>CM076584.1:1220279650-1220879650 GCA_034641835.2 Pinus albicaulis | reverse complement strand
AATCCATCTGATAAGGAAGCAAGAATACAAGTACAAATACTGGAGAAATTAATCTCTACATGCATGAAAAATGATACACATCAACAAGAATCCATGCATCCCACATCAATAGAAATAAGCAACATATATAGCCAATCAACGTTCAGAGAAACATATCGAACACCAACCTCTAGCAACAACAAAATTATGTACATGAAACCATATAAGAAATATCAATTAGCAACATCATAATGATCAATGCCATGCCACATTATGCACATAAGCATGGAAAATTTTAGGGGCTAATATTCGTAGGTGGGCTAATTTTCCATGGTTTTTCCAAAAAAATATTCGCCAATTTCCATTTTTTTCTAAAAGTGATTCGCCCAAATTTTATAGTATAAAATTATATTATCCTAAAAATCGACAAAATTTTATAAATACTATATAAATTCATTATAAATTTGGATATCTTTAAAAAAATATCACCAAAATTTTTAGAATATGCATATTAGGGACTCATAAGATTCGCCAAGATTTCTAAACTTTAACATAAATTTCCATCCTTAAAATTTTCCCTGCACATAAGGCACCAACCAACACTCTCCATAGCAGCAACACATGTCAACAACCAATAAATGGCTAAAACTTATAAAATTACAATTAACCTTGAGTGCTTCCATATCAACATTCATGGACATATCATACACCCTACAAATGACTAATAATGATGAAAAAACATAACTCATTAGCTTAAAATCACCATATATACATATGGTATATAATCAACAAAAAATATAATAAATCAAATATCCTTACATAAACATTACAAGATTAATCATTAGTCATAAACATGATTAAGGCATATTGTAGCCTGTAGTCTAACTTGCATAACCAAGAGTTACTTATTTGTGTGTATTGATTTAGCTGGAAACTAAAGGAGGGACTTCCACTCTCCACCCAACCATAAGCCAATTACACTGTGACCTTTCTTGTATTTGACCACCCCTAAGCTGAATCCAAGATTTGAGGGAAATACTTGCATGGGAAAAGGGTTCACACCAATGGGTTGAACACGATTTTAGGAGATGGAGTCCACTATTCCAGTGCTTCGCTAACTCAAAAACCAACACTTAGTGGTACATTCACTGACTAAATTTCACACAAGCCAAACAAGTGTAGATAAATGAATCAATGGTTATAAACACAACTACATGGATTATCACCAGGGTCATAGAAAGAAGGCCACCAATTCAATGGTAAAAGCATTAGAATATAGGGAAATACTAGTCGAAAATCCATTAAAATGGGAACCACATGCCCCCTTTTGTACCACTCAATATAGTCATGTCTCTTCCTTTCCTTCATGTCACAGGAAAAAACATCCATGCCTTCTTCTATCAAATATCATCTTGTTACGAGGAATATGGTGTCTTAAGGTGTTATGCCACCTCTTCCATCTTTGGTTGAGTATGGGCATATTCAAAACAAAATTAGGCACCCAATAAGAATGCAATAGATGTAACCCACTAGCACACAATTAGTAACAATATCATTTAATTTAGCTGATATCCATCATGGCTACAAGAAAAACAGGCAGCCAAGCGAGCTTCAAATATTAAAGCGACATTAAGTAATGAATGTCAAATATCATCTTGTTATGAGTCATATGGTGTCTCAATATGTTATGCCACCTATTCCCTCTTTGGTTGAGTATGGGAATATTCACAACAAAATAAAACACCCAATAAGAATGCAATAGGTGTAACCCAATAGCACACAATTAGAAACAATATCATTTAATTTAGCTTATATCGATGACGACTACAAGAAAAACAGGCAGGAAAGCGAGCTTCAAATATTAAAGCCTCTTTAAGTAACGATAGGTGGGAAAACAAGTTTCTCCTAAGGCCAAGGATCCATAAGGTTTTCTAACCTTTAGTTGTATTAATTAATTAATAATAATTATTGTATTTTCAATCATAGGTCCAACCAATAGTGGTCCTTCCATGTTGGAACTACAATCGCAGTCATCATTAAAATAAGCAGGAGTATAACAGAGGGATGTTACAAAATAGGATATCAAATCAAAATGAAAACCCACACTCAAGTGGAATTCATGGTGCCTATTTCCTTCATGATTTATTTTAGTATAGTTTCATCATCTAGAAACGAATCCACCAAGTGCAATCCTCCTTCTAGTTTAGGCTCATTCCTTCCATTTATTTCTTCCACCAAATTCATACATATGATAATGTGAGTCTAACACATGGAAACCAAGATTTCCTCATGGCTATGTGACTATGATATCTTCCACAATTCTCTAGGAATGCCAGATATGGGGAAAATTGAGATCCATTTTAACTAAGATATTGTCACCTTGTTTGATTTTTGTTATGGTTCTACGGCCTTTTTCAAAATTTCTTGTTTTTCGTTAACCTATTCTAAGATTTGTTCCTTATTTACTTTTTAAAGTCATTTTTTGAAATTGGGTTGAAACTCTAAATCATTCTCTTAAGTCACTAAAGACAAATCTGTTTTTTCATCCGTGAAGCCTTTTAAATGAATTCAATTGTAAATAGGATTTTCATTCCCAAATTTGATATCCCAAAGTCCAAATTCTAAAATCATTTTCAACTTCACTAACAGATTTACACCAATTGAAATCACATCTCAATTTCTCTATAAAGATCCATCATCAAATCAAGTCCACCCTTACTTATAATAGTGTTAAAGGGTCCCAATTTTATTCATTTGTCCTACTTCACTTATTGATTCTTTTGTCAGTTCAAACTATTCACATGAATGAGAAATTAATGAAATCAAATTAACATATTTGAAGTATGCAAGTGATTTGTAATTATCCATATTCCTTCAAATGTGATTCACCTACACCATATGCTTAGACCATCAATTTTTTTATTCTTGTGATTAAATAACCCTTGAAGTATGGGTTGTAATTGTACATGTCACAAATTTTGGTTTGATAGGTGAATATCATGATTTTACACTTATCCATATTAATTAAAGCTCAAAGTACCAAACCTCTAAATATTTTAGTTTGAACATTTAGGGGAATGGATATGGCTTTGCATGAAAGAGTTTATCTCAAATATCAAACTTACATTAGGAGTTTGAAATGAAATTTGAATGATGTATGTGGCTTATTCAACGTGTATTTCATCAAGGTCAATTTTCTATAATATCCATGAACTTGTATAACTTGAATTGTTTGAATAATTTTCTAGTTTTTAATTCGATTACATATTCTAAGATAATCATGGATTCTCTTTTGGTTGTGCAAACATTTCCTAGGAAATTATATCTAACCTCCAACTAGACATACGAAAATGAAGAAACTATAGCAATAAAGATCAATTTATTTTCATACTATAAGATCCTAAGGAAATAATATCAATCAATGTGGAAAATGGTGCAACTACATATAGAAGAGAAAGAAAAGTGCATATCATAACTAGTTTACTCCACTTGTCGATTATTATCTAGTTTACTACCTTATGAAAGTGCACTTGGCTAATTAAAGCATGTTCTTGCATACACACTAATTTTATTTGATTGCACTAAATTTCATAGTATGATACTCTTCTTTATTTTTTAGTAGGTTAACACACATGAGGGATTTGAATCCATGATATTTTTGCAAGGAGTGCCTTGAAAATGCACTCATTCATTGTACAATATAAAGCCGGATAGACATAGTATGGTATTCTTTCATTTTTGGATGAGTTTTTTTTTTTTTTTCCTATAAGTTAATGATAATCACATTACTCTAATTAATCTTCTTCCCTTACTCTAATTACTCTTCTTCCCTTTCTTCTCTCAAATTGCTAATTATATTAGTTCTCAATTAGATTGTATATTATTAAAGATAGTAGAATTCAAAATATATGTTCAAGCATGAGATCTAGAGTATTATCAAGCTTACCTACAATTCAACATGGGTGAAATATTTATTTCTCCTCCTGACCCCAACTAAAACCCACATTCCCACTATTCCTAGTTAGGTTCTAAAATAAACGGAGTTTAAGCTCAAATAATGGAAGCACAGTTCCCATGGAGCTCTTAAAGGAATTTTTTGGGAGGTAAAGAGTTCTATTAAGCCTATGGAAACAAAAAAAATGTTCTTAGAGGCCACCTCTCATCTTTTGAATCTATCGATATTTTTTTTCTCAAGCATAAGTGTCCAAAGAGTTGGAGGGCTACAATTCCCCAATAATAAATATAAAAGAACTTTCCCCAAGATGAATGAATTAATTATCCATAAATTCATTAAGGGTCATACTAGACACAATATAAAATAAGACCACACTGCCTAAAATTCATAAACTTAAGGAAAGTACAAGAAAAATCATCACATTATATAGAGTTACTCTTCAATTGCATACCTTATTTTTCTTCTCCTAAATAAATTTTTTTCTCAAATGTTTATGCATGAGTGAACTTTGTAAGAAGATTGAGAATGGAAAGAGAATAAGTTTCATAAATTCAAACGAGAAGTCATCTTATAGATAAAAAGTATGAACAACCCAAATAGGAACACTAATGATTAAATGGAATGTCAAATTAATTAAAGGAAATTGAATCATCTTAGATTAATAAACATGAAATGTTAGAGGTAACCAATATATAAGAAGGTAAATGAGGAATCACCCAATTGTCTTAAGTTCAGACATTCCCTCTCTTATTCTTTTCAATAAATCAAAATATTTAATAGCTTTTTGTTTGATACATCTTGTAAAATTTTACATGAAGTGATAATGAATGAGAAGCCATTGCTATACATAATTTTTTAGGGACATATTATTCCATAAAATGTGTGGTTTCAAATTTTTTCTAATTGATTCACACAATTTTGGAATGATATGAGTATACACGTTTATAATGCAAGATTTTCTTATTTTAAGTAACTTATTTATTTACTTGATCCCACGGATTGGTTTTATATAGTATTTTAGCATAAAAGTTAAATTAGTTAGTCATTACTAGAACTTTCTATAATACAACTGGTTATTTTGATTATTTCTTTAATTTGCTTGAGTAACTTTTTATTAAAGCTGGAAAGTAGTGAGATATTTGGTGATTTGTTTAGGCTATAAATTTGTTAGTTACATTAGGTATCACCCTACATTATATATATTAAATGAGTTTCATTTTAATTTATTACATTTTCAAAATTCTATAAAGGGTGGAATGAGGTGCCATTATTAAAACTTGAAAAAAACTATTTAAAGGTGGGCAAGTCAAAAATTGGATAAATTCCCTATTGCAAATAGTTTAGACCACAATTGGAACCTTTCAATGGAATTAATCCTTACTAATTCTCTTGGTTCAGACAACCTTATCAATATTTTTGGCTCTAGAAGTAGGACAAATCCTCATATGGTTGATGAGAAATATATACAATGATTTCTACATATTTTTTTAAATGCAAATTTCAATTTTAAGAAATCTTTGAAGATATAATTATTTATCATATATATATGTATATGTGTGTGTGTGTAAAAATTAAATGGTTTTTGGCTATAACCAACCAACAAGTAAACTGATTACATTAACTTAAACATACAACAAGCAAATTGACAAGTTTCCTGTAACTCCTTCATTACCTAGGGCAGAGAAAGCACAAAAAAGAATTCACTTAGACCAGCCTTAAGACTATTGTAGAAATTGTAGAGGATTTAATTACACTCATGCTTGAAAAATTCCTTAATTCTAAACACAATATGATTATATCCAATTGCTTTATCTACTCATTCTTCAAATCCTTCAACTTTAGATTATGATTCTGATTTTTCTAGAAAAGCTTATAAAATTATTCAATAGATTCTTGCTAATCACATGATTGAAAATTAATAGCAACTAGTTGCTTAGAAAACTCATGGTGTTCTATATTTAGTAAGACAACTTCCTAATCTTTTAGAACACCGCAAATTTATCCTAATGAAATTTGACCCGAATAAATTGGGTTTACCTCATAATCACATTAAAAATTTCTATTTAGATTTTAGATTATTGATGTGGAGTATGAAGATATAATTTGTATATTGTTTCCTTAAATATTTGAAAACAAAGCAACAAAGCTTCACATAGTTTTTTAATTTTCTAGTAGGAAATTTGGGTTATTTCGAAAAAAAATCTATGGATAAATTTGGTGAAGAATCTACTTATGTTGGAATCTCAAAAGAATTAATAACTATAAAAATGTATATAAAATAGTAAAAAATTTTAACTAGTATTTCAGTACCATCTTAAACAAATTCTTAGCATTTTATGCCATCTCAAAAGCTAAACATTGAATACTACACTAATTGATCTTTGCAATCCCCAATTGCCATGGTTGTTAAAAAATATGAAAACAATACATTAACTAATAATTTTGGAAAATCCGAAGATGTAGATAAATAGATATTGACTTTAGTAAGAAACCCAAGAAATGAACCAGCAAATTTTCTCATTAAAAAGCATTTACTTTTCCCAAATTTCCCATAAAAATAATGAGCTTCAAAATAAAAAATCTTATATACCTTGAAAGTGTTAAACACCGAGTTAAAAAATACAAAATTATATTTTCATTCTAAAAAGTACATTGGAGAAGGTATTTTGATCAAAGAGTTTAAATTCTCATTACAAAAAACCAATCATTACTTCAAAACCACTTGAAAGTCACCTAAATGTTTTAAAATATTCATGCAATTGCTAGAAATAAGTTACTAGAAATAAATAGACAATGATACAAAAAAACAAATTCACCTTATGACCATGAACCTCCACTTAAAAAGTGGATAAAGAACTATATGATAATACTTTCATACACTACCCATATGATTTTTCCTTTAATGTAGACAAGCTTGAAGGCATGTATGCATTAATTGTGCCATTGGGCACAATATTGACATGTTTGACTTATTTGCATGGATTTCAAAGGAAAATCTACCCACATTGTTCAAAATTCAACAGGGAAATTTTAATGGAAAATTTCAGGACAATCATTGGATGTATTTGGAGCGGTCTAATTAGCCAAAATTGGCTAATTTTCTACCACAATATGCCTTCATTTTCCCTAAATATTAAGAATTTATTCTAATATATCTGGGATGTCTATTCACTCTAATATGTTTTAGATTGATTCTTCAATAATATACCAAATGAATTTCATATCAAATATCATGAATTTCATCAAATAGTTATTACAATATATTATGTATTTGGATGTTATAAAGTTTTGGGTTCAAAATGAAGTCCCTCTCAAAAGTAACTAACATTTTGTTGAATAGCCATATTATTTGGAGGACTAACCACTTCATTTCCATGTGGACTCACCCACCCAACCAACAACATGTACCACATTAGTAGCTATATCCAAACATAACTTGCATACTTAGCTACCATGTGTCATTTTTTACATTTCCACATGCCATTTTCAACACTTGCCACATTAGCCTTTCATATATGCCAAGTGTTATGTACATGTCGTGACAACTTTATACCTTTCCATTTCATCATATACTAGTTTCTATTTAACCCAACCAAAAGTTTCCACATGGAACCTATAGCTTAATATGTGGGGGTTAGCACCAAGATTTTGATGTGGAGTTTTAGATTGCCATAAGTTTGTCATATGCCATTAAATTGTGATGTAGTTTTTTGCGACTATATACTTTTGATTTTTCTACATAGTTTCATATTTAGATTCACGATGTTTGTGATCATTTTTTCCAAAAATTTAAAGGCTAGACCTCATTTTCAAATTCTAAAATGGTCATAAATTTCTTATACAATTGAGTAATTTTTTTTTCAAAATGCATAAGATTTTATACTTTATGTAATTTTTTTTCTATTGATTTTGACATATGATGGTTGAATATGGTAATGTACACATTTTTCCTTTGTTTGAATATGAAATTTGTTTTTATTTGAGATAGTTATTTTATTGTAGAAATTTGGTTTTCTTGGCACAATGTATCTATGACATAATCACTTCACTCAATGAATTTTTGGCATAATAATCTTAATTTTACTATATATTAGAAAATACCTTTAAAAATCATATTATTTAACCCTCAACCAATACGAACCCAATACACCTTCCCAATTAAAAAAACTCTACTTTGACTAGATATTATAGGTATCCATTTTTTCATTAACATTTTTATGCCCCATTTATAATTTTTCATTAACTTTGAGCTCAATTTTTTTATACCTTCCATTATAAAAACTCTTTACCCCTTATTATATGTTCAATATATTATATCATTTTTTGCTCAATATATATCCCCCAATATGAATGCACATGGTATGGTATTTCTCCCCTAGTGAATCCCCCATGATCTATGAAGGGTAGTATGATTTATGTTATATATGGTGCATATTTAAACACTTCAAAGATAATTACAATGTTATGTTCAATTTCTTGATGTTGGAACACACCATTTGAGATGCGTGTGAGAGAAGCACGAGTTACATTTCTCATTAATAAGATACATATAAATACAAAATTTAGTGAACTTCAGATTTCTCTTAGAATGCCTCTTGGAATCCCAATGTATTTTCATGTTCACTTGTGACTCTTCATATTATTTATCAAGTGAATAATAAAATTTATCATAATCGTCGATGATGAGGTTTCTAGCATCCCCCCTTAACCTAAAGGTGTGTAGGTGGGTCCAAGTAAAGAGATAAAACTTAGAAGTGAATAGTTTCCAATGAATAAATATTCTCTTTGAATTTGGTGGTTTTGGAATAACCAAAAACTAATATCTATTAGAAGCTAAATGTTGGTTAAGGATGAGCACAAGCTCTATCGGGTAGAGATGGTGGTTTAGAGATGATTAGAAACTCTAGAACTTGTCTTCAAGGCTCAATAGTTCAAATAACATTTCCTAATTTATCTAGAAGTTGATGTCTTATATGAAATGTAAGTGCTCCCAAAAGATGGTTTAAATATGACCACAAACTGATGCCTAGTAGAATTTGTAAGCATTCTACTAAATGGTGGTTTAAGGAAGACCACAAACACGATCATGCTCATGGAATATGGCTTTGACATAAAGTTGGAAAGTAGTGAGATATTTGGTGATATGTTTATGCCATCAATTTTTTTAGTTAGATTAGGTATCATTCTACATTATACATATTATATTAGTTTTTTTATTGTATTACATTCATATAATTCTACAAATTCTACAAATGGTGGAATGTGTCGCCACTAGTAAAACTTGAACAAAACTATGTAAAGGCGCTAAAGCCATAAATTCAATAGATTACCTATTGAAAATAGTGTATATCAGAATTAGAACCTTTCAATGGGGTGATTCCTTACTAATTATATAGTTTCAATCAACCCTATTGATATTTTGGGCTCTAGAAGGATGATAAGCACTTGTATGGTTGACAAAAAAAGATGCAATAATTTCTTACATAGCCTTTTAATTTGGATTTCAATTTTGAGAAAACTTTGAAGATATAATTATTGACCTTGAAACTCCAATTTTTGTAGAAATTGAATCATTTTTATTATGACCAACCAAGAAATAAACACATTACATTAAATTAAACATAGAGCAAGAAATTTGGCAAGTTTCTTATAACTCCATTACCTAGGTGAAAGGAAGCAGCTAAAAAAATCACTTAGACCAATGTTCAAACAATTGTAAAAAATGTAGAGGATTTAATTATGTTCATGCTTGACAAAATTCCTTAAATATAAACATAATATGATTATATCCTCTTGTTTTATCCACTCATTCTTCAAATCCTTTAACTTATGACTATGATTCCGAATTTGCTAAAAAATATAATGAAATTGTTCAATAGATTATTGCTAATCAAATGATTGAAAAATAATAACAACTTATTGCTTGGAGATCTCATGGTGCTCTAGATTTAGCAAGACAACTTTATGAGCTTCCAAAGCACCCTAAATTTATCCTATTGAAATTTTGCCCAAATGAATTAGGCTTACCAAAGGATCACATTAAAAAACTGTATTTGGATTTATTGATGTGGAGGGTGAATGTATAATACGTAGAATGTTTCCTAATATATTTGAAAAAACAAAGCTTCCACATATTATTTTAATTTGTTAGTAGGAAATTGGGGTTATTTTGAAAATGATTTTGATGATAAATTTGGTGAAAAATATCCTTTTGTTGGACTTTCGAAAGAATTAATAGCTATAGAAATCGATAAGAAATGGTAAAGGGTTTTAACTAGTGTTTTTATACCATCTTAAAAATATTATCAACATTTTATGCAAGCTCAAGAGCTAAAAATTGAATACTACACTAATGCTATACAATCCATAATTTCCAAGGTTGTTAAAAGAGATGGAAATAATACATTTAAAAACAATTTTGGAAAAGCCAAAGGTGTAGAAAAATCAATGTTGAGTTTGATAGGAAACCAAGGAAATAAAGAAGAAAAATTTTCTCATTAAAAAATATTTACTTTTCCCAAACTTGACCATAAAAATAATGAGCTTCAAGATAAAAATATTAGATACATGGAAAGTGTTCTACACATAGTTAAAAATGTTGGAAACTAGATCACTACTGTGGGGGGGGGGGGGGGAGAGGGCATTAATCAGTAGTGTGGAAATTTTAAACTTTTTTTCTGTAATTAGTTAATGTTTTACACCATGCAAAAACTAAAACAAAAAACCATAGATTAGTGCACCAAATATAAACATTCAACCATAAAAACAACCACCACAATAGCCACATGTATGTCTAGTGGAAAACCCTCTCTAGGGAAAGAAAACACCCGTTGCTCTACACTACTCAAGTTATATTATGTCAAGAATTACATATAGTTACATAGATGGCTACTATCAAATAGAGGTTGTTTCTCAAGAGGATCTACATACTACCATCCCTTGAAGGCCACCATGATCAACATTTCTTGCACGATTACTCTTGAATTATCAATGACTCCATAGAATCCAATCTATTGGAAGCTACCACGACCAACAAGACTCACCCAGTTTCTATCGATCTATCCAATTTCCATTGAATTTGAGAATTTTTCTCACTTATATTGATTTCTCCTAAGTCCTCCGTCTATTCTCTTCTATGTGGTTCTCATTTCTAAATATTTCAAACTAGAGTTGAGAATTTCTCAACATGAGCACTATAGTAATATAGCATCAAAGAACATAATGAGAGAGAAAATATCCAACCTCCAATCACACTAAAATATCCACAATCTCTCCAAGACACTACATCAACCCACACTTCGACATTTCACTCACTACAGGAATATGTGGCTGAAGTAAGCTCAAGCTCACTGTTGCTGCAACTGCAATATACTTAAGAAATTCTGCACTAGAGAACACATGCAACTTGTAGGATATTCTCCACACACACAGACACTCTCACAACATCACTAGAACATCGATCATCTCACAATGATTTTCCTCCAATATGTAGATGAATTCAAGTTCTCAACTCAATAATTACTCAGAACTACTAGACATCACAACTCCTTTCATATGCTTGATTGGATCTAGATTCAGTTCATTGACTCAATCAACCTCTAACTCCATTATCCTTCTTGGTATTTTCAACTTTAATCAGCTTCTAGTGGCCCCATGAATGTTTCTAACCATAAACTGGAAATATTTGATCAAGGATGTCGCCACGACACAAAAATTAGCTCAACAATGTGAGGAATGTGGAGGAATTTATGTGAAAAGGTGATAGTCACTCCCTTAGCATTGCCATCCATGCAAATTTAGAATCTTGGGGATATAACCGCTCCCTTAAGCTTGTCCTTCCAATTACTGGAGCCTAAAACTGCTCACTTAAGCCTGTCCTACCAGCAACTACAGTGTAAAACTGCTCACTTGACCCATCATGCATATGACTGGGGATACAACTCATTAAAGACATAAGTCCTTCAATATAGAACCTCTACCACTTGTTGGACCATCTTCATCAACTCTTGAACATTCCTCCAAGCCTATGCAATATGTCTTCAACTGATGAAATAGGCTAAGAAAAATTCAGTGACATGCTAGACCTATTCTTCCAATGTTAAAACCAAGACCAACACCTCTTGGTCCTAAAAGAGGAAACACAACATCTCTAACACTTCCAACATTTGTAGCATTATCTCTAACACCTGCAGGAGAGATATAAACACCTACAGTAGCAACATTAAGGCATCCAACTATCTCCAATGCTAATAGAGACACCTACAACAGAAACAACAACAAATAAACACATTCAGCAACAAACCATTGTCTCCAAGACATGTAGAGACATATGCAACGTCTATAACAACTCTCCAACCTCCTGCCATAGCAACATCTCCAACCAACACAACATGTCAACCTCAAACCAATCACACATGTGGAATCCATCTCTACTAAACATCCACCAGGTCTAGTCATAGGTATGTTGACATCAATGCCAAAAAACAAGACCATCAACCAATCATGCATTACCACACACTCATCACAGATGCATATGACATGTATCATCTCTATACTGTTGACATCAATGCCAACACTCCAATTCCAACAAAATCCCCCTTTATAATTAATGTCAACCTCCATCCAACAAGTGAGGTTAATATCTACAATCCAAAATATATCCCCCTTTGAAATCAATGGAAAAGGGTCATACCAACACTGAAAAAAAACACCAATAATGTGCTAGAAGAGAAAAGGACTCCCCTTGTCATACACAACATCATGTTAATGCAACCCATTGTATGTATCCTTTGTAAGTTAAGAAAATAGAACAGAGAAAATGACTTCCAAACATATCTGTGCCAATTCCATGCCATCTTTTAATTGAACATGCTCCCCCTAAGCATCTAATGGAGCTACAATCAACACTCTATCTAATGTAATAAGCCTCCTTTCCGAATGCAAGATACTAATCCTCATGACCATGACTCTAACTTTCTTTGGACAAGATATACCATGGATTATAATACAATACAATGCCTCATGGAGCAGATACATGTTGTGACAAGTACATAGGATAGACATATGACTCATTTATATCTATCACTAACCATGACTCTATGGACCCAAGTTTACATCATGCACCTAATGAGTTGGTGCTACATTAAAGATATACATCATGAAAAATGACTCAGACTCCAATGACCCATACATAGAATGCTAAAACATATTAGACACCAAGGGTCTCTCCATGAAAAATGTGCCCAAAAGACGAATCAATCATAGTACATGGATTTTGGATATGTACACAATGGTGCTATCATCAATACATGCCCAAAACATGAAATAAAATGAGTACATGGAAAAAAGTGAGCAATGATATATGTGTTATATGGTATCAAAAATTAAATATAATAGATGGCATGCACGAGCTATGTATAAGCTCTCCAAATGTAGCAACAATAAATTACTAGCAACATCATATGCTAGTACATGGCCACTCAACACCTTGGCCATTACCATCCCATCAATGAATGTCTTGTAGCATAATCATGATAACCACTAGAAACCACCATGCTTCAAATTTGTATCAACAAATAATATCAACCGATAGCAGCAATAAAAAATAATAGCAGAAACAAGTACATATCCTCATCATGAGAAACAATAATCTCTCCATACATAATGAGCCATATGAATCAACATAACTCAATCAAGTGAATATCCAAACACATCACAAGTAGCATCATGCTGTCTCTCTCAATGAAATTGCAACATATAATTCAGCCATATAAAATATATCAACGACATGCATGATTCATCCAGAAGTAGGAACACAAACAACAAGGTACATAAATTGTAGATGATTCAACTAGAAAAATGTGACAACAACTATAAAAATGATCCTGAATAAATAATGTCAACATTTTGCAAATACATTAGGAAGCACATATGCTACCCCTAAATGTGTGATCCTCCATCACCGATCTGAAATAGATCTGATCTAATAATAAAGTAGAACTGATTATTTGCCAACAATGAATTGATTGTTAAATCGATCACTTAATGTGGAAGAATGAAGGAAATAAAATGATTTAATGACTTAAACACGAACTTAAGAAGATTATTAAACATTAAATTGCAGCAAATAATAGAGATAAGAGACATCAAACATTGATTATGGAGTTCATCCCCTGTGGTCTAGGTCTCTGGGTCCGCTTTCAAGATGGCCGTCCATTTTATTAAGGTTTTATACAAGGAAGTATTTACACAGAAAAAAACCAGACTAAATGTGCTCATAGGAACCTCTGGTCACTATCAACATAAATATCTCTCTCCTAGATTTCCAACGCCTATCTCTATGCTCAATTCTGCCTCTGGACGACCAAGTTACACTGAAAACAAAACAACCTCTCTCGCTCAGAACCTGAATACAAATATTAAAAATCACTTTATCCTCCTCCATGGTGAAATTACTAAGTTTATATAATTTCATCCTTGAACTCCTTTAGGCCAAATAAGGTAAGAGGTTTTAGCATTAAAGTGTTTAAGTTCTCAGTGCAATAAGGGTTAAATAACTAAGGATTAGGTGAAAAGGTGGTTAACTTTACAACTTGGCGCATAACAACTAAAACCAAAATTTGAACTTTGGTTATAAAAATAACCTTGATCATCAGCAACCGAAAGAGAACATAGACTGCATTGAAGTCTAACTACAGGCTGCAACCTGGTGGTCAATTCCTTGGCAGCTTCACCACTGCATGCCGATTCCTCATGTGACAGCTCCAGTCTCTGGCGGTTGCGATCTTCATCAACATCCCAATTGCGCCAGACGGTTGCTGCTACAGTTAACTCCGAATGTTCACATGGGCTCCTGAAAATTTCCGCTGTGTTTA
Source organism: Pinus albicaulis (assembly GCA_034641835.2). Taxonomy (NCBI): domain Eukaryota; kingdom Viridiplantae; phylum Streptophyta; class Pinopsida; order Pinales; family Pinaceae; genus Pinus; species Pinus albicaulis. Next base: position 1,220,864,842 of record CM076584.1, on the reverse strand, counting down.
TCGTGACTGCTGGGTATTTCGATTGCTTAGAAAAACCTTGATCACATGCCCAATGGTTAAGCTCCGACGTAGTTTTTTGCTATGGTTACTATGGGTTTTAATATAAGGTTTCTTTTGCAAAGTTTTACATAGCTAGAAACCTTGCATAAGGTTGTAACACCATAGGTTTAATACATAGGTTTAGTGCTAGGTCTTTAAGAATTAGGTCTTAGGTTTAGGTCTTAGTCCACCATAGGTACATGTCACCATTACATATATGTTGTCACCACATGACATAACCATGAACCTATCATTGCATCATGAACATACAATCATGAATTCAAGCTAAAGAAGTAGCTTGAACCACATCATAACCATGATGAACTAACCCTCATCGGGAAAATTGAAGATGATTGGACTTGTCATCGGACAAACCAGAGTTGACTGGAGATGAAAGAAACTTCATTATCAATTTTCACTGAAGCAAGATCCTCCTGGATCAATTCTCTCCACTTGAAATCTTTTGGACCAATTTTTTTTTTATTTAAGTAGACATCAGGTGAGGGTACAACTCCCTCACTTTTTCGATCTCCATCCACCTTGCCTTGCTTGGATTCATGCCCTTGAGTCCCGCTCAAAGATATTCAACATCTCCTCGCCTTGAAGTATGAATTTTCCTGTCCAAGATGGTATCTTCCTACAACTCATTCATATAATCAAGTGCCAAATCATCAATGGTAGGAATATGTGTATCTTCCTCTGGATCAATGATCATCGAAGTATCATACAACTTCAGATTTTCTACATTCACAACTGAATAAATGCGCATGTAAGGAGGTAAATCGAACCAGAATGCATTATTTCCAATCTTTTCCACAATCTTGAAAGGACCATACCTGATGGGTTTCAGTTTCTTACCTTCACCTTTCAACTTGTCTTCACTGATATACAAATATACCTAATCACCGACCTAAAAATGATGGTCGACTCGATGGTTTTCATGGTGCATTTTGTACTTGGCCTGACTCTTCTCTAGCTGATCCTGCACTGCTTCATGTATCTGCTGTATAAATTGAATGAACTTAACTACTTTGTTTGAATCATTGTGTCCATCCACTTTATCTTCTTCACCGAACATGAACTCCATCGGTGACTTTGGTAGATACCCAAAACATGTTTCAAATGGTGATCTCTTAGTCAAAGAATGCAAGGCTCGATTGTAAGCATGCTGCACTTAAGGTAAAGATTCATCCCACAACTTATAATGCTTGCTGTAGTAACCTTGAATAATATATATCACTGTCTTGTTCACCACTTTTGTCTGTCTGTTGGTTTGTGGATGAAAAGTTGTGTTCTTCTTCAACTTTGTGTCCATGCGTCCCCACAAAGTGGACCAAAACTCTCCTACAAAGTGAGTGTCTTGAACAGAAATAATGGAAGTAGGTAACCCAAAATGAACCCATACCCGTTGAAAGAACATCTGTGCAGTTTGTTCAACAGTCACTTGCTTTTTGCATGGAACAAGAATGTACATCTTGCTGAATCGATCTAACACGACATACATGCAATCATGCCCTCTCTTGGACATATGAAGTCCTCCAACAAAGTCCATGGAAATGCTGTCCCATGGTCGCAAAGGAACTGGAAGTGGCATATACAAACCAATATTTTGATTGCTTGGTTTTCTTGTCAAACACATCACACATCCTTTAATGTACTTAACAACTATTTCATACATGTGAGGCCAGTAAAAATACCTTAAAATTTTTTCCATAGTCTTTCTTACGCCAAAATGTCCTGAAATGTGAGAAGAATTAACTTCCCGAATAACATGATCCCTTTCGGTTTGTGGTATGCACAACTTACCCAGATGATATAACAACCTGTCATGAACATGAAAATTGACTTCTTCCACCCGAGTATAATGATTTAGTGATTCATAAATATCTTTGAAATCAACATCAGTACTATATTGTTCTAAATAAATTTCAAATTTTAAAGAACTATTTTGCAGCACTACTGAAGTATTAAAAGATGGTCTAGACAACATATCAACTAATTTGTTTGTTACACCTTTCTTGTACTTAATTACTAAGTGAAATTGATGAAGAAATCCCATCCATCTATAATGGCGATATTGTTGCAACTTAGTTTGTGATTGAAGGTATTGAAATGACTGATGATCTGTGTGAATCATTGTTTCCTTACCCATTATGTAGTGTTTCCATTTCTTTAGAATTTCAACCAAAGAAAACAGTTCTTAATCATATTTCGGATAATTTATTACTGCCTTAGAAAATGTTTCTGAATGAAAATAAATAGGTTTCCCATTTTGAAGTAAAACTACACCCATTTCATAACCACTAGCATCTGTTTCAATTTCGAATGGCTATTGAAGATCTGGTAAAGATAAGATTGGTGCTGTGAAAATTTTCTGCTTAAGTGAATCAAAATTTTGTTGTTGTTTCCCTCCCAATTGAAAGGAAACTTTAGATCATGTTAAAGCATGTAACGGTGATGCAATCAAAGAAAATTGAGAAATGAATTTCCTCTAATATTGAACTACACCTAAGAAACTCCTAACTTCAATCACATTCTGTGGTCTTGGCCACTTAGCAATCATATCGATTTTAGCCAGGTCAATTTTCAAATGACCACCTCTAACTATGTAACCAAGATAAATTAGTGAAGTTTTCCCAAACTCACATTTGGATAGTTTAAGGTACAATTTTTCCTTGTGCAATACTTAAAAAACCTGCTAACATGCCAAACATGCTCTTCCATATTGGAACTGAAAATCAAGATATCATCTAAGTAGATTATGACAAACTTATCAATGTATGTACATAATACATCATTCATAACCCACATGAAAGTTTCCAGAGCATTACACAAACCAAAAGGCATCACCAACCATTCAGATAGTCCCTGCCTAGTTTTAAATATAGTTTTGCAAATGCCATTTTCTGCAATGTGAATTTGATGATACCCACTACGCAAATCCAACTTAGTGAAATAGACAACATTTTTCAACTAATCAAGTAAATCATCTATCCTGGGAAGAGGATACCTATTCTTGATTTTGATTGTATTTAAGGCCCTAAAGTCAACACACATTCTCCATGTCCCGTCTTTATTAGGAACTAAAATTATGGGTGAACCACATGGAAATGAACTGGGTTGAATGAAACCTTTTTCAACCAGCTCTTGGATTTGTTTATTTATTTCTTCATTCTCTATAACCGACATGCGATACATTCCAACATTAGGAAGAGGGGCATCAAACATCAACTATATCTCATGTTGTATTTTCTGTTTAGGAGGCAAATTTTTTGGTTCTTTGAATAGACTTTGAAAAGAATCTACTAGTTTAACCAAACTATCTTTAAACTGAGATTCACAACCTGAAAAAGAATCATGTTGATCCTTATGCTGTTCTTTTACAACCATGAGTACATATCTCTTACTTGAACTTATTAGCCACTTCATTTGATTAGCAGTAACTAAATCCAAATGTGTTTTGATTTTATGTGCATGGACAATGTATTTAATTCCATCTTTCTTAATATGATATTTATGCTCTTTCCTATGAAACACTGTACCATGATCATAGAGATAAGGACTTCGTAGCACTATTCCACATATGTCGAATGGTATCACATCTAAATCCACTTCATCAATGTAATTAGTTGTGATGGAAAATTTTAAATGACACTGCTTTGTGGCATTAAACTAAGTCTTTTATTTTAGCGAACCTAATGGCTATGGTCTTGGACGATTCTGTGTCTCCAAACCCAATTTCTTAACTAATTCTTTAGATATTAAGTTTGCGTGTGATCCACTGTCAAACAAAGTGTCTATTTTTGTGTGCTTAGAAGTTACCCTTATGTGAAATAATTCAACTTGTTTATCTTCTTCCAGATCATTTATGTTTGAAGAAGATACAAAAGTACTAGAATTGGAACTAGTGTCAGAAATTTTACCTGTTGAAACCATGGCGGTTATTTTCCTTTTATCACCTGAATCAGAGCCCAAATCTTGTTGGATTTCTGTATTAGCCTTCTTTTCACCTTTATTCTTCTGGAACTTCTTTGGTCTAGCTTCAGGGTGAAGTTTCCAACATTTGGCTTCATCATGTCTGATCCTCTTGTAGTGAATACAGGTAGGTCTTTTACCTTCCTTCTGAGCTATCACTACTTTCTTTCTCGTCTAATTTCTCTTCCTCTTGTTGTCTTTTGAATCCTTGATTTCCATTTGTTTGGATGATTTTGGTGAAAACTTGAATGGTCTTCCACCTGATTCAATATGTATGGCTTGAACATAGACTTCATCAAAGTCATCAGGATTAAACATTAATAACGTATGCTGTAAATATGAGTTTAAACTTCCAATGTAATTTAATAAAGTTTCACTTTTATCCAATGGAATACCAAGTGCCAAAGCTTTCTTCCTGAACTCCTGAGTAAAATCCTGAAAATTATGCCCTTTACCTTGCCTCAAATGCTGCCAATCAATAACAACTTGCTGCATGTCTCCCAAAGGAGAGAATTGTTTTCTGAGAGCTTTTAAAAACTTAGACCATGAAGACATGACTTTACCTTTCCACTTTAAATCTACTTGAGTTTTAATTTCCTAGCAGATTAAATTTGTTCCCCCATTCTAAGCGTAGGTAACTGAATTTTTGTTCTTTCATCAATTTTTTTTTGAATTGTAAAATACACTTCAAACTTCTTAATCCAGTTATCTAGTTTCTCAAGATTAATTTTTCCATCATAAATAGGTAGTTCAAATTTTATATGAAGTTTAAAAAGAGATTTCTGAGGTTTCTTTTCTATTTCAGAATCTGAACTAGAAGAAGAAGAAGATGATGATAAGGAAGATGATGGAGGAGAAGGAGGTTTATCATCTTTTCCTTTTCCCTTGTCTTTATTCGATGCCTTTGAAGAAGAAGTTTCATCTCTCGCCTTCTAATCTACATAGAGTTCACCCAACATCTGGTGCATGTTAAATTTTTTTTTCTTAATCTATTCTTCACCCATGATATTCACTTTAGGAGTTTCATTTACATCAGTTCCTCCCATTGTCGATTGATGAGAGAATTTCTGCTTTCCAACTTCTGAGTCTATCTCCTCAAGTGCTCCTTCTCCACGTTGCAATTTGGACCTGGTTAACATTTACTGGTGAAAATCCTACAACAAAACCTTTTATGATACCAAAATATATGATCTAAAGTAGATATGATATAATACTTAAGTAGAAATGATTATTTTCCAATGGTGAATTTGTTGTTAACTCGATTTCTTAATGTGGAAGACTGAAGGAAAGAAAATGATTTAACGACTTAAACCATAACTTAATAATCTTATTAAACATGAAATTGCAGCAAAGAAAAGAGATAAGAGACAACAATCGTTGATTACGGAGTTTTTCCCTGGTGGAATACGTCTCCAGGCCTACTTTCAAGATGGGCATCCTTTTTATCAAGGATTTATCCAAGGAAGTATTTAAATAGAAAAAAACCAGACTGATTGTGCTCGCAGGAACCTCTGGTCACTATCAACAAAAAGCTATCTCTCTCCTAGCTTTGCAATGCCTTTATCTGCGCTCAATTCTACCTCCATATGACCAAGTTCCATTGAAAAAAAAACAACCTCTCTCACTAAGAATCTGAATAAAAATATTCAAAATCACTCTATCCTCCTCCATGGTGAAATGGCTAAGTTTATATAAGTTTATCCATGAAATCCTTTAGGCCAAATAAGGTAAGAGGTTTTAGCATTAAAGTGTTTAATTTCTCGGTGAAATAAGGGTTAAACACCTAAGGATTAGGTGACAAGGTGGTTAACTTTAAAACTTGGTGTATAATAACTAAAACCCAAATTTGAACTTTTGTTATAAAAATAACCCTGATAGTCAACAACCAACGAAGAACACAGACTGCCCACATGTGACTGCGCTGTAGTCTAATTGCAGACTGCCACTTGGTGGTCAGTTCCTCGGCAGCTTCACAACTGTGTGTTGATTCCTCTTGTGACAACTCCATCCTCTGGTAGTTGCGGTCTGCATCAGCATCCCAAATTCGCCTGACAGTTGCTGCTACGGTTAACTCCGACTGTTCACATGGATTCTCGACAATTTCTGCTGTGGTCATCTTGATTGTTGGGTATTCTCACTACTCACACAAACCCCAATCACATGCCCAATGGTTAAGCTCTGACGCGGTTTGTTGCTGCAGTTACTGTGGGTTTTAATAAAAGGTTTATTTTGCAAAGTTTTACAACCTTGCATAAGTTTGTAACACTAGAGGTTTAATACATAGGTTTAGTGTTAGGTATTTAAGACTTAGGTATTAGGTTTAGGTCTTAGTCCACCATAGGTACATGTCACCATTACATATATGTTGTCACCAGATGACATAACCATGAACCCATGATTACATCATGACCATACAATCATGAAATATTCAAGCTAAAGAAGTAACTTGAACCACATCATAATCATGATGAAGTAACCCTCATCGGGAAAAAATAAGATGACTGGACTTCTCATTGGACAAACTAGAGCCGACTGGAGATGAACGTAAATTCATTGTCGATCTGCATTGAAGAAAGATCCTCTTGGATTAATTACACCTTAACCATGTGCATGAGACAACCATATGGATGACATACCTCCAATAATATCACAAGAACTCAACATGCAACTTCTTTAGAAAATATCAGTAACAATATAGCTAAAATATAAACAGTGAATGTTGCAACAAGGATGATATACATATCATTCCCACTTGTATAAGATAAATAAATTAGATGAAAAAATAATGAGTGAAAAGAAATAAACATAAAGAATGAAGCCTTGAAAAACATATCTCCCCCTGAGCATCATATAGATCATATGAAGTGATCAGGCTGATATGAAAACACATGAAGGAACTCAGTCAAGCTCTAGTACTCCCCCTAATACCATGCATGTCCCATGCATACAACTACCGCTCAAGTAGATCTAACATGTAAGGATGGAATGTAGTAGGGATTGATCTAATCTACTCTAAATCTAATGGGGAAGAGTACTCTCTTGGTCTCTTCGTACTCTTCTCTCTTTCCTTCAACACACACACATTATGCGGGGTCTTCATTCCTCTCAGGAAATCACTCTCTTTTATCCTACCTTCTGAATGATGCAAAATTTGGAGCTGAAGCTCAATTATTTTCCTCCATCAACCATTTGGCTCACACTCAAGTTATTATGCTTTAGAACTTCAATGAGCCAAATATATTTTGCATTTGTCCTCATCTCACCAATATTGGCTTTACTGCTTCCCAATACTCTAGTGGTTTCACTACCTTCAAACACAACACAACCATTCTTGGTTTTATTGGGAAAATGAATTTTTATCCTATCTATTGACATATGGTGTGATCATCAAATATATATATACCACACATCATCCTCATCACGCGAAAAAAGTGAAATTCCACATCTTCCTAGTTGCTTCTCTTTCTTCCATGTGCTCTTAGGATTCACATTCTCCTTTCACTGCTACTTTTGAACAAATGGGCTCACTGGTTTAGGAATTTTACAATCCTTTTCCATGTACCAAAAATTATGGCATACATTTCACTTAATATGCCAAAGAAATGTAGCCAAAGGATATAATCTCTTTCTACTCATATTGGACCTCCATATTTTCATGTTGGATCTGCAACCAATGGATTTATGCCCAAACATTTTACAAACATAACAATGACCATTTAAAGAAATTGTATACCTGAATGTAGGTCCTTCTCTTGGATGATTGTACTACTGCATGGATGAGTGCATTCTCTTCCTACAATCAGCTGCCACATGACCAAAATTGTGACATTTTAAGCACTCGATCTCATCCTTTAAGGGGGAAAAGGAGTTTTGATTTCTCTTTTGAAAACTGCTACCTCCAACCCATTGATGCCTCTAAAATCACTGCAACAACATCGGGGGGATGACCACCCAGTCGGGAACTTAAAAAACTGTTCCTTTTCCATTTGGTATTGTAGCTCCGATTTGGGGTGATAGGACTAGTTTCCCAATAAGTATAATTGAGCGGATGTGAGGTATTTATAACTAAATGTGACTTGATAAAATGGGAGTGATAACAAGCTAAAAATTATATATAAATACCTATCTATATCCCGACATTAGTTATGTTTCCTTTTTATGCGATCTTGAAAGATTATCTTTAGTGTGAGAATGAAGATTATAAAACACTTATAGAAGTGAAAAAAAATTAAAGATAATAAATTTGATTAAATAGTTAATCAAATGAATTGATTAAGTTATATTACATTCAATAGTTGCATGTATTGTACATATATCAAAATATGGGAATATTTGCATGTTCAATAGTGAATTAATGCTCAATTGTATTTAAGAGATACATATAACAAAACAATGTAAAATAAGTATGACTATTAATAACATAAAAACAGAACAAAAACATAAATATAGAAGTGTCAGATATATCTTTACTCTGCTCATGGAAGAAATAGCCCTGGTCCAGTCTTTCTATTAAGATGAGTTCAAAAATTACAAAAGTGCAACTTCTCAAAGCCTTCCTTATAAAATTTCAGTACCATTTCTTAGTAAACATGAAAAGTTTTATATAGTAAATACTAGAAATATAAAAATAGTAAAAACACAAAGTTCTAAGGAGGTTTAAAAAACTCTACTTAAAATAAGTGAAAATAAGACAGAAATAGAAATTGTTTGTATGATGATCTCAAGAGTGTGATGTTGTCTCCTTTGTCATTCGTTGCTTGAGCTTGTAAATATACAACATTGGTAGCACTTCAGGGGGCTGAGCCCGCCTTAAGCACAAATATCCAGTATAAAATACATCTGATAATGTAGGAAGCATGTGGGAGGATGTGTCAACAAGGTAATGCAACATTAGCCATTGGCTGTGTGCCTTAACAAGGTACTGCAAATATTTTTCCCAATCGAGTTTTTCCATCTTCTTAACACTTTCTTCCTTTACCTTTGAATTTTATTGCCATTGTTTCATTAAAACTTTGACATTAGGAAGGGAACTAGGTGGGCATTCATGAATTATATTGGAACCAAATAGATTATTTCTGATAGTTTCAATGATGTTGTTAGCAACATCCCTTGCTTTGAATATTTCTCTTTCTTCTTGCTTACGTTTCATGTCCCAATCATTAAAGAGGATTTATTTATGATAATCCTCTATTCTAGAAAGATTTTATTTTCTACCCTCTGCTGTGTCTTTCCAAGTGATGAATTATGAGATATTTTCATCAATGTCATCGAAATTTGTTCTCAGATCAGACGATTGATTCATCAATGCATCACTTTTTTCACATAGATCATTGATGATTGTCAATTTCTCACATAATGATACTTTTTGTTGGGCCAACAGGGTGTTTAATTCCAAAGCTTTATTTTTTAAGTCTTCTATCTTTGCGTTTTCCTTCAGTTGTTCAATTGTGAATTGGAGTTGTCAGATTTGAGTATCTTTGACATTGATGTCAAATTGATGCTATAGTTTTAATTGATCAAAGCTTTGTTGAAGTTGTAAAAATTTTGTGTGCAACTGATGATCAATACTATGTTTGTATTTTAACAATTCCTACTCTAAGTGTTGGATTCTGTCATATTTTTCTTTGACTAATTATTGAACCTCTGATGCCTTGTGAATTTTATCAGTTGCACAAGCACCTGCAAATTGCGACAACCTTGTTAAATATTCAAAAGGATTAGTTTGTGGATCTCTCCACACCACTTCCATTGGTATATCTCTAGGACATAATTCCTGAGATTTCTCAACTCTTTTTATCTTTCTTTGTTTTCTCATTTCAACCTGATGTTTGGGACTGTAAAATATGTAAAGAGGAGGGATTTCTTTGATCTTGAGAATGATTTTTGACGAGGGGAAGGTTGGGATGAATTAAATTTGAATTCTTTGTCAGAAGCCCCAATAGTAAACATGCTCTATGTTTTTTCTTGAGGAGTGTTTCTTGTCTCTTTAAGCTCAGAAGTCTTTTCCTATGGTTTTCCTTTAATTCGTTGATCAAAATGGTTCCAAAACTCATCCAAATTAATGCTAATGAGAGTATTAAAATTTTTTTTCTCTGTAGATTTGACTTCATGTGTTTCATATAGGACCTCAGTGTCCTTGGGAGGCTACTCCAAATTTTTTTCTTTCTGTGTAATTCGTTGGGACACCCTCATAATGTCTATAGGGATATACTCCAATATTTTTTTTGTATTATTTAAATTTAGCAAGTTTTCCTAGATTCAACCAAATTTCTGCCACCTTCTTAACTTTTGAATATGTCTTAGTAGACTCAAATGGATAATCATAGTCATCAGGCTCATGAATAAATTTTTTGACTTTTACCTGGGCTGTAAAGTCATGAGCCACTTTGTTTGGGTCAAACTATCTGCAAGATAGGTGGATAATTTCAAACATTCAATTTGTTTGATTTCAAGTCTAGCATGTTTGTAGTTGTCCAAAGCATAGACTCCATAATTAATAGGAAATGATGGCTAGGCGAAATTTTTGGCTTCCTTTAAGGCTTTGGTCAACCCATTCCCTACTGTTTGATAAGAAATTTCTCTAGCTAGGAGTTTATCTAGTACATATAGTGGGAGAACATGGTGCTTGAAAATAATTCCATAAACTCTAACATATGTAAATATTTCTTCTGCCAACCACCTTCCTATGGCCATGTAGTCATCTCTAGCTTCCTTTTACACTCTTGGGGCCTATTTCGCAAAAAAAACTTGAAATAGGGGTAAAATGACACCATGAAAAATTCTACAATAATGAGTCTCATAATTGGACTCCCATAGGATATTATGGTAATAATAGATAGGAGTAGGGTCTTGTGCGGTCCATTTTCATCCCATGGTTGGGAAATATGAAGTGAAACACACCACGTCCATGATATAAGCACTCATGAAAAAGGGGGGAACTACCTTTAGGGTGAATGTCTGGTTCTTTTTATATTCAAGGATTTGGGAAGCAATATTATTGGAAAGGATGGTACCCCAATCCATAATATATGAATCTAATGTATCTTCAATAAAAGGAACCCATTCAATAAAAAAATTACTTGTATTAGGGTATCCAAACAACCTACACATAATAGCAGCGATATAACAATACATACCAGCACAAGAAGATAGAGAGTACATACCCTTCTTGTCATGCTTGTGCTTGTTGGAATTGTGCCTCCATTGCCCTATTAGGTCTGATGCTAGTTTTTTTCCTTTGATAAATTTTCAAGGAAATTCTTGTCATATACCTTCTGTGGGTCGGGTATATCATACATCTTCTTTAAATATTGTGCCTTGAAAGACCCAATTATTGTGTCCCTTGAAGTTAAGAATGTTCTCTCTCCAATGTTCAAATTGTTGATTATCCATTTCACCATATCTGAATAGGTCAAAATTTTAGGGCGAGTGATAATTCGATGGAGGAATAAATTAGCAACATCACTATAAGAAGTTTCAGAGGATGTTGGTGCATTAATTGTGACTACCCTTTCAATTATTCTAGCTTTTCATCTTCAAACAATCTGTAGATGGATTCCCATGAGGAAGATCCACTATCTTGATTGCATGTTGTATCAGAGAATATAGGAGGCATCTCTGTTACTTCTCAAGCGGGAGGCATAAGGTGTGGAGGAGCCATGGGTTTATTGTTCTTCTTCGGATCCTTTGACATTTTGCAAGATTTTTGCTTCTCTGGACTAACCTGTAATAAGATAAAAATAAAGAATAAAGAGAAATACTTTGCAATGCAGGAGCGATTAACATAAAAGTTTGAAGTGATGGAAAATATAGTTTAAGTGCGCAAAATACAAAACATCAAGTAACATGATATCAAATCACTTTGGGGGCCTGAGAAATTTATGCTTGAGTAATGATAAAAAACGTGATTTCACATGATTTTCTTGGACAAGTCAAAACTTAATTAAAATCTTGCATCGCAAAATTCTTTCAAAGCATGACTTTAAAACATGCGATACATTCATTTTACTGATATGAGATCAAGAATTTTATGTTAATTAACTATAGGCTCTTTACTGAAGGTTTCAAAACATCGGAGCATTGGAGGGGAAAGTGTGTTGTGAGTTTTGTGATGCGATATCAATATCACAATCGCAAGAGTGGTGGAGGGAGTGTTGGAAAGTACGGTGTAGTAGAATTGCGATGCAATGTATTGCATCGAGGGTTTGAGAGCAAGGATCGTAGATGATAAGAAATATTTGTGATTGCACAATAGAAAAGGTATATGTGGCGATAAGGTGGGTCCTACCAATGGTTAAAAAAATATTTGTCATGGAGGCTTTTTCCTTCGTTAACGTTATTTTGGTTTAAAAGCCTTTGCGCATTGTTTTATGTACCTGGGTTGTGTCACATCAAAATATTTGAAAGGAGTGCTTTGTGTGCCACTTATTTCAATTGTGATATGTATGCGATTTAGGTTTTGGTCATATTTGCTTAAGTCCTTCGACCAATAAAATCAAAGTCAAACTTTTAGATGAGCAATTTTTCGTCCTATAAAAGTGTTTTATTATTCTAAGTTAAAAATAAAAAGGTTCCCCGCTATTTTCTAAGGTAATTATACATAAATAATGGGGGGTTCTTTAATAGCACAAAAATTGGCGATTCATTGAAAGAACCAGTTATTTTTGATTTATAATAATGAAATATCTAAATCTTTAATAAGTAAAAATGATTAAGGAAATGAAAACTATTTTAAAAATGTTGGCTAAGTAAAATTACTCTAAATAAAAACTCATTTTATTGTAATCCTTTTAAAAACCTCTTATATATGAAAATATTTAACTATCTACATTAGTCATTAATCAGTTACAAAGGTAAAGTAGGGGGCTTTTGAAACTTATCCTTTTTGATATATTCAATTTGTCACAGGTAGAGCCATTGTTTCTAGCAAGAGTTCATAGCTTAGAAAAATTTACCTATTAACCATCAATGACCCAATATCCCATCTATTTATGATTGCAATCCTTGATATATATATATATATATATATATATATATATATATATATATATATATATATATATATATATTTAAGAATTACTTAAAAATCCATTGTCATGGTTTGGTGACTAGATATTGACAATGCCATTCATTAGTTGTAATTGAGCTGAACAAGCTGGCTCATTATAGTACCCCTTGTCTTATGATTGAAATAACCATAAGCCATTACCGTGACTTGGTATTCAATTGTGGTAATGTCAACCTATTATTTTCCTATGATCATGATAAGCAGGATCATGGTGAGACCTCTTATATTTTAAGTTTTATATATTTTTGAATTACACTCTAAAAAAAATATGATTAATGGATGGGGAGAATCATCGAATCTTTAAGAGTTTTGGATGATAATTTAGAGTTAAAGATTCTTAGTTACAAAATAATCTTTACTTTGTCAAATAAAACCTTTCTTGATTGATAATAAGATCAAAAGTTTTTATAAATTTTGAGATTTAAAAGAACTTGCAACTTTTGTGAAAAAAATATTTCAGAGTGAAATGATAGTTATCCAATTTTCAATTGTGTAATCTATTCTTAAAAAATCCTACCTTCAAAGCCAAAAATCATAAGATAATTAGAGATGTTGATAAAAAGAGAAACAAGTGGTATGTAACATTATTTCCTATTAACCCAAGTATGAAAATGAAAATACCTACATATTTACAATAGAAGAAATGTTCTTCTAAGAAAATAAAATTTTCAGAATAAGCCCATTAAAAGGAAGGGATTCTCTCTTTCCTTGTATATCTTGTAGTATAAAAGTTGATGGGCTTATTTGTTTAGTAATTTGAAATGGTTCAAGCCTCATTTTTGGAATTTAGTATGCTTTAATTTTTCCTCATTTGCCTTGTCCCATTTAAGGACATGATCTCCAATCTGAAAATATTTTTGGGTAACAGAACTTGCATCAAAAGAAGATTTAACTATCTGTTGATCGTGAGCATGTGTAAGCTTGTATTTTTCCCTTTATTCTTCTAATTTAAGTATTTCATACATTCTTAATTGAAAATAAGAGGAAGCCGTTTCTTCAATGAATTGGACTAGGGCTAATGAGGAAGGGATATGTTTGAAGGAATGATAACCTCTTTACCATATACCAAATTTAAGGAAGAATTAACTATAGAGGCCTTCTTGGTTATTCGATCAACCCATAGAGCACTAAACCATTCCCTTCGGGATATTAATTAACATAGTATTTAAGTTTAATTTCCCTCTTAAGAGCAAATTCGGTCATGTTATTACCTAAAAAGTAATATGAATTGTCGAACATAAGTGCAGTTGGTAAACCAAAAATGGTAATAATGAATTTGATAATAGCGTCAAAATTGGATACCTTTAGTGGAATTAATTCTACCAGTTGGTGAAGTAGTTTGTAGTAGTAAGGATATACATATGTTGCTTAAAGAGTGAGGAACAATATCACCTATAATTTCCAGTTCCCATTGTTCAAAGTGTTTTTCAATGTTGACCGGTTTAAGAGTTAAGGCTGATATTTTTTGTCTTCCTGATGCAGTCTGACAAATCCTACATTTCCTTACATATGCATGGGTAGCTTTGAACATAGTTGGCCAATAATACCTTGCATGCAGGATTTCATGTGTAGTGGTATCTCCTCTGAAGTGTCCACCAGTTGGTCCATCGTGGAGCTCCTGCAAAAAAATTTGTGCTTCAGAATTTTCAAGGCATCTTAATAATACAAAATCATAGTTTTTTTTGAATAACACATCATTTTTTATTTCATATCGTTTGGCTTTTAGCCTTAAATCTCTTTTTCTTTTATAATTGAGTTTAGGGGGAGAATATCCGTTCTTTAACTAAAATATAAGATCAACATATTTGGATTCAATATTATTTAGGCTTACCTCAGATATGTGTACATTATTACATGAGTCCTCATCAGTTGGTTTGTCAGAAGCTCTAGTAAGAAATCTGCTAAAACCTTGTCGTCTGAAAATTTTAGCTGGTTTAATGTCAATATCATATTCCTGTAGAGTTGTGACCCAAATTTCCCTCTTTTCTCCTAATTATTTTTTCACAAGTAACTTTCTTACTGTTGAGAATGGAACTATTACTTTAGTGTGTGTCTTTAAAAGAAAAGCCTTTAAGTGATTTATAGATTTGAAAAAAAAAAACTTGTTTCTCCACCTCTAGGTAATTAAATTCAACACCTTGAAAATTTGAACTAAAGAACAAGATGGGTGCCTCAATTTGTTGATCATTAGGTGTGTTTGAACAACAAAATATGATTTTTTAGAAGTGAAAGTATATAAAACAAAATGATCATAAAAAATTGGAGTTGTTAGAGAGGGAGAATTTATAATGGCTTGTTTTCCTGGATCAAAAGCTTCTCTTTCATTGTGTCCCCATTTAATGACTCAAATTTTCTTGATCATGGCTTGTAATGGAAGAAAAAATTGGGAAAATTTAGGAACAAATATCTTAACAAAATTTATCTGTCCTAGAAAGGACAACATGGATTTCTTATTATGGGGTAAAGAAATTTTAGTGATCGCCTTAATCCTTTAAGGATCAATACAAATGCCTTATTTGTATAAAATAAATCCTAAAAGTTTTCCTTCAGTGAGAGAGAAATAATACTTTTTTGGATTTAATGAAATTCCATACTTTTTACAACGTTCAAAGATCTATTTTAAGTCATGAAAATGGCTGCTTATTTTGTTGGAGTAGATTGTTATGTCATCCAAGTAGACAACTGCCTTATTTATGATACCTCTAAAAGATATGTCCATAGCTCTTTGTAGGGTTTCCCCTGCGTTTGTATCCTGAAATACCATCAAGGAAAGACATGAGTTTAGAACCTGCAACTGATTGTAAAATTTATTCCATGGGTGGCAATGGGAAATTATCCTTTTGACAAGCTTTATTGAGATTCCTAAAATATATACAAATGATATGTCACCATTTTTCTTCCTGGAAGACACTACATTTGATACCCATTTGTAATTCCTAAAAGGAAAAATGATTTTAGCTTTAACGAGTTTATTCATCTTGGATTTTATTTAAATTCCAAGGTTGGGGTGAATTTTCTGTAATTTCTATTATACAGGTTTGTCATAGGATATCATTGGGATAGTGCATTGGATAATGGAGGTTTCATATGCTCTAATATTTTTATAGCTCCAAGAGAAAACACTCTTGTATCTTTTTAATAAATGAATGAAGGCTAATCTATCTTCTAGTGAGAGACCTAGACCTAGATTGATGTTTTGGGGTCTGAGATCAGTTCCAAGGTTTACTAGTTCAAAACTCAAAGTTGAAATTTGAAGTTTGGAGTTAGTAACCTTCTTAAATCTATATTTTAAGTCATATATGTCTTCAAGATTAACCATAGATTTAGGTAAACATTTTTCATCAATTTTTTTCTTCAACTTTGTTTCGTGTTCATCCTCATCAACTATTTGATCATGATATGATCCTTCAAATGTTAAAAAGGTTAAAATGTATTCGTCATCATTGAACACATGCTAGTTGGTGGAATAGTTTGGGATCGATGGTCAAAAAATTATTTCAATTAAAAACCTATCTAGACTATAATTTTTAGATGGTATAAGTCTAGATGCTAGATTATCCAGAAGGTCAGCACTAGAATTTTGAAGTCTTGGCATAGGAGAAATGTTAAATGCCAAAAAATGAGAAGTGAGGGTTTGAACCAGAGATTGATAATGCTTCAAATGGGTAGAAACACAATGAATTGTGTTTCTTACCTATTTTACAATAATTTCAGAATCTCCAAATACTTGAAGATATTTGACATTCAAATCTATTTCTTTATACAATCCTTGGACCAGTGCCTCATATTCAGCAGTATTATTCATGAATTCAAACTCTAATCTACATTCTAGCATTATTTTTTCTCCTTCTAGACTGATTAATATACAACCTGCTCCTGCACCATCATTGGATCTAGAACTTTCAAAATACAAAGTCCAAAATAAAGATTTAACTAATGTTTTTTCTATAATATTTACACATTTAGAAGAATATGATTATGATTTATTTATTTATTTGAGAAGTAACATAATTAATTAAAAATGAGGATTGATGTGCATTAAAATTAACCAAGATTTATTCAACATAGTAGTTCCCCAGGATGTTATTGGTAAAGGCCATTGGCTCATTTTCATCTTCAAAATAAGTTACTGAGTATTTAATGTGTTTTTTGAGGTCAAATTGAATTTGATTTGGATTTAAATTGTAAGAAAGTCATATATGAGACCATTTTGTGGAAAAATAACCATGGAGTTTTTTACACCAATTTCTACTAAGAATTAAACCATAAAAATTAGGAATATCAACAACTAGTATGTCAGTGATTTGACACACCTTTGAATTAGAAGCAAGTCTAATGAGAACATAATTCTTTTCTATTAAAACATTGAATTTGGTCCTATAAAGTTAAAAAATGTGAACAATATACTTTTTGGGATAAATTTTTAATTTCAGAAAAGCAAAATATGGCATTATATTTGAAGAAGTCCCAAAGTCTATCAGGCAATTGTGCACATTTTTATTGGAATTTCAAAAGTCAGAAGGAAAGGAGGAGTATGTGAATTTTATCTATCCCTAATTAAAATGGCATCCAAGGAATCATTATTTTCTAATATATCATTAGGAGGTTTACCTAATCCTTTATAGGCTTTGGATGTAACAACATCAGGTAGATGAGAAGCGAGAATTGCATTCAAATCTTTTAGTAAATACTTTTGTTGTTGTTTCAACTTACTTACCTCATGTAGGGTTGTGTTTTCTCTGATTTTTTTCATTTCTTCCACTATATTATATCCAATGGTGTCAAATACTACCAGGGTATTTTATGTAGACAAACAATACAAAGAAGATGATAGTAATTGAGAAGATGTGGAAGGAGATTCTTTACTGATAACTTTATCTCAATAGGGGATGAGGGTTTCTGTTTCTCGATTGATTATGATGAATCAATAATACCTTCAATTGTAGTGCTAATATGTAAGGCTTCATGCTCATCTTCATTATCAGAAGAAGTGAGTATGAAATCCCATAATCCATGTACTTCGACAAGTTCCTCATCTTGAGATTCTTCAGCAGATAATGTTGTTTCATCTTCGTCCTCATCTTGATCAAATTCAACATTGGATATAATATTAGGTGGTTGAGGATTTGATGTTTGAGATTTCTTGAAAGGTCTAAAAGTTTTTTTATAAGAGGACTCAACTACTTGCTTTTTTATTTCTACCATCTCATTTGACATGGATTTAAGGAACTCTTTCGACCCTTCAAGATTGAAAGGATCTTTAGGAGTTTTATTTGTTGGTTCATACTTAAATGTAACCTTCTTTTCTTTCTTCACGGGAAATATTATTTTCTAATGTAAGTATTCTCTTTTCAATAGAGAGGGATTCTTTCATATTCTATACTAAAGTTTCTTTGTTGGTTCTATCTACAAAAATTGTAATATTGGAAGGAAGAGAGGATATGTATCATTCAATTTGTACATCAACACCACGGTTTGATGTAGTTGTGATTTTTTTAACAATTTATTAAACTTGGAATTAAAGTCTTTGATATTTTATCCTGAATTAGCTTTAAGATTAGAAATATCATTTATAAGAGTAGCATTAGTGCGATCATCACCAAACATGGTTAAAAATTTATCCTCAAATATGTCCCAACTAGATATAGTGCTCGATGGTAGCGAAAAGTAGCATGATCATACTGATCCTTGGAAAGTATAAGGGAATAACCTAACTACATGTTCTTATTCGATTGGTATGAATTTGGATTGTATTTGTTACACTATGCAAAGTATCCAAACATATTTAATTTTGTGTTCAAATGGTTCTCCTTAAGTTGCAAGTTAAACAAATCTTTCTGGATTTGTTATTCAAGTTTCTATGTAAGGATTGATTAAATAATTTTATTGTTTAACATTAAAAAACAGAAATAAATAGAAAATAAACTCACAAACACATTACTCAACTATTTTTTGAGTAGTTCACCTCTCCTGGGCTACGTTTGCTGGTCCATGCCTCCCAAATGGTATGTCCCTCTTGCATTAATTTACTCAAAATGAAATTACAAGTGTAAATATGCCTTAATAGGAAATGATGACCATAAATTTAGCTTCAAAAGATATGAAATAGCTCAAAATTCCTTTTCATTTACACTAAATAGTGAAATATTACCAAATACAGTGCCTTCTCCATGATGGCCCTAATGGCTCTTTGAACTCCCCTTCAATTTTTTGAGCTGTAGAAGTTTTAAAAATGTTTCGAAACCTCTTCCATTAGGTTTAGAAGATAGAAAATATTTAGAAATGGATTTTTTTCACACTAAACAGTGAAATATAGCCCAAAACAGTGCCTTGTCCATGATGGTCCTGATGGCTCCTTCATCTTCCTTGAAGAAAAAAGTGCTGAATATCACCTCTGTTCGACCCAAAACCTATTCCAAACTTCTCAA
Source organism: Pinus albicaulis (assembly GCA_034641835.2). Classification (NCBI taxonomy): domain Eukaryota; kingdom Viridiplantae; phylum Streptophyta; class Pinopsida; order Pinales; family Pinaceae; genus Pinus; species Pinus albicaulis. The sequence continues at coordinate 1,220,845,333 of CM076584.1, read as the reverse complement.
AATGTTTAAGAGATCCAAAATTAACTAAAATTTCATCCAATTTGGTTCAATAATGAGGGAGTTATGGCAGAAACAAGAAAACTGCCCAATGTCCCCCAAAAACCCCACTAAATGTGGAGTAACTGCTAGTTAGCGCTCCAAATTCGGAAAATGCTCTAGAAAAGGTGGAACACACCCCAAATATGGTGGATGGATAAATTTTACAATAAATTTTAATTATTTATTGTCACATGGACCGTTTGATCCCGCTGGAACCGTCGGCCTCACCATTAAACTTGACCGAAATTCGTGGCATTAAAAGTGAGGACATTCGTGGTCACATGCTGGGTTAATGGCTAACAGTTTAGCTGTTGCAATTTTTCCGTTGGTGTGAAGCCCTTGGGTACCAAGGCATGGTCATATACATGCGGGCTATCCCTAAGGGGCTAGCCCCCTTTTCCCCTGCCTCTTTTCAATTCAAACAATAAAACCAATGTACTTCCCATTGGTGTTAAGAAACACCCGCCAACGCAATTGGTTAGACTTGGGGCTTGGGTGCACGAGGTCACTGGTTCAAATCTCGTAAGTTCCAATTTTTTTTGATAACACTAATTCTCCATAATCTGGGGCCACGTGGCAGCCTCCGGGCCTGCCGCGTGGCAGCCTCCCATTGGTCCATTCCAAACGAAGTCAAACCAATAACGAATATCAAGTTGCCAAGTGTCATGATATGATATGCCCGAATGGAATATTTCAGGGAATATTCCAAGGGATATTCCAAGGAATATTCCTAGAATATTCTTTGGAATATTCTTTTTTAAAAATTTTTCCAAAGTTAAAAAGTCAAACTTGGTCAACTGAAAAATGGAGTTTACTGACGATTTCAAACCTTAATAAATTTTGCATACGACTTCGGTTTTTAGAACCGTTCATGGTGCCATAATCGTAGCGATGAGGCTTTTCTAGTCGTTCACATTTCAACGAGTTTTGAACACTTCCATTTTTGAGAAATTTGCATAACTTGGACATGATCTCCTGATCATCGATATTCCATTGAGGTTCATGGATAACATGAAATTATGGAAGTTCTCCTCAATAGGGAGCCCATAATTAGGATTATACTTGGGCAACCATCTCTCTCAGTGCTTAGGTAAATCATGAAGATGTCCTTCCAATTTAACAACTCCTAGATTAGTCCATGGTTTAACTGCCATTGTATAACTTGTAGGAATGGAATATGTTGTAGTAGTTATAGATATTGTTGTAGTGGTAGAATAAATAACCGTTGACATAATATTGCTTGAGGCAACACTATTTGATTGAGTTGAAGAGATATGAATAGATGAAGTGATTGGTTGAGAAGAAGGAAATGAAGGAGGACTGAATGAAGGAGTTTGTGGAGGAGAAGATGATGCAATCTCGCTAGTGGATGTTTGAGTTTTTGATGTAGGAGTATTTATTCAGTGAGAATGAAGTGGAAACTCGAATGGATTTATTCCAATTTTTTCACTTTGAGGCCAAGTCAATGCACCAGTACCTTGAAAAATTGAGGTTACACTTCTTTAAGAAGTTTCAGATTGTACATGATTTTCTCCTGAAATAGAAATATCTTCTAATTTTTTAATCAAATTCTGAACTTCAGGCGAGTCTGGAATGTAATCTGGTGGACTTAACTCAAGAAATTTTCTAGGATATTTGGGAGATGATGAAAAACTTCAGACTTAAAGGGTGGCGATTTTGAATGTGACCTTGAAGTTGGAGGAGATTTGGAGGGAGAATGAATATTTTGAGGACCTTTATATTTAGGATTAGACCTTAATGCCATTCATAGTCTAGTAAACCCTCCTTCTAGTGCCAAAAAATTTGATGCATCGAAAATCGTTGCAACAACATCGGGGGATGACCACCGGTTGTGAACTTAAAAAACCATTCCTTTTCTGTATGGTATAGTGACTCTGACTGGGGATGATGGGACTAGTTTCCAAATAAGTATAATTGATTGGATGTGAGGTATTTATAACTAAACATGACTTGATAAAATGGGAGTCATAACAAGCTAAAAAGTACCTATCTATATCCTGAGATTAATTATGTTTATGTTGTATGCGATATTGAAAGATTATCTTTAGTTTATGAGAATGAATCGTATCAAACACTTACAGAAGTGAAAAATAGTTAAAGTTAATTAATTTGATTAAATATTTAATCAAATTAATTAACTAAATTACATTGCATTCAATAACTACATGTCTTGTACATATATCAAAAGATGGAAATCTTTGCATGTTCAATAGTGAATTAATGCTCAATTGTATTTAAGAGACACATATAACAAAATAATGTAAAATAAGTATGACTATTAATCACATAAAAATAGAACAAAAATATAAAGATAGAAGTATCATCTATATCTTTACTATGCTCATGGAATAAATAGCCCTGGCCCAGTCTTTCTATTAAGATGAGTTCAAAAATTACAAAAGTGCAACTTCTCAAATCCTTCCTTACAAAATTTTAGGACTATTTCTTAATAAACATGAAAGGGTTTATATAGTAAATACTATAAATATAAAAATAGAGAATCCACAAAGTTTTCAGGAGGTTTAAACAAATATCCTTAAAATAAAAGAAAATAAGACAAAAATAGATTTTTTTTGTATGACAAGCTCAAGAGTGTGATGTTGTCTCCTTTGTCGTTCGTTTCTTGAGCTTGTAAATATCCAACATTGGTTGCATTTCAGGGGGTTGATCTAGCCTTAGGCGCAATTTTCCAGTATGCACTGCATTTTATAATGGAGGAAGTATGTGGGAAGATGTATTAGCAAGGCCACACAACATTAGCCACTGGTTGTGTGGCTTGAAAATAAACCAATATTTTTCCCAGTTGAGTTTTTCCATATTCTTAACTGTTATGAAACCAGCTCCAAAAATGGAAGAAAAGAGAGATCACCGCTTTAGAAATAAGCCACTTCGAGGGGGAAACCTGATTTACATTACATAAATGAACAATTCTTGGATGATACAAATGAAAAAACCTCCTTCTATATATAGGAGTCCATTGGGTCACAATATAATCGTAGCCGACCTAACAATAATAATGTAAAGGCACAATAATAACAATATTGGGGTTACAAGGGTACAACAATAACAATAAGGGGGCTACACTAACAAAAATAAGGGACTACACTAGTAATGTAGGGACCTAACACACCCCTCTCCTTCAAAAAAAGTGTTGTCCTCAATGCTTTAGTAGCTCTAGGTGCTTCTGTATAAAATTCTCATCCTCCCATGTAGAATCTTCAGTGGGTAAGTTCTTCCACTTGATGAGATACTTTGAAATTGATGGATTTTGTAGCTGTCGAGTTCTTCTTTCCATGATTACTTCATGTTCCAATATGATTTTTCCTTCCTCATCAATTTCTGGAAATATTGTTTGAACTAGAAGTTTTTCACCTATAACCTTCTTTAAGAATGAAACATGAAAAACTAGATGCACTCGCGAAGAAGTAGGAAGCTCAAATTTGTATGCCATAGCACCAATCTTTTGCAACACTTTGTAAAGACAATAGTAATTTGGCGATAATTTATTATCCTTCTTAGCTTGATTGAGGGACATTTGTTTGTATGGTTGTAGCTATAAAAATACCCAGTCTCCTACATCAAAAATTCTCTCGTTGCGATGTTGATCTGCATGTTGTTTCATTCAATTTTGTGCCAATTTTAGGTTATCCTTTAAGAGTTGGAGAACTTCTTGTTGATGCTTGATGTGATCTTTCACTGCTTGAACCTTAGAATTTTCTCTTAAAGATGATGTGATGGACGGTGGATGATATCCATAAAGTGCCATAAATGGAGTCATTTTTGCTGCAGTATGGAAGGAAGTGTTATATCACCATTCAGCGAGAGGTAACGACTTGACCCATTGTGTTTGTTTATCAGATACAAAAAAAATGAAGATATTCATCCAAACATTTATTCACTATCTCATTTTGACCATTGGATTGAGGATGATAAAATGAGCTATGAGCTAGTTGAATACCCAAACAAGAAAATAATTCTGTCCAAACGTTTCCAGTAAAAATGGGATCTCTATCACTTACAATAATCTTTGGGTTTCCATGTAGCTCCTAAATTGATACACAGAAAACTAAAGGCTGTGTACTTGCGGAAAAATTTTACAGAATTCAAATCCGATGCCCAGAGAGAGATTTATGACGATTTTCCCAAGGTCACCTCTTTTAGATGAAATTCAAGAGCCTGCATAAACCCTAACTTCCACAGATCATATCTCCGCAAATATTGTGAACCAAGATATGAAATTTTTACATGACTTTCCTCGAGATTTCGGCTTCGCGTGCTAAACATTTCATCTTCTAAACTTTCATGGAATAAAATCTATAGAGAAAATTCCATGATGACCCGTTTGTAGCAGCGAAACCCTAGAATCCAAAGCTCTGATACATAATGTTATGCAACCAACTCAAAAAATATAAGAAAAGAGAGATAAACACCTTAGAAATAAGCTACTTCGAGGGGGAAACCTCCTTTACATTACATAAATGAACAATTCTTGGATGATACAAATGACAAAACCTCCTTCTATATATAGGAGTCTATGGGGTCACAATATAATGCTAGCTGACCTAATAATAATAATGTAAAGGCACAATAATAAAAATATTTGGGTTACAGGGGTACAAAAATAACAATAAGGGGGCTACACTAACAACAATAAGGGACTACACTAGTAATATAGGGACCTAACATTAACACTTTATTCGTTTACCTTTGACTATTCCTGCCATAGTTTCATTAACAAAATGACATTAGGAAGGGAACCAGGTGGGAATTCATGAATAAGATTGGCACCATATATATTATCATTGATAGTTTCAATTATGTTGTTAGAAACATCCCTTGCTCTGAATATTCTCTTTCTGCTTACTTGAGGTGTATGTCCCCATCAATAAAGAGGATTTATTTGTGAGAATCCTCTATTTTGGGAAGATTTTCTTTCCTGCCCTCTTCTTTGTCTTGCCAACTGATGAATTTTGAGATATTTTCATCAATGTCATCGAAATTCATCCATAGATTGGATGATTCATTCATCAGTGAAACACTTTTTCACATAGATCATTGATGATTGTCAATTTCTCATAGAAGGCTACATGTTGTTGGGTAAAAAAGGTGTCCAATTCCAATTTTTTTTTTTTTGAAGTATTTTATATTTGTGTTGTCCTTCAGTTGTTCAATTGTGAATTGGAGTTGTCGGATTTGAGTATTTTTGACATTGATGTTAGATTGATGTTGTATTTTTAATTGATCAAAGATTTGCTGAAGCTGTGACAACCGTGTCTACAACTAATGATCAATATTATGTTTTTGCTTTAACAACTCTTGCTCTAAGTGTTGGATTCTATCATATTTTTCCTTGACTAATTGTTGGACCTCTGACTCATTAAAGGAAATTTCAACCTAAAAGTTGCCTCCTAAGGAAAAATAATAAAATAAGAGTTATGAATTTTGGAGGGAAAACAAAAAAAACTATTTTTTTTTTAATTGTATTTTCGTCTTATCTCCTTATAGGTTTAGTCAAATTTCAAGTTTAGATGCTCATTATATGTGGAATTAAATTCCACATCCAACGAGTACCCATTATGCATACTTTTGAGAGGACCCACATTAATAAAAATTGCATATACATTAAAAAAACGTTTTAAAACATGTCTTTTAATGTATATGCAATTTTTATTAAGGTGGGTCTTATTAAAAGTATGCATAATGGGTACTTATTGGAAGTGGAATTTAATTCCACATATAATGAGTGTCTAAACTTCAAATTTGAGTAAACCTATAAGGAGATAAGCCAAAATATAATTTAAAAAAAATAGTTTTTCTTCTTTTTGCTCCAAAATATTTACATGTACCTCTTTTTAAATTTTAAATTTTTTTATTGGTTTACATATTATGACATGGAAATTACATGAAAATTTCATGAGCACTTTTAAGCTGAAATTTCCTCTAATATGGCTTGTCAATTGTAGCATTTGCATAAGCACCTGCAAACTATGACAATCTTGTTAAATCTTCAAAAGGATTAGTTTGTGGATCTCTCCACACCACTTCCATTGGTATATATCTAGGAAATAATGCCTAGGATTGATAAAATATTTTTATCTTTGTGTGTATTCTCATTAAAACCCAATGTTTAGGATTGTAAAAGATGTCAAGAGGAGGGATTTCTTCTATCTTGAGAATAATTTATGACAAGGGGAGGGTAGGATGAATTCAATTTCACCTGTACTGACTACTTTGTATGAAGCCCCAACAGTAAAAGGGATCTATTTTTTTTTATTGAGGATTGTTGCTTATCTCTTTAAGCTCATAAGTGTTATCCACTAGTTTTCCTTTAATTTGCTGGTCAAACTGGTTGCAAAACTCATCCAAATTACTGCTAAAGAAAGTATTAACAATTTTTTTCTATGTAGATTTGAATTCATCTATTTCCTGTAGTACCTCAGTTTCCTTGTGAGGTTGCTCCAAATCCTATGATTCCTTCCATCCAATAGGGCAAGTGGCAGCAGGTGTGCAACGGGGAGCGAAGCTAATTCAAAGTTAATGAACCTCAAGGCAAGTTTGGTCAGGGTATAAAGAATCAAATCCTAAAGGCTCATAATGTGTAGAGGGATATTCTCAAATATTTTTTTCCTGTATTCTTTAAATTTAGCAAGTTGTCTTGGATTAAATTGAATCTTTTTCAGCTTCTCAACCTGTAAATATGTCTCAATAGACTCAAAAATATAATCATAGTGATCAGGCTCATGAATAAATTGTTTGAATTTTACCTAAGCTATAAAGTCTTGAGCCACTTTGTTTGGGTCAAACTGTCTACTGGGCATGGAAGATAATTTCAAACACTCAATTCTTTTGATTTAAAGTCCATGATTTTTGTAGTATCTAAAGCACATAATCTAAAATTAATAGGAAATGGTGGCAAGGCGGAATTTTTGGCTTCCTTTAAGGCTTTAATCAACCCATTCCCTACTATTTGATAAACAATTTCTCTGGCTAGTAGTTTATATGGTACATACAATGGGGGAACATGGGGGTTGGAAAGACTTCCATAACTATAAAATATGTAAATAATTCTTCTCCAAACCACCTTCCTATGGTTGTGAAGTATCTAGCTTCTTTTGATAGTCTTAGGGCCTTTTTTCTGAAAACGACTTGAAAAAGGGGTAAAATGACACCATGAAAAATTCTATAAAAATGAGACTCATAATTGGATTCACATAGGATATTATGGTAAACATGGATAGGAGTAGGGTCTTGTATGGTCCATTTCCATCCCATGGTTGGGAAATATGAAATGAAACATACTGCGTCCATGATATAAGCACTCATGAAAAAGGGGGGAACTACCTTGGACATGAATTTACAACTCTTTCTATATTAAAGGATTTGGGAGGCAATATTATTGGAAAGGATGATACCCCAATACATAATATATGAATCTGATGCAGCTTCAATAAGAGGAACCTGTTCAATAAAAAAAATACTTGTATTAGGGTAACCAAACAACCTACACATCATAACAGCGATATAGCAATACAGACCAACAAGAGAAGATACAGAGTATATAACCTTATCGTGATGGTTGTTCCTGTTAGGGTTGTGCCTCCATTGCCTTATTGGGTATGACACTAGTTTTTTTTCCTTTGAAAAATTTTCAAGGAAATTCTTGTCATATACCTTCTGTGGGTCAGGTATATGATACATTTTATTTAAATATTCTACCTTAAAAGACCCAATAAATGTGTCCCTTGAATTTAATAATGTCCTCTCTCCAATGTTCAAATTGTTGATTATCCATTTCACCATATATGAATAGGGCAGAATTTTCGGGCATGTGGAAATTCAGTGGAGGAAGGAATTAACAACATCACTGCAAGAAGTTTTAGAGGAAGTTGGGGCATTAGTTGTGACTACCCTTTCAATTATTCTAGGCTTTTCATCTTCAAACAATCTGTACATGGATTCCCATGAGGAAGATCCAATGTCTTGATTTCATGTTGTATTAGAGAATAGAGGAGGCATCTCTGTTACTTTTGAAGTGGGAGGCGTAGGGTGTGAAGGAGGCATGGGTTTCTTCTTCTACTTCGGATCCTTTAACATTTCACAAGAGTTTTTCTTCTCTAGACTAGCCTGTAATAAGATAAAACCTAGAATAGAGAACAATACTTTGCAATGTGGGATTAATTAACATAAAAGTTTGAAGTGATGGAAAATATACTTTAAATGCGCAAAATAAAAAAATCAAGTAATAGACTATCAAATCACTTTCGGGGCTCGATACCATCAATACCGTTATGCTTGAGTAATGATAAAAAACATGACTTCACGTGACTTTCTTGGATAACTCAGCACTTAATTAAAATCTCACATCGCAAAATTATTTCGGAGAAAGACTTTAAAACATGTGATATGTTCATTTTACTGATATGTGATCAATAATTCTATGTTAATTAACTATAGGCTCTTTATCAGGGGTTTCAAAATATCAGAGCATTGGAGGGGCAAGTGCGTTGTGAGTTTTGCGATGCGATATCAATATCACAATTGCAAGAGTGGTGGAGGGAGTGTTGGAAAGTATGGTGTAGCGGAACTGTGATGCGATATATCAAATCAAGCGTTTGAGGGTGGGGATCATAGATGATAAGAAATATTTGCGATTGCGTAATAGCGAAGGGTGACATGGCAGTAAGGCGGGTCCTACCAATGGTTAAAAAAGATGTGCTAGGGAGGAATTTTCTTTTGTTAGAATTATTTTGGCTTAAAATCCTTTGCGCATTAATTTATGTACACATGTTGTGTTGCATCACAATATTTGAAAGGAGTGCTTTGTGTGCCACTTATTGCAATTGCGATATGTGGTATGCGATTTAGGTTTTGGTCATATTCGCTTAGGTCCTTCGATAAATAAAATCAAAGCTAAACTTTCAGATGAGCATTTTTTTGTCCTATAGAAGTGTTTTATTATTCTAAGTTAAAAATAAAAAATGCCCCCATTATTTTCTAAGGAAATTATACATAAATAATGGGGGGTGGTTGAATAGCACAACACAATCATAGGAGAAAACGATCTTCTAGATGTGAAATATCCTCTTGGTTTTATATTTTGATGCTGCTTATGGATCACATTCTTTCCCGCGGGTTTCTTTGGTTCTACTTTTCATTCTTTCCTGCATGCAAACTTGTCTCACCCTTTTGAATAATGCTATCAATTTTTCTCACTGATATGGTGCTCTTCACTTTCTCCAATTGATTTTTCTTTTCCTCAAGCTCCTTTCTTAATTTGTCAATCACATATTCAAGTGTTTCAACATAGTCCCTTTTATATTTTTTATTTCTGAAATTTACTTCTCTAATCTTTTTCCATTCTTCCAATTTGTTTTCTCAAGGTAGTAATTTTTTCCTTGAGATTTTTCTCCTTTTGATCACAATCCTGCAATTCCTTCTTATCCTCATTGCATACATTTGTTAGCCTACCAATTTCCCTATAAAATTCTTCAATAAAAACCATGGTAGGTTCATATTGAGCCTTAAGAAGCATATAACTATGATCATCATCTCTATCACTAAAAAAGTCCGAATCATCATCATTACCACTATCCTAAATATAACTCAAAAGTATATCATTACATATTATACCTTCATATTTATTGTCCTTTTTCACAGTTGGTTCAAGTGGATCTTATTTCTTGTTTTTTCTTCTCTTTTCAATTTCTTCATCACTCTTGTTGCTTCTTGCTCCATATAGCATATGCAATCCGTCCCAAATTTCCTTGGAAAATTTTAAATCTCCAATTTTCTCCAAATATGAACTATGGAGATTTCCAAATATAAATTTCCTTATTTTAGTATTTTTCTTCCGTATTTTAGATGCAGGAAAATATTCATCATTTCCTTCACAAACCAATCTCCAAATGTTAGATCCACAAAACAATAATTTATTTTTCACTTTTTCTTTCCAAAACTTTAAATTTCCAGCAGTAAGAACCAATTTATTTGGAGAACTCATTCTGAAAAAAAATGAAAATTTCTACGAAAATATCCAATATCCACTCTCCAGTGATCAAGCTACACCCGAGAGCCCCACTCTGATATCAATTGTTGGAAAATAGATGTGAATACAGAGAGGAGAGGGGTATGAATCAGTAGTGTGGCACTTTTAAACTTTTTATGCAATTACTTAATCTTTTACACCATGCACAAACTGAAACACAAAACCATATATCAGAGCACCAAATTTAAACATGCAACCATAAAAACAATAAATACAATAGACACAAGTATGTCTAGTGGAAAACCCCCTCTAGGGAAAAAACCACTCATTGTTGTTGCGCTGCTCAAATTCTATTATGTCAAGCACATTCATTACATAGAGGTACATATAAGGCTACTATAAAATGGAGATTGTTTCTCAAGTGGATCTATGGACTACCATCTTCTGAAGGCTACCATGATCAACGATCCTCCCCCAGTTACTCTTGAACTATCAATGACTCTAGAGACTCCAATTTGTTGGAAGATACAATGACTAACGAGCCTCACCTAGTTTCTACTGAACTATCCAACTATCATTGAATTTGAGAAATCTGCTCACTTATATTAATTTCACTTGTGTCCTCCAAGTATTCTCCTCTATGTGGTTCTCATTTCAAAATATTTCAAACTGGAACCAAGAACTGCTCAACATGAGCACGATATCAATATAGCATCAAAAGACATAATTAAAGAGAAAATATCCAACCTCCAATCACACTATAATATCCACAATCTCTCCAAGACAATACATCAACCCACACTTCAATACTTCACTCACTACATGAATATGTGGTTGAAATAAGCTTCATCTTACTGGTGCTACAACTACAATCTACTTCAGAAATTCTGCAGTAGAGAACACATTCATCTTGCAGGCTCTTCTCCGCACACACACACTCACAAAATCACTATACCATCAGTCATCTCATAATGGTATTCCTCCAATATGTAGATGAACTAAAGTGCTGAACTCAATAATTACTCATAACTACTAGGAATCACATGTCTATTCATATGCTTGATTGGATCCAGATTCAATTCATTGAATCAATAAACCACTGAATCCATTAGCCTTCTTGATATTTTTAACTTTAATCAGCTTCTCGAGGCCCCACCAGATTTTTTGACCATAAAACAAAAACTTTCGATCAAGGATGTCGCCACAACACAAAAATTATCTAAAAAATGTGAGGAATGTGGAGGAATTTTAGTGAAAGATCCATAGTCACTCCCTTATAATCGCTCTCTTAAGCCTAAAACAACTCCCTTGACCCATCATGCATGCAATTGGGGATAAAACTCAGTAAAATCATAAATTATTCAATCAAAAACCTATGCCACATGTTGGACCATATTCATCATCTCCTAAACACTCCTCCCAGCCTATGGAACATGTATACAACTAAAGAAATAGGCTAAGAATGAGTCAATTACATTCTATACCTATTTCCAACTTTAACGCCAAGACCAAGACCTCCATCTCCTCAATTAGGAACCACAACATCTCTAACACCTCCAACATCTATAGAAACATCTTTGACACCTACAACAACAACCTCAACACCTACAGTAGCAACGTTAAGGCATCCAATACTGATAGAGACACCTCAAACACAAACAACCACAAATCACACATGTGGCAACAAACCAATGTATCCAAGACATGTCGAGACATATGTAACATCTAGAACAACTTTCAAACCTCCTGCAACATCATCATCTCCAACCAACAAAACATGTAAAACTCAAACCAATCACACATGTGGAATCCATCTATACTCAACCTCCACTAGGTCTATTCATATGTATGTTGACATTATTTCCAACTAACAAGACCATAAACCGACCATGCATTACCACACACTCATCACACATGCATATGACCAACATCAACTCTATCTCATTGTTAGTCGACATCAATTCCAACACTCCAATGCAAAAAAAAAATATCTAATGAAATTTTCATTCTAGAAATGAACTTTGGAGAAGGTACCTCTTATCAAATTGTTTAAATTCTTATAACAAGAAAAACCAATCACTACTTAAAAACCACTTGAAAGTGCTAATCTCAATTTTATTTTCAGAGATGTAGTTGTTATAGTATAAATATTTAAGAATACTCATGCTATTACTAAAAATCATTGGAAAAAATAAAACAAAACAAAGTATCCCTATGTCCATGAACCTCCACTTGAAAAAGTGAATAAAGAACTATAAAATAATTATTTCATACATTACGTGTAGGATTTTTCCTTTAATGTAGATAATGTAGAATACCTATATGCAATATTGACATGTTTGACTTATTTTCATCGATTTCAAAGGAAAAGCTACCCAAATTGTTTGAAATTCAGTAGGGAAAATTTTATGGAATTTTTTCAAGATAATATAACCATGCAAGTGTGTTTGGAGTAGTCTAATTAGCCAAAAATGACCATCTTTTTATCACACTAAGCCTTCATTTTCACCAAATTTTGAGAATTTATTCTAATAGATATGGGATGTCCATTCACTAAAATATATTGTAAAATATATTTTAGTTTTATTCTTAAATAATACACAAAATGAATTTCATATCAAATATCATGGATTTCATCAAATAGTTATTACAATATATTATGTATTTGGATGTTATAAGGTTTTGGGTTCAAAATGAAATCCCTCTCAAAAGTAAATAATTTTTTTTTGAATAGCCCTATTATTTGGAGGACTAACCACATCATTTCTCTGTGGATTCATCCACCCAACCAACATGTTCCACATTAGTCGCTACATCCAAATATAACTTACAAACTTAGCTACCACGTGTCATTCAATGTACATTTCCACATGCCATTTTCAACACTTTCCATGTTATCCTTTCATATATGCCACATAAGTTTTATGTACATGTCGTGCCAACTTTTATACCTTTCCATGGCATTATATACTAGTTTATATTCAAGCTAGCCAAAGGTTTACACATGGAACATCTAGCATAGTTTGTAGGGTTTAGCACCAAAATTTTGATGTTGAGTTTTAGATTTCCGTAACTTTTCCACATGGCATTGAAATTTTCTGCAGTTTTTTGTAGATTATATATTTTGATTTTTATACTTAGTGACATACTTAGATTCAAGATGTTGTGGCTATTTTTTCCCAAAAAATCAAGGATAAACCTCATTCTCAAAACCTAAAATGGTCATAACTTGATTATACAGTTGAGTGATTTTTTTTCAAAATGCATACAATTTTATACATCATGTACTAGTGATATTGGTTTCCAGGGAAAATTTTAAGGATGGAAATTTATCTTAAAGTTTAGAAGCATTGGCGAATCTTACTAGTCCCTAATATGCAAATTTTGAAATGTTTGGGGATATTTTTTGTAAGAATACTTAGATCTATAATAAATTTATAATATTATATATAAAATTTTGGTGATTTTTTAGGTAAAATAATTGTAAACTATAAAATTTGAGTGAATAAATTTTTGAAAAAACTGGAAATTGGAAAATCATTTTTTTGGAAAAAGCATGGAAAGTTAGCCCACTTGCGAATATTAGCCCCTAAAATTTTCCCTGCTGGTTTCTATTTTTTTTTACATATGACTATTGAATATGGTCATGCATGTACATTTATGCTTCGTTTGAATATGAAAAAAATATTTTTGAGATAGTTTCTTGATGGCACAAATTTGGTTCTTTTCTTGGCACAATATGTCTATGACAGGGAGACCATTTTTTGTTACATATGGTGCATTTGAAGAATTTGAAGTTAATTATGATGTTATGTTCAATTTCTTGGTTTTGGAACACACAAATTTAGATGCATGCGACAGATAAAAATTATTTAAATTTCTCATTAATAAGATACATATAAATACAACATTTAGTGAACTTTAGATTTCTCCTCCAAGGTCTCTTGGATTCCCAATGGATATTCATATTCAATTGTGACTCTTCATATTATTTGTCAAGTGAATAATACAATTTATCATAAACATAAATAAGGAGGCTTTTAACATTCCCCCCTTAATTTGAAGCTATGTAGGTGGCGATGGGCCTCACTAATAGGTATATAATAAGGCCCATTTTGTGATCCTTAAACATATATTTACCTCTCTCCTTTCATTCGATAACACATTTTTTAATATAAGGTGTTTAGTTAGGAGTATTAAGGGATGTTTATCATATCTTGTGGCCTAACATGATTAATTTTTAGGAAAATGGTGCATTTATTATGCAGAGATACATTAAAGGAAACTGGAGGAGATGTAGCAGGCCTATCCCCTACATTTAATTACCTACAACATGAATTTCTCCCTGAATTTATTCACCTAGAATTCGAGAATCTACTCAACAGCTAATGCACTCAAGTATTGTGATGATCACAAGGAGCTAGATCCACCTTCGTAGGTATTTTGGAGCGAATCAACCCTCCTTTCAAGGAGGCTACCCCCTCGGCGAATTTTGTATAAATAAGGTATCCCAAGGGCTTAGAAGGATTCAAAATTTTATAGATGAACAATGACTACTATGTCTAAGATCTTGTACTTGTCATTTTTAGTTTTTATATCATGTACTTGAGCACTAGTTTATATCAATGAAAAGCATCATGTTATGTAAAATATGAGGTTTTTTAAGAGGGATAAGTCTCCTTGGTTTATGTCCTAGCCCAAAGGCTCTAGTTTGTCTCATTTGTACATTTTATTATTCATCTTTCTTTTTTATACATAGCTTAGTAGTATTTATTTTCTTGCAAGTTTTGTTTATATAAAAAGTTTCCTTTGCAAATTCATCAATCACCTCTCTTGGAAAGTGTGGTTGAAAGCCTTTTCTTGGTAAGCATAAGAAGCTAGGTTTCATTTTTTATGCATTAGGAAGATCTTGAATAAAATTCAACTCATCCTTTCTCTTCTAGTTTTATTTTCTACAATTGACATTGTTAGCATGATTTAGATGTTTTTCAAGATAGGACAATATTTTTGGTGTGCAGGTCATACTGTTGGATTATAGGGAATATAAATTTCATTTCAACGTGTCATCTTATTGTTAGCATCCTCTTTCCTTATCAACAAATTTTTCAAAAACATTGTTCACAAAGGGTTCATTTCAACTTTTCTCAAGGCCATTGTGCGCATTTCGTCTAAGGAAAATTTTAGGGGCTAATATTCGCAGGTGGGCTAATTTTCCATGTTTTTTTCCAAAAAAAAGATTCACCAATTTCCATTTTTTTTGAAAATTTATTCACCCAAATTTGATAGTATAATTTTTTTACCTTAAAAATTGCCAAAATTTTATATATACTAATATAAAATAATTAGAAACCTAAATATTTTTACAAAAATATCATAATTTTTTTTACAATTTATGTATTGGCAACTAGTAAGATTCGCCAAGGTTTCTAAACTTTAATATAAACTTCCATCCTTAAAATTTTCCCTGATTTCATCTTGTGCAATATGGGACCCTTAGGGGTAATAAGCTTTGAAAGGACCTCCCAAAACCTTCATACACCTTCCCCTATCATGCCTCACCTTAATATAACCTTTTAAGCCCCCATATAAATTCTCTTAGATTCAATTATGTAGAAAGACAAGGAAATTTTGTAGCATCGTGTAGCACTATGTAAAAGCTTTTAAAACTTGACCATAATTTCCCTCTAAGATGGTTTTTTATCATTTTGACTCTATACAATGACCCTAAGGCTTTGAAACCAAGTTTGAGGAAGACTAGAGACCAATTAGGAATTGTCTTTTCACCACTAAAATACATTTCTACAATTAGGGTTAGTAAACAAGTTCACGAATTAAATGATACATGGATGGTTGACATGATTACTTTGTAAAATGCTTAATAGAATATCCGTTGAATGAAGTAATTTACAATTTATTTACTCTTTAAATTATGCAATTAGAATAGGTTTAATTTCCTTGTCTTTGGTTTTTTGCAATAGGCTAGAGTTTCTATTCAAAGAATTTCCATTTCTACAATTATATTACATTTCCATTCCTGCAAGTAGATTAGCATTTACATTTCTTCCAAGTTGATTCGAATTTACATTTCCTACAAGTAGATTAGAATTTACATTTTCTACAAGTACATTTATGTTTACATTTATTCAACATTTCCATTTCCTGCAAATAGTTTAGACTTTACTTTCGTGCAGCATTTTCATTCTTGCAATTAGATTAGGGTGTCCTTTTTGCAACATTCTTTCATTCTTGAAAGATCTAGATCTAGTTTGTAGAATGGTATATGTACACCTTGGTTTGGTTCACTACCTTAGAAGCAACTTGAGTAGAGATAAGATTACTATGTATGCAACACCATCAACTCTTAAGTTTGTACGAACCCCATATTGATAAATTAAAGCTGGTAGCCCTGGGAGTTTAAACATTCTTGTAGAAATACTAGAGCTTATGACTTTTTTGCACCGTCGCTAGGGAGGTGTCAAGTATTTTTTTTTCTTTGATTTGCTTTCTATTTCCATTTTATTTCTTTAAAAATAATTATTTTCTTTTCATCAGTTTTGACTGCCTAGAAAAAAAACCCCAAAAAGTAAAAAAACACAAAAAATCCACATATTTATTTCATGCCTCATAGGATTAGGGATAACCTAAGAAAATTTCTACCAAAAAACCCCACTCCTGTAAGAAATCAACCATAACTCTTGTTTGGTGACTGTGAACCTCCTACTCTCACCAAAAAGGAGTTTGAAAATACTTTAGGTGAGAAACCAAATATCTTTGAAGAACCCATAGGAGACAAGGAACCTACATAATGTACCCAAAATATGGACGAAAACAAGTAGAATGATCTATTTCCTATTAGAGAAACCAAAGGGGAATCCAAAATTAAAAATATAAGCCCCACTTTTCTCCCACGCTTCCATGGCCTAGCTTCCGAGGACCCTGATGCATTCATGTTCGATTTTGTTGTGGTTTGTAGAACATATGATTGCACTTCTAATGAATAGAAGATAAAGTTTCTCCCTTCTACACTCAAGGATGAAGCCTTGTGCTTTTTCACGAGCTTGGGATGAAGGGATGAAGGACATCGAGATAATATTTAAGAATAATTCTAGGGATGAAGGGAATAGAAGTAGGTCTAGTCAAGGCCTAGTCAACTCTTCTCACTCTACCTCAACTATCAAACATGAAATTGGGAGTATGTTGGAATATTTTAAGAGTATTATGTTGCATATATTTGCGTTACAAATGGATATGTTGATGATGCTATATTTTTCCAACAACAAGGGGTATCCATAATGTAAATTCCCAATTAGACCTCACACCTTTTGGAGTAGGAGCCCCATCTGGAGTGTTAGCCCAGAAACCATAACTTAAGGTTTTCCTTGGGTACAATGAATAACACAAGAGAGAATGCACATAAACTTTAAAATAAAAAATTAATTTGACACTTTGAAACACCTATTGCAATGCTTAAAGGAGGCCTTAAAAGGTGGGGAGGAAAGAGTGAATATCTAGAAGGAAAGTAATAGTACTATCCTAAGAGAGGCACACTAGAGCAAGGAAATATTCATTAATTATATATTTAAATACTTCACATAAACACAATCATCATTAAATAAATACAACACATATTCACAAATATAAGCATAAAATCCAATGAAGTAGTTCAAATTATTTAGTACATATGAGCATAACATATAACACAAAAATCTAAAGAACAATCTTACAATATCCATGATACATGCATGAAATTATGTTGGATCAATTAGCTTCTGCTTATGAAGTAAAATATTCTAGTACCCAGTTACAATGATGAGTCACTAAGTCCAATAGTTGAAAATTAAGTCACTTTTTGCTTGTCCCATAAATGATATTCTCTCTTATTCCAAGCTAGAGAAGCCAAAGTTGTGTCTCCAAAGTATAAATCTCCAATATCATCTTTCTTAAGTTATGAGATTTATTTTATAACATGGGGAATGAACTTTCGTATCCCCTATGACTCTTGAGTTACCCTCGTGACTCTTGGACTCCTAAGTGACCTTGGAACCTCTATAAGACTCTTTGGTCCATGTGTGACTCTTGGATTTCCACACTTTCACATTTTTCAATTTTCTTGAAAATACAAATTTACATCAAAAAATGATGTGGAAAGACACATTGACACATATGGTATTGTGATGACACTTGTACAAGCCATGACTTGGTAATGATGACATGGAACTTCATGATTATGCGACAATGCCACACTGCTCTCCTTGCTAATTTTAATTTGAATTCTTCATGATAGATATGATTTGTACTACATATTCACCCTCCAAAGGGGCTTGGATTAGTATTGGGACCTTTTGAGTCATCATGAAATGTCTTCATTCTATCATGGTCCAAGATCTCTTCATGTATTCATGATGGTTCCTCTTTGTTCTTCTTTTGTGAAATTGGATCTTTGCTTCCTCTCCTTGACATATTCCTTGAGAATCACCTTGCCATGTTGAGGAGGTACACCTGCCAATTAAGTTTACTCATGGAAAGGAAATATCAATCTGAAAATCATCTGTTCTACACCTAGTTTTCTCATGGGAGAGGTTGAATGTGATAGGCATGTGAAAGGGATGAAAGAGGAAGGATTGTAGGGAATTGCATATTTTATCTCAATAGTGGATTAGGGAAGGCACCACTGTCAACTAGAACCATTAAATTCACTACGAGGAAGTGATCTTCAGGGTCCTACGTAGTGGGAAAGTGAAAGAGACAATGTTAATGATCTTGTTGACTAAAACTACATAGTGCACACGACTAAAGGGTAAGGAAAGAAATGGCTGAATATTTGTGATTAAAAATGGTTAAGGGAGGGTATCATTGTGGACTATAATTTCACAATGCACAGTGGGATACAAGACAGAGAAAGGCATGGTGTAGTGAAGGATTCTAGTTAACGTATGAGGAAATCTAGACACTATAATTGCGGAGTGCACAATGCTTGAGGGGAAAGCTCTTATGATTGCTCATTTAAGGGTTGTTATAGCTCACACATGGAATGAATTTCCACTAGATATATTCCATGAGAAGAGGAAGGCTCACTAGAAGGGAAGATTGCACAGTTGGCTGAGGTAAGCAACAAATTCAAGTCACTTTTCTAAGAGGGTTCTCACTGCACTATGAAAGAAGGAGGACCTTTGTTATATGTAGTTTTATTTTTCAAGGCGGTGAAGGAGGTAAATGCTATCAAATAGAGTCTAGAACTTATCCATGTGATATAGAAGGCATAACTAATTATATTTTAGTGCAGTGATTCAGTACAAGAAACAAGGGTTAGGTGACTATTCTTTGAATATTCTCAACGTGCAATCATAAGAGATGACCTTAAGAAAGAATCAATGAAAAAGTTTGGGAGAACTATATTTCATCAATGAGGTTGATGAATAGATAGTTATCATCACTTAGGAGTGGTTTAATTCCTTATAAACTTGCATTGAGTAGGAGGACCAATAAGAGATATAGAATGGCTAAGTGTGGGATTAGTGGAGTATGAGGGGAAAATACATCTAAACATGTCCAAAAAAAGGATCAAAAACATGAATTTCATCAATAAAATCTATGGAAATGCACATGACTCATGATTATAAATCAAACCTTGAAACAAAAACAAAGCGACACTTATTTCTAAGTGCGACAATTGAAATGTAGAATTACAACACTTAGAACACAAGCTGTGGCACAAGTGTTGATTATGACCAGAAAGTGCGCTAAGTTGTAGAAATGTGTCTAGCACATATTATTATTATAGATAGGACCATATAATGTGTAATATTGTGCTATAGTTTCTTTTATTTATGTGCAAAGGTGCGACACATACAAGAGTGAAAATAGTTAGCAGCGATACTTGCAACAGTAAGAAAACGTGAAAACGACACTTGCAAAAGCTAAAGAAAGAGAAAGCGACACATGGAAAAGTGAATATAGCATGAAAATGACACATGTTAAAGTGAAAGAAAAAAAATGACAGCTACAAAATTGAAAGTGACACCTATGAAAGCAAAGGTGTGCAAAAGCGACAATTAAGAAAACTCATTGAATTGAAGTACAATTACAAACAAAGTGAGAGGGTTTTTCAGGTGATGTGGTGCAATAAATGTCGGGATGGGTTGAAAATTATGTAGGAAATTTCCTTATGTACTTTGTATTTACTGTCTACAGTGATTGCGCAAGCACTATAATTGAACATTGTGCAATCTCTATTCCTAGAGACTGCGCAAGCCTTATTCCCAAGGACTATGCAATGCATGTCTAAGATTATAGAAGAAAGTTCCACCTGTGAATTCATCAAGGATTGAGCATGTGTGAGAAAGTGAATTTGACATTTAGGATCTGAGAAGAATACTTGAGCACTTTTCAAAACATTAACTAGCCATGAATTGACTATGATTCACATGGAATGACATATCATAATATCCTCAGTAGGCTCCAAAATTAAAGTGTAAGAAAAAATTTGGAGTGTTTTGATCGCAACATCAACACTTGGTGATATACTAGTTCAATTCTAGCTTCTCTGTTTAGGATTTAACCTTAAGTGAAAGGTATTAGTACTTTAGGAAGTATTTATTTGTCATATATATTACCTTGTATTTTCCACTTATCCCGGTTAAAACTATATACTCTTATTTTCATTTTTCAACCTCAAACACATTTACAAGACTCGTCGTACCTAAACTATTTCATTAGGGGAGAAGGATAGTAATTATATTGAGATTTTGATATTTAGATTTAATCACATTCCCCAGTGTTTCTCTGCTTACAACAAAACTATTAAGTACCCCATTGGAGTCACCTCAAGGAATCACAAGGATTTCTTTGCTACCAAAAAGATTTTTCAGTACCCTCATGAAGTTTCTTGCTTCACCTCTATGCGTAGGAAGAATTTCTCTTCTTAACCTATTTATTTAGCTACCAATAGAATGTAAAAATCACTTCTTCTTTTTTTGCAGGTGGAAGAGGGATCATGTCTTAGTTTACATGCAAGAGAGGTTGTTCCTTGTTTTAGGGATTCATATAGTGTTTGAAGTTGGTATGATAATTTTGAGGTTTTCTCCTTTCCCTTCTCTACTTCGTTGAGTCGATAAGTCAAAACACTATTCAATACAAGGATGAGTTAGGAGTGAAGTTACTAATAAATAAATGGGCTTTGTAATTCAACCAAAGGTTTTTCGTCTAGAACGAATCGAATTTTCCGTCTAGAAATCATTGACTTTAAATATATGTGAACCAAAATAAAGAAGAGGATTACATATTAGCCAAACTTGTTCTTTGTCACAATTTCCCTTTTCAAGTTTTTCCACATTTTGTTTTGAGCCAAGAAAGAGCATATTTATGCAGATTCTTGTTATAAAAAAAAAAAAAAAAAATACATGAAAAAACAAGGAAACAATATCAAAATAAAAAGTAAAATGGAGAACCGAACTAAAATTAGCATGCGAGAAAAAATTAAGAAAACAAAGATAGACTAAAAGAGATCAAGTGTAGGGTGAGTTCAAAATGGAAAATAGAATGCAACCAGACCTACTTCTAACCTAATCAACTAGAAGGTTTGGGATAAGTGTAATTAAATTTCCAATGTAGCCACTGTATTTGTTCTCAGCCTGCAAACACAAAGATACACGCAATTAAAACCAACATAAAACAATGTGGAAAAGAGAAGATAAGAACTTGAATAAATTGCAAAACATATTGAAGGTATTGTCGGTCGGCAAAAAGATGTTCCATAACAATTGACTTTAACCAACCAACATTACATTTTTCAATTAGAAGAACAATCAAAAAAACTTGGAAGGTTTCCCATGAATGTACCTTCATTTGGGTTGAATTGCTTAGAAAACATCAAGAAATATCGAAGCTTGTTATTAGAAAAAGGGCGGTTTAAGTAATATGCTTCCATTAAATTGTAGATTATATCATGGAACTCAAAAACATCCTCTTGAAAATATTGAAAACCTTGATAATATGAATTTTCAGTTAATCGCATGGAATCGTGATGAGAATCTTGTGAAAGAAATATGATCTGATCATGTTTTGACGACTTGTCAGCATAGTGAGATCCTGACATAAGCATCAACAAAGGCTGAAGTGCGTCAATTTTTTGACAAGTATTTGAATAATTAGATGATAAACAATATAGATACATTGATGCAAAACAACTATCATCAGATATAGTGGTGCGAAAATGACTAGTTGAATGACACTTATTGGAAGCATAATTATGATTAGATGGGCTAATTAAGGCATAAGATTCTGAGTTAATATAGATCAGTTTGAAAAATTTTTCAAATGATTTGAATAGTATAATCATATTCCTCTCATGTTGAAAGTCACAAACCATTTCCTTGTACCTAGTTACAAATTGAACCAACATCACAATCATCATGAAGAGAATATGTCTTCATCATGAATATTATGAAATCGATTGTGAATACCTTGCTATTTTATATTCACCCTCACACTTCAAGATCAAGTTAACCGGTGGTGTCACACCTTACCATTTGTTTCCATTAATTATTTTGAATGCTTCTTCGAGGAGCTTCATCAATACATTTATATGTATGATTAATGAAATGTTATTAAAAGGATCAATCAACTAAGAATGAACCTTGATGAGTCAATTGAGGATTTTCATAATAGATTTCGTCACCTATGTTATGATTTTCTTGGAGAAGATACGAATTGGGATTTCTTTAAGGAATTTTGTTGACATTTGGTTCAAATCTCTTTAAAATAGTGTGAATCTAAACCCTCAAATGATTCTCCTCCCATAACTTTTACAAACCATGAGACACCTCTAAGTTCATAGGATGAACCTACTATTCCATTTATTTCTTGTCCTCCTCCTTTCTCAGGACCAATTTGGGTTCCTCCTTGTGATGATGTTGAAGTTGGGAAATACATAAATGAATTTGTTAATCCATCTATTAAAACTTAATCCACTTTCCATTATCCATATCCAATTCAGGAAAGATTTAAATGGTTAATCAAGCCTAAGGTGAAGACTTGTCCCTTGATATTTTAAGATGATATTAACACTCATAACTCCAATCTTGAATCTGATTTGATTGAAATCATGATCTCTTCAAGAGATTTTTGTCCTCCTCTATCATCCCATTCTCATGGTCCCTTATCCCTTGATCTGCTTAATTGGTCTCCTCAAACCCTCTTTATTTTCACCTGTTAATCCAAACTAAGATTGAGTTCAAGGTAGTAACATTTCATAGGTAGAGGAGCATAAAGGTGAAGATTATTTCACTATCTCTTCTCTCTTTCAAAATCCTCTATGTTAAGAATATGTCCCACCATTATTGGTTGATGTAGGATTTATTAATCTCGACTGATAATCAAATGAAATAATTTCTCCCAATTAATCTAAAGTTTTGGGAAACCATCATTCTAATGATGATGACCTAATTAATGTACATGATGAGGAATTCCCAAATTTACCAATTAATATTACAATTTATCAAGAATATTTTAATTTGAAATATTTATATCCAGAATATATTTTGGTCAAAGAATATTTTCCTATGGAAAATCCTCTTTAACTCACTATTCCTTGTGTCTGATTGCTCGCTCTTCAGATCTCTCACCAGATCAAAAAAACTTTGAATTAACACAAGGTACTTGGGTTATCACAAAATGAACGGACATCACAATCATCATGGTTATCTTCATGTCTTCATGATGGTTCTTCTTTGTTCTTCTTATTTGCAAGTGGCTCTTTGATTCCTCTCCTTAACATCTTCCTTGAGAATCACCTTTCCATGTTGAGGAGATACACCTGCCAATGAAGTTTACTCATGACAAGGAAAATCAGTCTAAAATCATCTATTCTACGCCTAATGTTTTCACGAGAGAGGATAATTATGCTAAGACTAGGTCAGGGATGAAAGAGGAATGCTTGTAGGGAATTGCATAGTTGATCTCAACAATGGTTGAGGGGAGGCACCATTTTCAACTAGAGCTGCAAAATGTGCTATGAGGAAGGGCTCTTCAGGGTCAAACATAGTAGGAAAGTATAAGAGGTAGTTTTGATGATCTTGTTGACTGAAACTTCATAGTTCACAGGGCTCAAGGGGAAGGAAGATAATGACTGCATGGTTGAGCTTCATAATGTTAAATTTCAGACTACTCTATGCTGAATCAATTAATTTTAGCCCAATTAAATTCTTCAATTAAAAATATTTCATCAATAATTAATATTTTCAATCATCAATAATAATTGAATATAGAACAATAAATTCTATGACAAAGGATACAATCAACACATCAACAAGAGATACCATATTTTTGGTCAATGACTAGCGAAAAAACCCACTATGGGGAAAACCCTTTGAAATTATTGTTCTATTATATTTTCATAAAATGTTCAACAAAGAGTAAAATGAGGAAATACAAAATGATCCAGCAAAATTGACCAAACAATATTCAAAAATATGTTCCCAATATCAATATAGATTAGAGACAACGTTTCCTATCAGCATTCAATTACGGTCAACTACAGTCAAATGCAAAATTTTAGTCCTAGATCCCAATAAAATGGAGGAAGAGATATGCGTGTGGTTGTGAGCTTCCAACTACACTCTTGACCTTGCAAGCCTATGGTTATAGCCAAAATCGGCCTGTGAAAAGCCTCCAGTTGTGAACCAAAACCATAGACACATATGCGAGCTTTGGACCCTGTAATCTCAGACTAGTACGAACCAATTTCATCGATCCAGCCTTAGACCTTTGTGAACCAATGAATGAAGAACATAAGAAGAATATGCTTGCTGATGTAAAAATTATCTTAAGGTGACTTGTATTTATAGGCTTCCAAGGGTGCTAATTTCTATCTAGTGTCGACTTGATCAAATGTGACATTATGGGCTTCAATTAAAAAATACACTTTCCCTGGTTCCAATTGAGCACTTCAGTAGTCAAAATTGGTCCTCTTGAAAAGAGGATTCTCGTGCCATGGTTGGAATTTATCACTGATTTGAAAAATTAACACTCCCTCTCAGCTAGGGAGAAATTTCAACACCATAAAAATCAGTACATTTCTCATCATGGGCTCATAAGGATCATTGTCATTAATGTTTTTAGGTACATCAAAAACCATATGTCGTGGAAAAACTTTGTAGATATGGATAGGGTAGATTTTCTGGAAACAAAAGGCAGAATCTTATTGGAACTTGAAGGGATAGTAAAAGATGGAAATGCAGAAAAAATAGAGGCTAAAACAAAAGAAAAAGTAGAGGTGGAAGAGGAAAAGTAAGAGGAAAAACCAGATAAAGAAATAGAAACCCTTGAGGAACCTTCTAGACCTCAAAAGAGAAGGAGACAAGAACAACAAGAAAGGCTTTCAGTGTGGAACACTGAATAAGAAGTTGTTTCCATCTTAGAAACATTAAGTACACCAGTCAAGGCCAAGGGGAGGCATCCAAAGTAATGTCCTTTATATTTCACAAATAGGAGTAGTGGATTCAAGCAAGGGAAGCCTCAACCTCCCTCAACAACCCCCAACACCATTGAGGGGTTCGCTAGTCACCAGGAGGGAGAATTGGAGAAGGATAAGAAACAAATTAAAGAAGTAACCTCCCTCCAAATCAAAGGAAAAAAACCCCAAGACTTAAAAAGGAATCCAAACACTTGGGGAGCCAAAATGAGACAACTACAAGAGGAATATTCCATGCTACTGGAAGGCAGAAAAGTGCTACAAGAAGGAAGAAAAAGTGATACAAGAAAGTAGGGTAGTGCTACAGGAGAGTGTTGCACAACTCGAATAAGGAGGTGAAGGGTCAGAACAATTAGATGAACCTTATCCACAACCAGATATTGGGTATTATTACAAAATTTATGAGAAAGGGTAGACAATACCTACCAAATTTTCATTCCTAATCCTCTTTGAGTTAGAAAAATAAAGAGGAAGAACCCAACAATGGATGCATATTGCAAAGTCTAAGGGAGTTTAAGTTGTGGGTCTGACGAAAGAGAAAATGAAAAAGATGGGTGAGGAGATGGTTTATTTAAGACTAAGAGATGAAATCATGAGGGCACAAATGCAGATGGAAAACAAGAGATTGAAGGACAAACTACAGGCGAAATAAGGGCATCTTGCTAGTATGGAAAGCTTGGTTATGGAGGTCATCCAATGCAAGAACCCCTCAAAAGCCTATAAAAAATTACTTAAAGAGCAGTGGATTTAGTTCCAAATAAAGACTCTAGCACAATATGGATCACTTCCTTTCCAAGACTACAAATAATTCATTTAATTTTTTCATATATCTAGCATGGAGGATGGGGCTAAGATGACAAAATTATATATGCACAATCTCATATTTACTGAAATTAACTTCTAGGATCTAAATTCTAGGATGAGATATTTACAACTAATGGGATTGTTCTCTTAGCCAACTCATGAGGAACTAAGGGATGAAGAGACAAAAAGGGTGATTTATAGGGAAGTTGATAAACCCCTATGCGTAAGAGAATAATTCAAAGCCCCTGACCTTTTCATCAACAACCATAGGATTATCTCTGAAGACACCAAATCGAGACCACTTTACATAGAATAACAAGAGCAAGATGTCTTGCACTTTGAGGACACTTTCAGGTCACTAGGAACCAAGAATCTGTAGGCTTGTTAGAGAATATGGAACTCCTTACCCCATAGATTAAAAATAAGAGAGTATCATTCTCTAGATAGATTGAGGAATTTCTTGGAGAAGGAATTCTTGTATAAGAGAATAATTCAAATATTGAAGGTCAATTAGATTGGGCTCAAGATTAGCCTTTATTTGTTGTAAGGACTACAATAAATAAAAGGGCATACAAAAGAGAAACAAGAATGGGAAGAAATAAATAAAAATGCAGTGTTCCACCCTTATGAGGGCACTCCATCAAAGATACCTTGGGGTGTTAGGGATATCACTAGGGAAATCACTACAAGGAAACGATCCTCTAGTGGATGTTTTTGAGGAACCCCTTATAAAAATAGCTGAGATATCCATTTGTAGTGTAGGTTTCTAGAGGATGTTGGTGGGTGGAGATTTTGTAGATGTTTTTTGTCCAGTGCATTTCTCATCCTACACTGCACTGGTGCATTCCACTAGAAATGCATCAGTGCATACTACAAATTGGTACACCGGGACACCATGCTCTCTATACGAACCCGCCCGGTGTGTCTAATTATTGTAGCGGGTGACCAGTGCTCTACACAGATTCAGCCTCAGTGCATCCTAAAAACCCACGCCAAAATTGAAATAGCCCGGTGTGGTTGGAAGAAACCACCTAGTGCACCTCAAAAACCCGCGCACCGGAACAGGTTAAATAAAAAAATAAAAATTATGGCCAAAAATCTGCATTTTTTCACTTCTTTAGTGCTCCAGAGCTCTCAAGCAATAGTGCGAATTTCCCTTGTGTGAGGCGCCCTGCCATCGGTGCTCCCATTGCATGCACTGCTGCCGTCCATTTCCCATCATCTCGATTTAAAATTTTGGAAAATGGTGGGAAAATTTAGTTTTGTGAATTTTACAAAAAATATGCCTCCTAGACACCCAAATGTATAGGTATTTCACTTTTTGAAACATAATTAAACTTTTTAGCAGATTAGTTTTGTAAAAAAACTCAAAATTCACCATTTAAAAAAAAAAAAAACTCGTGCGGTGTGCTCAAGCGGTTCGGTTCGTACCGGTTCAAGGTGTTTCCTATAAATTTATACGCCACACTACGACCGATGCTAATGGTAACCGCATTGGTTCTGGTGTGGTATCGGAATAGTGCACCGTGTTTTTAAAAAATATATATAAACTACGGTGCGGTGGGTTTCCCAGCCACACCGTTGGCTATGTCCAAGTTTGAGAGGTTGGTGCATTGACCAAAATTTGTTCCCTAGGGTGGATATTTTTGTCAGTGCATTGCCCTCCCAAACTTGGACATATTCAATGGTGTGGCTGGGTAACCGAACGCACTGTTGATAATGTATTGATGTCAGGGTGGTGGTGTGCTGACTAAACTATACACCCCAGGGCACATAGTTTGGTGAACACACCACCCTCCCGATACTGGTACATATTCAATGGTGTTGTCGATTATACCACCGCTTCATTGACTATGTAAAGTTTCTAGGAGCGCAGTGCGCTAATGAAACTATCCACCCCAGGGTGAGTAGTTTCGTCAGAGCGCTGCCCTCCCAAATTTGTACATAGTCAATGATGTGATTGGTTAAATGACTACACCGTTGACCATTAATTGATGTTTGGTGGTGCGTTGATGCAATTATATGCCCCGGGATGGATAGTTTAGTCAACGCACTGCTTGAGAAAGTATAGTTCATGATTTGCAGTGCGTTGAAAATTTCCAGGCACACCGCGGCTGGTGCACGATAAAAATAGATGCACCGGTACTACTGTATGACTGTTTTTTTGGGGCACCAATTGTTTTTTTTTTCCAAAAAAATAATATATATATATATATATATATTTTTGTAAATACACGTATCATTTAATAAAAAAATTGTATTTAATATGTGAATCATTCAGCGACGTTTAAGGAGAGAAGAGAGGGAACATCAGGAACATATGGCAGACCAATATAGCATGGTTTTCCTATAAGAGGCATGAGAGAGGGAGAGAGATATGTACCCTCACCTTATTATGGCAGCCACCCAGGTGCTCCTAATGGAGGTAGGCCTCCTGAAGTTCTATGAGGAGGCTACATCCCTGAAGGGCCATGGTGGGTTATCGCGACAACTTATCTTCAGGTGGAATGCCCACCTACAGGCTTTCCGAGTTGGTCCTAACCAGTGGTACGTGCCCACTGAGGAGGACATATATTTTATTACTGGCATATCGAGGATAGGGCATGATTTTCCCTCGTTCCCAGAGGTCCTCATCGACTATACAACAGGGAGTTAGTTTATGTACTCCCACAGATACATTAGTGCCGATATGCTGTCTCCCATAGATTTTTAGGTCTCTGTTAGTCATTTATGTATTGATTCATTTGGTTGAGAGGAGGTGAGGTGCCTCTCACTACTGATTTCGACCATTTCACACCATACAAGTGACGGGAAATACATTAGTTTCCCACTATTATTTTCTGTTGATTAGTTGCCCGATCAGGAGATGACAGATGCAGAGGATCAGGCAGGTGCAAGCAAACCTGGTCCTCATGATCATGCGTAGGTACCGGCTGGTGTGAGGCATAGGCCGGACATTAGATTTAGGATGGAGTTGGGCGACAAACTCTGTCTACTGCTTGTGGAAGAGGGAGTCAGGTCGCCCACTATCAGAGAGATATAGGTCGATGATAGGCTGAAAATGATGTGGAGATGAATGCCACGTGATATGTTGACCTTGATGTGGCATGTTGTAGGAGCTACCGACTTAGTGGCATGGTTGAGGAGGGCCCTTCGACGTAGGCGCGGTCTAGATGCAGTACGTCGACAGTCAAGTAGTGACACATCATATGATGATCATGATTAGGGGATTGATCATCGTTCACCTCGTGCCAGAGATGAGAAGCCTGCAACATCCAGCAGTCATGATCATGAGAAGGCTGGACCATCCACGTCGAGTCATCATGAGCAAGAAGTTGATCCTAATCAACATGAGGCACCTCGAGATCAACAGGAACGTGATGATCAGTATCTATCTAAGCTTTCGAGGCTGTACCATTGACTAAGCAGACCTCGACTAGTACTACTATTGATGTACCACCAGCTGATATTTGACATTTATATTACAGTTGGATATTTCTGACATTATATATATATATATATATATATATATAGTCCATGTATTTTATGTTCATGTTGCAGTTCTACTTAATTTACATGTTGGTGATCATCATGATGTGTATATTGTTAGGGAGGGAAAATTTTAAGGATGGAAATTTATCTAAAGGTTTAGAAACCTTGGTGAATCTTACTAGCTTCTAATATGAAAATAATAAACGTTTGGGCTGACGATATTTCTATAATAGTATTTAGTTTTATAATGATTTTATATTTCTCTATATAAATTTTTGGCGATTTTTAAGCTAAGACAATTTTATACTATAAAATTTGGGCAAATAATTTTTGGAAAAAATGGAAATTGGCGAATCTTTTTTTTGGTTAAAACATGGAAAATTAGCCCACCTGCGAATATTAGCCCCTAAAATTTTCCATGTTGTTAGGTCATATTAGATATGTTCATTTAATGTGTAGCTTGTATATAGATGTGTATGTGATAGCAATTATTTGACATGAGATATATATTTGATGTTTGTGTTGTGATGATGTTCTACAATGCTTGTGTTTTGTTAGATGATCTTAATCACAATGATTAGATGATGTTAGTGAAATTGAATGTGTTTTTTAGTCGAATATGATGTTTGTACGATGGTTATCATGATCGTGATGTTTATTTTTAATATTAAATCATGATATTTATTAAATATTATGTCGTGATTGTAATTGAAATTTTAATTTTAATTGTATGTAAAATTGTAAAATTGTAATTGTAATTGTATGTAAAATATTTGTAAAATTTTAATTATATTAATGTGAAATGATTGTAATTGTAATTTCAATTGTAATTGTATATTTGTAAAATTGTAAAATTGTAATTGTAATTGTAATTTTGTGTAAAATTCTAAAATTGTAATTGTAATTGTATGTAAATCTCTAAAATTGTAATTGTAATTGTATGTGAAATTGTAAAATTGTAATTGTAATTGTATGTAAAATATTTGTAAAATTTTAATTGTATTAATGTGAAATGATTGTAATTGTAATTTTGATTGTATGTAAAATTCTAAAATTGTAACTGTAAATATTGTAATTGTAATTGTATGCGAAATTGTAAAATTGTAATTGTATGTAAAATACTTGTAAAATTTTAATTGTATTAATGTGAATTGATTGTATTAAAATTTGTAAAATTGTAAAATTGTAAATAATTGTAAAATAATAAATCCAGAATAATATGAATTTTTGTAAGATAATAAAGTTTAGAAAA
Organism: Pinus albicaulis; assembly: GCA_034641835.2. Taxonomy (NCBI): domain Eukaryota; kingdom Viridiplantae; phylum Streptophyta; class Pinopsida; order Pinales; family Pinaceae; genus Pinus; species Pinus albicaulis. The sequence goes on along the minus strand of CM076584.1, from coordinate 1,220,814,271 downwards.
TAATGCAAATAATGTACTTTAGAATTGTCATTATTTTATTATGATCTTACATACAAAAAAAAACTTTATACAGTACGCCATTGTTTTCGAGATCAACATAATTGCAAATTATCAAGTGAAATGATTTTAACATTAACACAATGCAAATTACCAATTAATTCAAAATACATATTATAATGTTTCGAAAAAAAGAGTCTTAGTTATAAGGTAATTAAGTCCTCTTCTTTATAAAAACCAATCTTAAAAATTATAAATGATGAAATAACACATGTACCATATCACTTTCGGTTCTCATGATCACCCTCATTATCTTTCAACTCACTTGCCATGATAACACTATTGTTCTCAAAAATTTGTTTTGATCTAGGGTCATGTCTCAATACAAACCACCAATCCCTATCCAACACATTTGGGTAAAAAAACACTTGGTTGCAGTGTTTGGGGAAAACATAGGGCTCCTTAGCTTCATTCGACATCTTTCTAGAGTTGATACATATCAACCTACTATCGCGATCTTCCTTTACATTATTCCGATCAAAGGTGTCCCACCACTTGCATCTAAAAATAACACATTGGAAAGAAGAGAAATCCACTTCAATGATCTCTTGTATCTTTTCGACGTAACCTAATGTCCCTCGTACTAGGTTTTGATCATGGTGGCTAGATTGACTAGATTGATCGAACTCGACTTCCACTCCATAGTATTGTGTCATGTGTCCCTCATCGACATTTTCTGTGTGAAAATGGTGTTTATATGCCCACATAGATGGGAACAAATGCACCTATTATAAAAAAGTTAAAACAATCATAGTGTCATGTGTCTTATAATAACCCAATAGTTAAAATATGAAATATAGATGTCTTATAAGTTTCAAATGTACATATAAATTAAAAATATTATTACCAAGTTGTTGCACCCAATCCCTACGTTTAGCGCACCCTCTTCAGGACGCGAGTAATGACCAGTTTCACCGTATTTCTCTCTGACTTGGTCAGCAACCAAAATGTTGGGGAATATTTTTGGCATATTTTATTTTAAATGATTGGGATAAGGCACACTTATACCATTCAATCGTCTGAATTTTTTCCTGGCACTATCCCATTTCATCCTATTTTGTTTGTACAATGCGACCCATGGTTGTGTTGCTTCAGAATTGTAAAGAACGAGTTTATTGATTGCTTCAATTTATGCATGCTCTGATAAAATCAAACTGACATATAGTACATATGAGATCAAAATATACATTATCTTGAAGTTAAACATGAAAATTTAATTTTTTTAAATTTGAAAACTTATAAGTCGCTTACTCTTTATCAAGCACTTTTTTCCATTCGTTTGGAGCAACTCCCCTTCTCTTTTGCCTTCATCCATTTCATCGTCCCAAATCATCACACCTGGTCTATTTTCGATCTGCTTGATGTACTCACTGGCATAATATAAAGACTCATACGTTATGTACCCCTCTGCCATAGACCCCTCTGGTTTTGCCCTTGTTCAAGCAAAACCTTTCAATTTCTTCATGCACCTCTCTAAGAAGAACACCCAATGACAAGAAACCACCCCAACTAATTCAACCTCATCTACTAGGTGGATTAGAATATGAACCTGCAAGTCCATGAAACTCGTCAGCAGTTCCTTCTTAAACATACAAACAATATTAACTATCTCTTGACGCCATCGTGGAATGCTAGCCACATGAATCTCCTATGACGTGATCAAACTTACAAATGCAGATATTTTAGATATGGGATGTCCTAGGTCTTGGGGGAATTCATGTTTCACACACCCACGCACGAACAAAGGATAATGAAATTGCAAAGTTATAAACACGTACAATAATATACAAAATTAGTTATGTTTTATGATCCTTGCATGGGATAAAATTTATTAATATAAAAAATAATAAAATCATGCTTTTGAAATTACACATAATCTTAGAAGTTTCAAATGGTCATGCGATTTCATCCCCGACAAATGGTCATCCACGATGAAGTAGCGCCGTAGTGAAGACCTGTATGAAGATGGCACCCTCACACCCATTATAAATTCATTTTCCAAAGAAAGATCATATTTTTTAAAAATACATGGGACATCACCTTCTTTGAAATACCATTTATTAGAGGGAACAATTCCTGCCTCTGATCCTGTACTTTCTAATCGTCTTGGGCAATGTTTCCTTTTAGTTTTTGAAGTAATAAGATCTTTCCTAACAACCAATATGTCACTTTGTTTCGATGATATGTGCCTCCATAAAGAAGATGAAACATTTTTAAATATATGCATGGGATCTAATAAGTGGGTAGTTTTAAGATGCTCCCAATATGAGAGGCTATAAAAGATAGATTTCCTTTTCATCCCAATGGGAAATTTCTCAACATAGTTGTCGAAGAATTCTGGATCATCGAACATAGGCTCCCCATTTGAATCGAACATTTTTATGAACCCCTTCTCCTTATCTCTCTCATATGCTTTAAGCCATTCAGTTGGTGTCATTATTGGAGGCCTTTGGGTTCTCTCTCATTACCATTGAAAGAGGATTCTACTCTTCTTTAAGGGTGTTATTTTGGGAGGAATACTCTGGAGCAGTCATACAATGGATTTTGTAGGTCATTGGACCATCTAGATTTTAGATAAGGTCCACAACATTTACATCCAAAATACCCTTTATTACAAGACCTACAAGATTATTGTATAAAATTTATATGCATGGCACGTTAAAGAATATCATGATGATCAAAACAATTACAATGAATTAGATAACTAATATGCGAAAGAATATTGTTACGTATATAAAAAAATCAATAAACATGTAATTTACCAAAGAAAACTCCTAAGCTTGGATAATCATTTGTCGTGTAAGCACATATGCCATACAACATAAAACTCCTCTCTGCTACGATGAGTCTTGATACATCATATAAATTTATCCCATCCCATAATTCCTTCAATTAATCTACTAGTGGTTGTAAGTAGACATCCATATTCTTCACTTGTCTTCTACCAGGGACTATGAGAGCCAACATAAGATGTTTATTCTTCACGGACAACCATGGGGGGATATTGTTATTGATCACTACTACACTTTAAAAAAAAATAGTTGGTGTTCTGGAGGGAATATGGGTTGACGCCATCCATTGTTATGCTAAGTCGTAAACTTCATACTTCATGCTTTAATTTTTTGGGCCATGTATCCTCTATATGCTTCATGTCTACTGAATTTGTTGGGATTCACATAACTCCCAACTCACTTCCGTGTGAGGCCTGCCATCCCTGCAACATAGATAATTCTTTGCAACAAAAGAGCCTTTGAATCCTTGGGATTATGAGCATGTGCCTCAATATCTTAAAAGGAGGACCACGTGATTTACCCTTATTTTTTTATTTATCATACCTATCATGCCCACATTTTAGACATATTTCTTTGTCTACATATTCTCCTCTATATAGAATACAATCATTTGGACAGGCATGATATGATATGTACTCAACACACAACATTTTCAACAATTTCTTTGCCTCTTTGCAGCTACCAGGAAAGACATTATCACTCGAAAGAACCTTATCTTTGAATAACCTGTAGTTGGTGATCATAGATAATATTAAATGTACATTAATGGTGATATAGTTATTAAATTTCATAGAATTGACCATATGTAATGTTCTTTTTGTGATTATATTTCTCAAAATATAAGGGAGGACTTTATGGTTATAACTTACCTCAAAATTTCCAAGAAAAATGCATTTGACAAGCCAAAATTTTCTTTCAAGTTGTACAGTAACATCGTTGTCCCCAACTGGGTAGACTTTGACTAACCGCCAAGTCCAAAGAGAGGGGTGGTGGAAGCAAATTTAAGGCTTTCGAAAAAGGTGTGAGAGATATGAGCATCATTCCCTAGCTGATCATTGTTCTGGAATGCATCTAACAATATGGTCTCCATGGAAGTCCTATCCCTTAAGTAATCATCCATATCAGCCTCTATTTTATTGCCTCCATTGCCATCTTGTGAAGAAATATTATTGCTATAGTCATTCCTAATTGGTGAATCTGGACATAGTGGGAATTGAATAGGTGGTTGATTCAACTATTCTTGGTATCATTCCTCTCCGATTTTTTCTCTTAATTTAACCTTATCTCGCTTGACATTGTCATGGGGTGCAACGGAAGATGGTAGGTAGGTCTCTCATCATAACGAGAATAGTAATAATTTCAAAAAATATATTTGAACATGATCAGTGCAAAATCTATGATATCAATTAGTAAGCATGTTTTTAATGCATGATTAATTGGTTTGACATTGAAATAATTACATTAATATACCAAACAACTATTATTACCATCATTGTCTCAGGATTGTGTCTAGAAGATGCAATATTGTTACAATTTATCGCTTTTTTAAAGTGAAAAAAAGCGATAAATTGAAAAATGGGTGGAAAAATATTTTCGAAAATCTAATTTCATAAAACAATTCTTTAAATAGTAAACAATTTTTCGTTATTTCATTATTTTTGTAAAAATTTTCAGGGAGAGATTTGCACGAGACATACCTAGAGCAAGAGAGCACGAGAGCACTATGGAGCAGCAAAATACTTTCGAACATAACTATTCAGACAATCAGAATTCCAAAAATATGGTGATTAAAACCTGTAGCATAGAATTTCAAACCATCTAGTGATTAAATTTTATTGTTTTTTTACATTTTTTGTAGTATTTTTTACGTAGTAAGTAAAAAAATTAAATTTGTTGTTCATTTTCAGAAAAAAAAAAAAAAAAAATAATAAAAAAATAAATAAAAAATCATTTTACGTTAAACCCTTGATTCTTTTTGTTTGTGCCCTTGCCTCCTCTTGTTTCTATGATTCCAGAACTAGGGCTTATCATTTTAGGTTTATAGGGTTTTCATTTATATATATATAAGGCTTATGACATCTAACCCACGAGACGACTTGCATAGTCGAATCTCAATCCATGTCGGCCCTTTCGTAAATTTTTAAAAACAATTTTTTCTAATCGGTGCACCTTGTGTAAACTAGTGCTTCGGTGCGTTATCTTAACACAGGGCACCGCGCATGCACTGTTTGATAAAAAAAAATTAAAAACAATTTTTTTTTTAATCCGTGCACCATATGTAAAATAGGGCATTGGTGCGCTATTTCATTATAGCGCACCGCACACGTACTGTTTGACAATTTTTTTTTTTGATTTAATGTATGTGTTTATCGGTGAACCATTTAAAATATAACACATTGGGTCTTCTAGTTGACAAAGAGCATCGTACGATGGTCCTGATTGTGCAGTGCGTTTATAAGAATATGCCACACATCCCCCTCCACGATATCATATGCTAAAAAAACTAACACTAGAGGATTTTTTTGAATTTGTCTGTGTTAATCGGTGCTTTGGTTAACATATAACACACCAGTGCTCCTTATTTACATAGAGCACCATATGTTGTTTCTAATTTTTTGGTGGTGCGTTTATAAGAACACATTGCACTGATGTTGGTGCGTACATCATTAAAGGCACATCAGTTTCTTGATATTTTTTTTTTTTACCTGAAAATTTTATGATTTATTTATAAAATATATTAATGAATGGTATGCTACATGTTTCATATTGATAAAGAAATGGCTAACAGGAGATCAAGTAACAAAAATACTGATAGCACATTAAGTAAAGACAAAAAGGAAAGTTATTTGTAAATTATTTACAAAAATTATTATTTTTTAACTATATGTAAGTTTAACTAATATGTATTGTTTACTATGTATCATGCAGAGCCACAAAATGATGAAGCTCGATAATATTATTTCTGATCTAGGACTAGAAGCATGTAAAAGCTTGATGGAAAAATTGTAAAAGGATGAATCAGGTGAATGAAAAACTACTATCGATCCAATATGAGTTTCTTTTTTTAATTTTCATTAATAATTTACTTAAAATTATTAGATAACATGTTTCAAAAAATCTATTAATTCACATATGTTTAATGTTCTACAGGGACCAACAACTCAGAAAATGAATGTTTTTCTAAGAAAAGAAAAAAAATAGAACATGCAAATAAAAATTAATTGCTCCTTAGCTCATTTGGAGTGGTGTTGGAGGTTAACGAAAGGGAGGAAAAAATTACAAAACTTTGAGGGATCTAGTGGAATGAATATATAGACGTTTTTTCCACTTACAATATAAAAATAAATCCAATGATTCCAAGAACCAAATTTTATCTAAATTACAGGAAGAGTTTCCAAATAATTGGTCAATGAGACATGTGAGACTTTTAATAGAAAAAACGTACAATAACAAAAAAGAAGGAATGAAAAATAAATATTCCTTTAAATGTTTTTCTATAATTATATGTATATATTACTAGAAACCAATCATTTATAAATATCACTTTTATTATATTTACTTTTCATATATCAATATAAAAATTAAATAGGTTATTGTCATGTTATATTTTTAGGAAGATTATGAAAATATCAAAGGATGAACAAGCTGATATCATAAATATGCCAGTAAGAATATCCAAAAAGGTGTACAAGGAAATGGTCAAAGAAATGGACATAATTGCATCGCACGAGGAGCCATATCAACAACAATATGCTTCAAATGTAATATGTAATCATTGAATTATTCGATTAGGTACAATAAATAAACAATTTAGCATTAAATATTAATTTTAAAGTATTTTATTGCAGAAAAGAAAAGAAAATGGAACCCATTCATCACATTAAATAGGGTGAAAAGGAAGAAAAGGGTTGATATCTAAGTTTGTGATTAATCTTTACTTCCTTATAACAACTTACCTAGATTTAATTTTTTTATATTTTAAGTTGTTTTACAAGAATCATCATTGAATGTTTTCAAATAGGTGCTAACATACAAAGAATAACCATCAGACGAATTGATTGACATTGGGATAAATATGGGTTGTCAGTATATGTTGGTATATCAGAAATTAATTGTGGAATTTGTAAGCATCTATCGATCTTGTTTTACTTAGCTCCATCTATAATTAATAGAACAAAAAAATCTTTTATATTAAATATATGATTTGTTATGGGGTATAAAACTTGGAGGAAACAAAGTATGGAACTGCGCCAACGGATGAAATCTTGAAATATGGCATGAAATTTGCTTTTGAAAGAATGTGTATAGTTCATGAGTCAATTGTTGTTATGGTACGTCATTTATTTTCAATTCACATTTATGTATATTATTTAATATTGCAATTTTCATTATTCTCACCAATGTATATACACTCATTACAATTTATTTTTATGTTTGTAGATGGAAGTTGAAGAAGAGGAAAGCAATCAACACCGTGAACAAAACATTCCTCAAAATAACCCAAGTCATGGAAGTAGCTCGAGCAGTGACAACAGTTCAAGCGAAGAATGATTATCATTATGTTTGGATATGAAAGCAAGGTGTTGTTTTTTTTTGAAATATTTCTCTGTGAAATCAGACATTTTGTTTAATGTAATGGACATAGTGTCCCAATTGAAAGACAAAGGGATACCAATAAATGTCCCATTTTGTATTAAAAAGAGTGTCTTATATATATATACGCGTTTTAGTTTATTCTATTATGTTCTCCATTGTCGCTGTGAAATGTAACACCATCGATTAAATATATGAATGATTAAATATTATAATGAAGAGATGTGAAATATGATGATATGATATAAAAAATTAATCCAAACATCACATTCAAATGAACTAATAGAAAATTAATTGATATGAATATTGTTATAAGATATGTGTCATCTTTTGATGAATAATGAATTAAAAAAAATCACAATAATTATGATATGATATAAAAAATTAACCCAAACACCACATTCAAATGCACTAATAAAAATTTAATTGATATGAATATTGTTATAAGATATGTGTCGAATTTTGATGAATAATGAATTTAAAAAAATCACAATAATTGCACTGTCACAGGTCGATGTTTCTAAAAAATACAAAATGAACATCGGTGTGTGTTAGTTATTGTGCACCGGTGCATGTCAGTTACTATGCACCGGTGTGTTTCTACTACCTATGGGCACCGCAAAAATACCAATACCAATTATAACTGTCGATGCATTTATGCAATATTGCGCACTGGTGCGTTTATGTGAGACTGCTCACCGGTGCATTTCTACGACCTATGGGCACCACAAAAATACCAATACCAATTAGAACGATCTGTGTGTTTGTGTGGTACTGTGCGTCGATGCGTTTGTATAATACTTTGCACCGGTGCGTTGATACGACCTATGGACATCGAAAAAATCCCAATATTAATTAGAATGATCGGTGCATTTGTGTGATATTATGTGCCGGTGCATTTGTGTGATATTATGTGCCGGTGCATTTGTATAATACTACGCACTGGTGCGTTGATACGACCTATGGGCAGTTCAAAAATCCTAATACCAATTAGAACGACCCGATGTGTTGTATCATCTACAGTGCGCCCGGTGTGGTTTTAGACCTTAACGACCCGGTGCATGCACCTTCGACTGCCCTGGGGCAACTGTCTGGCTGACACGCAATGGGATGGTGCTAAATGCCCTGGACCACCCTATATTTGTTTTCCATCCCGATGCTTGATAGGCTTGCAGTACCGGTGCATTCACTCTAAAACACATTGGTACGTTGACACCTAATCACTGCACCAATGAGAAAAAAATCCGTAATAACCTCCAGGTACCTAGTTTTTTTTAGTTGTGTTGAAATTCCATTAGAATCTTTGCCAAAAACTACGTTACCGAAAACGAATGTTGTAGCAAATTTTTTCTTGACATCTTTTGCCAATTTTATAACACTAAAAACCTCCTTTATAACCTCCGCTAGAGGGTCTTTCCTTGTAGTGTATGAATGCAATGGAATTAAGTGGGTGGGTTCCTCAGAGGGTGAGCAACACCTTTAGTAGGCAGTCGATAATGGGCCTCACTAATAGGTATATAATAAGACCCATCTGTCTATCCTTCAACATATATTTACCTCTCTCCTTGCATTCGATAATACCTTTTAGACTATAATGTGTTTAATGAAGAGTATTAAAGGATGTTTATCATATCTTGTGGCCTCACAATATTAATGTGTAGGAAAAGGGTTCATTTATTATACAAAGATACATTGAAGGAAACTAGAGGAGATGTAGGAGGCTTGTCGCCTACATTTACTGACCTACAAATCAAAATTTTCCCTGAAATTACTCACCTACAATTCGAGGATCTATTAAAAAACTTGTGCACTCAAGGATTACAAGGATCGCAGGGAGCCAGATCCACCTTTCTTGGGATTTTGGAGGGAAACAACCCTACTTCCAAGGAGGGTTCCCCCTTAGCCACTTATTTATAAATAAGGGAGCCTAAGGGCTTAGAAGGATTCAAATTTTTAGAGAATAATAATGACTGCTAGGTCTAAGAGCTTGTATTTGTCATTTTAAGTTTTCATATCATGTACTTGAGCATTGTTTTATATGAATGAAAAACATCTTGTTATCTCAAATATGAGTTTCTTTTAGAGGGTTGTGTGTCCTTGGGTTAGGGCCAAACCCAAAGGATCTAGTATCTCTCATTTGTATATTTTATTATGCATATTTCTTTTCTATACTTAGGTTAGCAATATTTCCTTTCTTGCAAGTTTTGTTTATATAAGAAGTTTCCTTTGCAAATTCATCAATCACCTCTCTTGGAAAGTGTGGTTGAAAGCCCTGTATTTTCAAGCATAAGAATATAGGTTTCATTTTTCATGTAGTAGGAAGATCTTGAATAAAATTCAACTCATCCTTTCTCTTTGAGTTTCATTTTCTACAATTGACATTGTTAGAATGATTTAGATGTTTTGCAAGATTGGGTAATGTTTGTAGTGAGCAAGTCATATTGTTGTATTTCAAGGAATAACATTGTAATTTCATATTTTCATCTTACTGTCAACATCTTCTTTCCACCCTCAACAACTTCTTCAAAAGCATTGTTTACTGAGAGTTTATTTCAACTCTACTCAAGGCCACTGCGTGCATTTATCCTTGTGGAAAATGGGCTGCTAAGCGGTACTAAGCTTGGAAAGGACCTCATACAACCTTATTCAACTTTCCACTACCCTTCCTCACCTTGAGATCACCTTTTAAGCCTTTATAAATCTCTCAGATTTGATCCTGTAGAAAAATGGGGCAATCTTGTAGCATCCTATAGTGATCATGTAGAAATCTTGTAGGATCTTGTAGCACCATGTAAAAGCTCTCCAAACTCGACAAAATTTTCCCTCTAAGTTTCATTTTTGAATTTTGACCTTATAAAATGACAGTTAGGCTCTGAAACCAACTTTAATGAAGACTAGACACCATTTAGGATTTTTCTTTTCACAACTGCAATACATTTATGCAATTAGGGTTATTAAACAAGTTCATGAATTGAATGATACAAGGATGGTTTACATGATTAATTTCCAAGATGCTTAATGGAATTTGTTACTAGAATAAAATATCCTTTGAATGCATTAATTTAGATTTGATTTATTCTCTTTAATTTGTTCAATTAGAATAGGTTATCTTTCCTTGTCTTTGGTTTCGTGCAATAGGCTAGAGTTTCCATTCCAAGTATTTCCATTTCTACAATTAGATTATCATTTACATTTTCTACAAGTAGATTAATGTTTACAATTACACAACATTTACATTTCCTAAAAATAGTTTAGAATTTACTTTCCTGCAACATTTTCATTCTTGCAATTGGATTATCGTTCCCTTTTTTGAAGCATTCTTTCATTCTTTCAATATCTAGATATAGTGTCTTTTTACACCTTGTTTTGGTTCACTGCCTCGGAAACAACTTGAGTAGAACTTATCTTACTATGTCAAACATTGTTACCTCTTAATTTTGTATGATAACCATATTGATAAATTAAAGTTGGTAGCCCTGTTAGTTGCAACATTCTTGTTGCAATACCAGAGCTCATAAGGTGGGTTCAAGTAAAGAGGTGAAATTTAGAAGTTTATATTTTCCAATGGCTAAATGTTCTCTTTGAATATGGTGGTTTTGGAATGGCCACAAACCAATGTATTTTAAAATCTAAATGCTATTTAAGGATGAGCACAAGATCTATCTACCAGAGATGAATATAAAATCTAAAATTTTTCTTCAAGGATCAACAGTTCAAAAAAAAATCCCTAATTTAGATAGAAGTTGATGTCTTCTACAAAATGGAAGTGCTCTCAAATGGTGGCTTAAATATGACAACAAATTTTTTTTTATTAGAATTTGTAAAAATTCTACTAAATGGTGGTTTGTGGAAGACCACAAACAAAATAATTCTCATGGAATATGGATTTGAGTCTAACTATATCTCTTAGTCTCGCTTTGGTTAACTCTATATTGAGGCTTTGGCTATTGGCTTTTGTTATAGCTATGGTTTGTGTTTACCTATTTCTACTCAAATGAGAGGAATTTGAAACTTGAATCTTGACTATTAATCACTAATATTAGATCAAATTATTCAATATTATTGATATAAATTCTTCTTGGCTATTGATCATCATTGCAAAGATGTGATCATTCCAAAGCGAATCATTACTCTTGAAGGAATTTGATGTTTGGAACATTTTTCTAAAGGATTCTTATTCTTTCCAAAATGATCACAAGGATGAAGATGAAAACAATAATACTCCATGTGGCCAACTTGATGACATTGTTTACATTTAGGAATATCTTGTTGAATTGGAATAGGAGAATATTATATTTCTTGAAGGAATCCAACACTATAGAATGTTAATGGTTTCAGAAAATATAGAATGTGAAATATCACTTCCTTTTTGTATCCAAGACCTATTCTATGCTTGATTTTTATTATTTATTCCAAAGGTTTGAAGATGGTCTTGGAAAGTGCAAGTGCAAGTGAAAATTCATCTTCTTTTGAATTTATTTCAAAAATGGTGTCATTGATATGATCGAGTACTCGATGCAGATAGGAATATTTCTCAAACTCAAATAAATAATTGTTCCAAACCAAGACTAGTTCATATTGTCTATTTTTTTGGTGTAATTAATCTTGTTGGAGAGGTGATTCAAGCTAGAGAAATTCAATTTTGTGTAATGAATCTTGTAAACAAGATAGAACATTAGTGAGAATGTATTTTATAATATGACCATATTTTCAACAATAGAAACTATTAGAGTATTAGTAGCTCTAATAATTCATCAATTTAAGTATTTTTCTCAAGAATTCAAGATCAAAAAATGAAGGGTGTTGTTTTCTATCGAAAATGCACCTTTTATAATGCAATTCAACATGGAAAGGTAAATGTAAAAAAAAATATTATTTGCAAGTTACAGGTATTCTATATTGAGTGCAATTTTACCACCACCACATTGTTTAAAAGGAGTACATTCTGTAAAATTGAATGTTTCCTTAATGAGGAAGGAATGAGTAGAGGCAATCGGTACAATATTAAAAAAATATAAAGGAGAAAAAGAAGTGAGGAAGTGAAATATTCTAGAATTATAAACCTTCATGAAAAAACAAATGGAGAATATGATGACGACAATAGATAACAATGATGAAATATGACTCAATAAAATAAATCAAAGATTTGTTGAATCCACATTTCACTAAAGTAAACAAGGTGTTGGACCAATTCCACTTTTCATAAATTTGAGAACATACATAGCTTCAAGTGGTTCATATGTCGAGTAAGGAATTTTACATTACATTCATAAGGGATATTGAAGATGCATGGCAATGAAATGTTGGCCACATTGTCATATATGGATATCTATTTGTGGCCTACAATTGAATCTATCATAAAATGTTACAATAAGGAATTGGAATTGCTAAAATCCCTTTAAAACATTTGATATCAACTACAAAATCAATGAAATAAAATTGAATCCAAACATTGAATCGTTATAAGGAGAGTCGACACTTATAGAGATATTGAAATTCTTAACTATTACAAAATGAGAGGTTAAAAATGAGGTTTAAAACCGTGGAAAGTTATATCACAGATGGTTTATTTATAGAGCACATTCCTCATATATAAATATAATAATTCCTTCAGTGGGAGATCTAAATCTAGAGGTAGATCTAAATCTCCAAGAACTGTTGGAAATATGGTTAAGCTAGGAATTACAAGAAGGATTGTAGATATAAAAGTATTTATAAAGGGAAGGGATCTTACAATGTTGTTTCCAAAAAAGGGAATAGCTTCTCCAAGGAATAAAGGGATGTGTACTACATATCTTTGTTTATGTGGATTTATGTATTTTATTGTGTTCCTGGATAAGTCCAGATCAGTGGTATCAGAGCGGTCTGCTCTTTCTCGATCCTTCTTTGGATGTCCCCAATGAGGTCGAGGTATAAGAAGTTAGGGCTCGATCTGGTTGAACCTTTGCAAGATCAACCTCGCAAACCCCGACGACCGCCCATGGGGGATGAAAATATAGACAAGGGAGCAGGAGTTCCTATCAAAATATTGCTTGAGGATGCCCTCGAGAAACAAAGGAATGTGATGATGGATAAATTTTCTGAGATTCTTCAATGACTGCCCATTGGAAACCATCTGCATCCAACAACCACTTTGGAGGCGCAACTCCTTTTAAGGTACAAGTGAACTTTGACATTCCCATATTTGAGGGCCAAATAGATGCAGATGTTGTAGATAGATGGTTGAATCTATTAGAATGGTATTTCTCAGTTCATGACTTTTCCAACTAGGAAAATATTACTTTTTCACTCCTCAAAGTCGCTCCCCATGTCAAGGATAGGTGGGAAACCTACTGTGAGAAAAAGGACAAGAGGGAACCCTCTCTGTTTTTGGCTGCACCCACTTGGAATTCTATTCGATATGCCACCAAGGAACAATATTATCTAGTGGGGAGCTATGAGGACAAGTACATACAATGGACTACATTGCAGTAGCAAAGGGATCAAGATGTGCATGAGTTGATGAATCTGTTCTATACCCTATGCAAAAAATTGGGTATCAAATATTAAGAGAAACATTTGGTGCTAGATTACTGTATCTGTCTGCAAAAATACATTCAGGCGGAATTGGAGTTCCTCGACATTCCCTCGCTTGGTGAAACATACTAATATGTAGTCAAGATTGAGCATAAATTAAAGCAAAAGAAGTGAGACTTTGGATTTGCAAATTAGAAGCAAGGGAAAGGTTCCCTCAAACCAAAAAACAAAGGAAAAAGCTAAGGCGGGGTGGCCTAGGATACCCTGCCAAAGCTGTAAGAAAATAACAACACCATGAAGCCAAAGAAGGACATGTGAAAGTGGTGTGAGTTCCATAACAGCTCCACTCACAATAGAAGTGAGTGTTAGGCCAAGCTGTCACTAATGGCTAAGATGAAGGCTTATGAATTGGATGCATGATCTGACTCTGAATCAAAACCTAGCAAGGGGAGTGAAAAATGGAATCAAATTATAGATGCAGAACCCAACTCCACTATTGACACTACAAATTTCTAGAAGGAGGAATCGGAAGATCTAGAAGAGGAGGAGTGCCTCTTCCATTCCTAGATGTGGGTAAAGGGTTCCCCGCGACAGTTCATTACTAAATGCGGGAGCCAAAAGAAGCTCATTTTAGCAGAGGTTGTGAAGCATCTAGGCTTCCCTACCACAAAACACCCACAACCTTACACCATTGGGTGGCTTCACCAAGGACGAGATCTACGCGTCAGCCAATAGTGTCACCTCCCCCTCAGCATCAAGCCCTTGACGGAAGAGGTATTATGTGACATTACCCCTCTTGATGTTTGTGATGTATTATTAGGCCAACCATACTAGTGGAAGCGACACGATTTGTATCAATCTCGACCTTTCACTATTATTGTTACTTTGGGAAATACAGTGTACATGATACAAGAGGTATCACCACATGCCGCCATCTCTTTGGTTACTACAAAAAAATACAGTAAGCTCATTTGCAAAACTAGGAATTTTTTTTTCCTAATGATATGCCCTCAAGGAAAGAAGAATATTGTGGCCATGACCTCCAGATAGGGCGTCTCTGCACGACAACAACAAATGGACAAGGTTGTGGAGGAGTATGGGGACATCTTAACCTCACACGCAAGGGTGCCTCTCCACTTTCAGGTCAAGCACACCATTTATCTGACCCCAAGTGCATTGTTTCCTAATTGAACAATCTATCGGTGCTTTGTTCTAGAGAACGATGAAATCAAGAGGCATATTTAGGATATGCTATAGAAAGGTCACATCCAGCTGATTTCATCGCCCTGTTAGAGCCTGATTGTGTTGGTGCTGAAGAAGGATGGGACTTGGAGACTTTATATTGAATATCGAGCTCTAAAGAAGATCACTGTCTAGAATAGGTACCCAATCCCATGGATTGATGACCTTCTCGACCAACTCAAGGGGGAAAACTACTTCAACAAGATCGACTTGAAGTCTGGGTATCACTAGGTAGTAATCGAACCCTCTGATGTGTGAAAGACTGAATTCAAAGCCAAGGAGGGTCTGTTCAAATGGTTGGTCATGCCTTTTGGGTTGATGAATTTTCCTGAAACCTTTATGAGGTTGATGGATTAAATCTTGTGACCATTCACCAACTCATTTTTGGTAGTGTACTTGGATGACATCCCAATATTTAGTGAGACTTGGGAAGAGCACCTCCACTACATCCGACAGGTCCTCCAAACATTGCGGCAACACATGTTTTGTGCCAATTTGGACAAGTGAACTTTTGGCATGACTTAGGTTTAGTATCTGGGATACATTATTGATGAATGGTGGGTGCATGTAGATATAGCCAAGATCCAAGTCATTCGGGACTGGCCATCCCCAACCACCCTAATAGAGTTTGCAACTTTCTGGGTCTTGCTAATTTCTACTATAGGTTCATGTTGGGATTCTCTCATATCACTTGGCCCTTGAGTCAAGTCACAAAGGGAGGAGTGAAAGAGAAATTATTTTGGTCTGAATCTCAACATAAGGCATTCTTAGAGTTAAAACATTGCCTCTCCTCTACCCTAGTTCTCAAATTACCAGAATTGCAACAACCATTTGAGATCGATACAAATGCCTCTGACTATGCTATTGGGGTTGTTCTAACTCAACAGGGGCATCCAGTGGTATATCATAGTGAGACACTGTCTGACTCAGTCCAGAAGTATCCTACTTATGACAAAGAGATGTATTCCATTGTGTAGGCTTGCCAAAATTGGAAGCATTACATTTTGGGGAAGGAAATAGTCATCCACATAGACCATCGACCCCTGCAGTTCATACAGACACAAGGGAAGGTGCAGAGCGATCACCATCAGAATTGGTCCATATAATTGCAATAGTTTCATTTTAACATCAAGTACAAGAAGTTCAACACCAATAATGTTGCAGACTGCATCAGCCGACCACCAATCATGGTGCTAACCACTGTGCTCAACTCTTATGGGGATGAGACTTTTGATTGGATGCTTCTCTACAAGAGCGATCCAGAATTTGGCCACACATACAGGATACTCTTGGAGGGTAACCAAGTTCCAAATTTTCACCTCCAGGATGCACTGTTATGTCACTTGGGACCCCTTTGTGTTCCTTCAAGTCAGTGTGCCAAGATGATTTGGAAAGTGCTCTATAGTTGGGTCATTTGGAATTTATTGGTTGAGAAAACAATGACAGTACTGCAAAAGTATTTCTATTGGTCGAACCTTAGACAAGATGTCGGGAAGTACATCATATCCTACACTGCTTTCGCCATTGACAAACCGAGCATCAAGAATCATGGCCTCTATACTCTAGTGCCTACCCCTAGTTGACCTTGAGAATCCATCTCCATCAAGAAGCATGGCCTCTATACTCTAGTGCCTACCCCTAGTTGGCCTCTATACTCTAGTGCCTTCCTTCTACTAAGCATGGAAATGACTCTGTTTTTGTGGCCATCAACAAATTCTTGAGGATGGCCATTATGGTGGCCAACAAGAAGAATATCACAAGAGAAACCACTGCTAAACTCTTCTTTGAACGAGTGTGGGTAAACTTTGGTATCCTACAGTATATCATCTCAGATCGATACAACAGGTTCCTTAGTACATTTTGGTCCAAAATCTGGTTAATGTTGGACACCAAGCTCACCAAGTCCACAACTTCCATCCCCAAATTGATGGCCAGACAGAGGTTGTCAACAGGATGATTGTACATATTCTGCTCATGTAAAACTTAAAGCATCGATGCACATGGGATGAGAGCCTCCCCTACTTACAACACATCTATAACCGAGTCCTCCATAGCTCAACTGGCCACATCCGCTTTCAGGTGGGCTTGGGATTCTAGCCACTATGTCCAATTGACGTAACCATGCCATTTGCAGCTACTCCCGTCGATTCAACTCATGTCTAGTCTGAAGCTGACAAGTCAAACAACTTCATTGAGCACATTCAAGACATCCACCAAGAGGGTCATGACATATTGGATAGAGCCAATGCTAAGTACAAGAAATGACATGATCAACATCGGGTGCCACACAACTTCTAGGTGGGCGAAAAAGTGTGGATACATTTGCCAAAGGAGCATCTCGCTGAAACCCATCGCAAGCGTTTCCCGCTCTGATATGGGCCATACACCATCACCAATGTTGTAGGAGAAAATGCCTTCAAGCTCTATATTCCACCATTCCTTGGTCTGCACCCAGTGTTCAATGTGGACCGCCTTCGGCCTTACTTTCCACCTCTACTTGACACATTTGACATGGTAGAACAAATCACACCAACATAGTTAAGCCCAAACTACATGGAAAAATCCACAACTGATCAGATAATGGACACACAGATCAAGAAAACTCGCTAGCAGAGCATCCATCTATATCGAGTTGTCAAAGCAGGCCAACTCCTTCACCAAGGCAAGTGGCTCACCAGGGACCAAATTCAAGAGAAGTTTCTTCATCTCATGGAGGAACTCAACGCAATAGGGACCATTACTTCATAAGGGGGGAGAATGATCTAGGTGGATATTGGTGGCCACTCGTCTATTCCACTTGGACCCCCAACATTGTTTCTTTCGGTTTTTTAGTTTCCTTAATTGTAGCACGATTAACTATTTTTGGCAGGTCTTTTGGTCCTGAACTTTTGAAGTTGTTTTGAGGCCCTAAACGACGTTTTTTTGGGAAAATCAGCTCTACAAAAATATGATATTTTGCCTTGATATTTGATGTAATTAGTTGTAGTCATCGGATAGATCTTTCTAACGAGGTATCATGTGCGTCAAACAAAAATCGTATGCCAAAGTTACCACCCTGCGAAATTGATGTACCAATTTACCCCAATGGGGCCCATAGTTTGGCGTTCCATCTCCTAGGGTTCGGTTTTTGGATGTTTAGGGTTTTCCATTGTTTCTTAATAATAAATACATCTTCAAGTCTCATTGTAACATAATTCAGAGGCCTGTATCTGCCACACCTCTTCTTAGAGATAATCTACCATTGCCCTAGCTAGTTTATTTCCATTATGTTTGTAAGCATATTTCAATTATGTGATATTAATGAAATGAAGTCTTATTTCTGTTGCATCTCTACGTTTATGTGCATTTTTGTATTTTATTTCATTCCTACATAAGTTTGGATCATCCCACCTTATACCATTATTTCAGGGAGCATATTTGGTTAATTCTTACCATGCATATTTGCATTTCTATTACAACTCTCTTCTTAGACTCATATAGACCCCTTCGGATTAAGGGGGTAATGTTAAACACCTAATTTTCTAATGGTTTTGGATGTGGAATGTGAACAATCAATGGAGTCCAAGAGACCTTGGAATATGAAACCAACGATCATAAGGATGTATTATATCTATTATCTTTCTGAATAGAAATGCATTAAACGACTTACCTTATCTTGTGTTCATAATTCCATATTTGTGTTTAACAATGTCAAAAAATAACCTTATACTCCAATATTGAGGAGATCAGTTTGGGAAAGGAGACAACCAAAAAAGATTAACTCCAACTAATTTTCATTCTAGTTGTTTTTTATCTCTTACTAAGGATGATCCCAAATTGTTATGGGGGCCATGGATTCAAAGGATGATAAACTCTACAAGAATCCATGATTGAAGAAATGAGATTGAAGAAATGATAACCTTAGATAAGAATGAAGCTTGGGATATAGTTAAGTTCTTGGTTGGAATAAGGCTTGTCGGTAGAAAATAAGTGTCTAAAAAGAAGTTAAGAATATAAAGTACAATGGAGATATAAAAGGTTCTAACTCATAGTAATGAGACAATTCCAAATAGAAAGAATTCATTTTGGTGATGGATGAAATGTCTTGAAACGTTGGACATCTGAAATACAATTGTAGAAATTTTTAATAACATGATTAGCTATTGTAGAAATTTCTAGCAACATGATTAACTATTATAAAAACTTATGCTTTCATATTTTATCTGATTAAGCTTTCTAATAATTTTTTTTTAATTGTTTCTATTTTTATATCTTAAAAGTAAAGCACATGGATTACATAAAGTTCTTGAAGAAATAATTTGCATAAATTATTGATAAGGTTTTGTAATAAAGAGGAATAAAAATGTTCATATATGGGTTAGGATTAATCTATAGAAATATGGTATGAGAAATTTGATAATTATATTATATATTGGTACCTGGTTTCTCAAAGAGAAAACTTATCTATATTTCAAATGTCCAAATGCAAACAAGCTGGTATGCAGCAATGTAAGACAGTGGACTACAGATGTTATTCCAGTGATTTCTTTATAGTTTTTAAGGCTTCTGTTGGGCATGGCCACCCACGCCGACGCCCAGAAACACGGTTAGAGATGGGGTCTACTTACTCAAGTCAAAAGTAGAGTATCACAATTTCAGGGTCCGGAATGAATTACGATGGTGAAGCCGCCACCACTGCCGCTGATTTCATCATTCTCCATCAAATATTCCTTGAATGGTGACGTACAGGTGCCTCAAATTTTTATTAAAATATAAAACTTTGCTGAAACCAAGATGACATAATAAAAGCAATGAAAATAGGAATATGTGAAGGCGTGTTTTGAGCTGTCAATTTTGGTGTTGTGTATGGATGTCATAAATTTGCCAATATTTTTATTGTAGGTGTAGGTGTTGTGTATGGATGTTATAAATTTGTCAATTTTTGATTGTAGTTATTTTTTTTTTTTAATTAGGTAAATAGAATTTCAAAAAAATTAGAATGTTGGAGTGTTTGAATAGTTTTTTAAATAGTGGAAATGGATTTAGTATTGTTAAGAATTTTTGGGACACTTAAAATTAATTCAGATTTTTAAAATGTTTATTTATTTTATCATAATTTTGCATTTCTATTGTTTTCCAAATTCATTTATGAGTTTTTTTAGACTATGCTATTAAAATGGTCAAAAAAATCTTAGAGTCTAACTAGTAAAAATGGTTAATCATATTTTTAATAGTGAAAATAAATTTATCCTATCAAAAACCTAAAACTTGAAACTTGATAGTTGAAATCACTTAATAATTGTAATGTAGATTTTGGCCATTTTTCTCAAAATTGTGCAAAAATTTCCAGGTGACTCCGGTTTACGTAAACAGGGTTTAAACGCGTGGCCTCTCCACAGATCTGATTGCTGCACGCCTGCCATGAAAGTGTTTTAACCTATTATGATGCAGCAGAGATAAGTGCAAGTGGGTTACAGTAGAAAAAGGCTAACAGAGCTCTTGAGATCATTGGCTTCTTGCAATCTCCCTTTGCAAATATATAATCCTGTCAGCCTCAGCATATACCGACAATATCTAATCTCCATTTAATAACAGTTAGTCTTCCCGTGAAACGCTGACATATCTGAGCCCGGGGGCCCCTGACATGAAATCTGAAACGTTCCTTTAGAAGAAAATTAAGTAATAATAGTTTTTACAGGCATTATTTGAAAGGCACGCCATGTGAAACCAACCTGCAACTAGCCAATGATATCAAGGAATCAAGTAAATATCTGAAAGTATAGATTTCGGTGTAAGAGATTCTATGTGCTGTCATGTTTATGCTTTGTAAAGAGAAACATGTTAATGTGTTTTTTTTTTTAAAGCTAAACACTTGAAATATCCATTAAATGGAGACTTTCTTTTGGATTTGTGATTAAATAGATTTAATTATATTAATAGGCATTTCTTTTGGATGTTTTCATATTAATTTTTTTTTTAATTAAATTTTTTGATTTTAGAATTAGGAATAAAAAAATAAGATCATTTTTAGATTCTTTTGTATTTTCACATTTATTTTATTTAATTATTATTTTCACATTTACTTCATTTTATTGTAAATGTATTTATTATATTATTAATGGATATTTATGAATATCAAATTAGTAAATTGAGGAATGTTTAATTATTTTTCTCTCTTCATTGTGTTTGTGAAACACTCTCTTTTTCTCAGTATTCTCTTCTTTTCAGTGTTTTTGTGAAAAGTTCTCCCTTTCTCACTATTCTTATGAAACACTTACTATCCGTAGCAATATTTATCCATATTACCTATGGCCACTAATTCACTCTTTGTTTTTTTAATAGAAGTTTGCAATATTTTAAATTATAACTCGTTTTTTTGGGTTTCTATTATATCACATTTATCTCCACTACACAAATCCTTACCATCTGAGTATGACACTTATCTCCATTACACAAACCTTTCTAAATCTAACTTTTAGAAATTGCATCACCTACACTAGTGTCAGAGCAATAGGTCCAAGTAGCACTTACACTAGTGTGGGACCAATGGGTCTTAGCAGCACCTACACTGGTGTGGGCTAAATTTGGTGCAGTGTATATTTTAATTTTTCTTTAATTAAAATAGATAATAAAATGTAATCTTATCTCGTAATCACTTGTAATAGTTAACTGAGTATGATAAACTCAGTTAGCTCATGAATTTCAAGTTGAGGGTAGTTGGTGAGGCATGCAGAGTAATTCTAGTTGTAATAGAGTTCGAAATGCAGTTGGTGCATTAGTTTTAATGCATGAGTAATTAGTTAACTCTGTTAGGTGAGTTAAAGTCAGTTGAGCTAGTTGTCACTATTTGTTGCACTAGTGAGAGATCAAATGAATTAAATATTATTTAATTCAAAATCAATGATCTAATATGCAACTGATGATTTACTATTATTAACTGCATGTATGCCAGTTCTAGTGGAGACCCAGTTGAGACAAAGGTGAAAGGGATGTTAACTATCAGTAGTAGGATTGTTGGGTTGCACCCATCTAAGCAAACACACATTCATTACGGGAATTTTAAGCTCTAAAATGGACCTCCTAAGAAAAATTTGCAACCAAAATAACCTTTATAAGAACCAATAAGATTCAAGATGATGATGTCAACCATGGGGGATGATTCACCATTATTTAAGTAAAAGGGTACAAAGACTATAAAGTAATAAAATAATAAAACTACTTTTTTCAACTCGTATTTTCAACTTATTTCCCAAAGTTGTTACTCAAATTTCAAACATGAGTACTTGTTTGATGCAAAATTTAATTACTCATCCAGAGAATACCCATGTTGCATAGTTTCGATGGATCTTTCTACACGAAAAATGTGAAATACATGAAAAGTGTGATTGTAATCACGTTTTTTCATGTATTTCTCATTTTTTGTGTAGTAGGGTCTATCGAAAGTATGCAACATGGGTACTCATTGGATGAAGAATTAAATTTTGCATCCAACAAATACTCCCGCTTGAAATTTGAGTAAAAACTTTGGGAGATAAGTTGAAAATACGAGTTGAAAAAATATTTTTTTTCTTTTTTCCCTCTACAATTTGATGATGTAATCAAATCTTATTTTATTATTTCCACTATTATTTGTAATTTCCTTAGGAGGCCCATTTTTTACCTCAAAATTTCTCTAATGGGATTGCACATGATCCTTGCGCAATTTACAAAGGCCAAAATTCCCAAACAATAGGGATTGCATTCATCAGGAACTACACAAGCAAGGCAAGTTGTTTAGAGCCTGAGAATTGGTTAAGTGTTGGTTAGTTTTGTTCAAGGAAGTGTGAAACAATTAGATGAGTGCTGGAGACTCTTGTGAGAAGAGTGCATTGTAATTGTTTCATGTTTCCATGCTGAATATACAATAGACGATAGTGGGGTTTTGAGCAACAAGCTTTCCCCGAGAAATTATCTATGTTGTGGTTTGATTGATTATTTCTTTGCTTCATGTGATTGCTGGTTGTGTTTAATTTCCACAGTTGATTTGTAGAAGCGATTCAATATCTAGCTTTAGTACATTGTTAGATCAGATTGAATCCATGATATACATATTGTTTGTATAATTTCTACATGGTATAAGAGCACATGAAATCACAATAGTGGAGGAGAAGTTGAGTTTGTGACTGAATAGGATTCGAATTTGCAGAAAACTTTCTTGGTGCTACAGGTGATTTATGATCGAAATGGCTTTCAATGGCTTGAGATTAGAGTATTCACTCGAGGGAATCTCTAACTATATTTTTTGTAAAGATAGGATGGAGTCAGTACTGGAGGACAATGGATTGAAGAAATTCATTGACAATGATGTTCCCAAACCTGCCATTGCAGATGCTACAAATCTTGATTCTTGGCAAAATAAGGTTGAAAAGGCAAGGAGGATCTTACTAGAGGGAGTATGAGACCACATGCAATGTGGAAAGCTTTGACAGATCTATTTCAAAGCAGCAGTGATCATAGGAAATTGGCACTGAAAGATAAACTTAGGAAGATCAAAATGGAAAAACATGACTCCATGCCAAAATATTTAACAAAGTTGTCCAATGTTAGGATAAGCTTGGGAGCAATGGAATTACTGTCGCTTATGGTGATTTAAGGAGCCTAGCTCTTTTAGAACTTCCTAAGAGTTGGCATAGTTATCAAGACTCTATCAATGGAAGGGAAAAGTTGCCAGATTGGGAATGACTTTTGTCGGATTTGGTGCAAGAAGAGTTCAGACGGAATACCAGTGATGGTTCTTCATCTAAGAATGAAGATGAAGAAGATTGTGCTTTGGATGCCAAGGTGAATAAGGGGAAAGGAAAGAAATGCCATTCCAAATTCGAGTCTGGTAAGGATGGAAAGAAGCACGACATGTTCATAGTGAAGTGTTTTCACTGTCAAGTGCATGGACATTATGCCACTAACTTTTCACAAAAGAAGAAGAAAAATAAGGCTTCTGGATCTGTAGCTAGTGAAGCTTTGGCCTCACAATTTTAGCTTGACTTCTCACTCATTGCATGCATGCTCTCAAGTGTAATGGGATTGTGCAGTATTTGTATAGTGGTGCATCCTTTCACATGACAGGAGACAAATAAATTTTTAGTAGCTTGGAGGAGAAGGACCTCCAGATGCATATTGAAATGGGTGATGACGGGTGGTGTAGTTCTACCGAGATTGGTACCATGACCTTCTAGAGATAGTCAGGTAAACCCTTTCAATTAAAAGATGTAATGCATGTACCGGGATCGAAGAAAAATTTAGTATGAGTTGAAATTTTGGAGGATAGAGGCCAAGAAGATTGGGATTCGAGTTAAGAATATCAATAAACTTGATGTAGATGGCTACGTAGCATTGATGGGTAAGATAGACAAAGTGGTGAGCCAGGATGAGGGTGAGTTATGGCACATGAGATCGGGTCATCTACACCATAGAGCCTTGAAGGTCATGCAACAGATTTCTACGGGTCTTCCCAAGGGTACACTTGCGCAGTCAGACACATGCAAGTGATGTACTATGGAGAAGTATGCAAAGGCCACTTTTCATGAGAAGGTATAACTGAGCTTTGAAAATCCTTGAGAGAGTTCACTCAGACATGTGTGGACCATTCTCTACTGCTTCGATAGCAAAGCATAAGTACTATGTGATATTTTTTTATGAATTTTTTGGAAAGTGTTGGATCTACTTCATGCAAAAGAAAGATCAGACGTTCTCAAAGTTTCTTGAGTTCAAAGCATTGGTGGAGAGAGACACGGGGAGCATGTGAAGGCTCTTAGGAGAGATAATGGTGGTGAGCACATCTCCAATGAATTCAAGAACTTCTATAGCAAAGAAGGAATTCAGAGAGAACTAATTGCGCTTCATAACCCACAATAGAATGGGGTCGCAGAAAGAAAGAACAATACAATTCTAGGTGCAACAAGAGCGATGTTGCATGATCAGGGCCTACTGTTGCATCTGTGGGCAGAGGCATGAAACACAATGGAATTTGTGCAAAACTGTTGTCCTCATAGGATACTTGGCATGAGTACACCAGAAGAGGCTTTTATTGGTAAGAAACCTGATATTTCACATTTTAACATTTTTAGCTCATCTCTTTATGTGCATGTGACCAAAGATGTCAGGAAGAAGATGGAACCAACAGCTGAGATTGGGATATTTGTGGGGTACACTAAAACTCCCCAAAACTATCAGGTGTATTTTCCAAACAATAGAATGACAGTTGTGCGACGAGATATAAAATTTGATGAGGAGAAAGCCATGCGATTGCCCCTTGAGAGGGATTTGGATTTGCATGTGGAGGAGGAACTCTTGGTTCCAAAGGATGAGGCTCAACATGTGGAGTAGCCACATGTGGAGGATCATGGAGTAGTAGAAAACACTCATGCAGAGCCATCCACCAGAAATGGTAAAAGGCACACCATGAAAGCTAATAGATTGAGACTTGATGCATCTAGAATGTAGGATCCCCTACTTCACTGCATAGACAGAGATAGTCTCCAGACATGTTTACTAGATACATGGCTCTTATGAGAAAGTGTATTGTGACTGAACCATCTTCCTTTTAGGAGGCAGTGCAGCAACCAATTTGGGTTGATGCAATGGTAGAGGAGTATGACTCCATTTTCAAGAATAGTGCATGGGATATTGTCCCAAGATCGGTCGACAAATCAGTGGTTGGATCTAGAGGGATCTACAAGGTAAAACAAGTTGCTGATGGGAGTGTGGAGAAGTACAAGGCCATATTTATGGCGCGGGGATTCTCACAGATTTAGGGGATCAACTATGTTGAGAATTTCACACCAGTCATGAGGTACTCTTCCATTAGATCTATCCTTGCACTCTTAACGTAGATGGGGTGGCACATTCATCATATGGATGTGAAAACTGTGTATCTCAATGGAGCTATTGAGGAAGAAGTGTACATAGAGTAGCCAAAAGGTTTCGAGATCTTTGATAGTGAGTCACATTTGTGTTGACTCAAGAGAGCACTGTATGGGCTGAAGCAAGAACCTCGTGGTTCGTACACTCGGATTGACTGCTATTTCACCAGGTTGGGCTTCACCAAAAGTGAAGTACATGCAAACCTGTACCAGATTGTGGTTGATGGTAAGCTCTTGATGATCATACTTTATGTTGATGATCTAATTTTGATAGGTGATGAGGAGTGCATAAATTCATGCAAGGAGGATATTGTAAGGGAGTTTGAAATGAAGGACATGGGACTCCTATACTATTTCATTGGCTTGGAAATATGGCAGCAGGATGGTGAACTTTTTGTTTCTCAAGGCAAGTATGCCAAAGAGATACTGGGTAAGTTTCACATGGAGAGCTGTAAACCCATGGACACTCATCTTCTAGGAAATTGGAGGAAAGAGGATGTTACTTCTGGAGAAGTAGTGGATGCTACTGTCTACAGGAAGTTAGTAGGTTCACTAATGTACTTGGTGAACACCAGACCAAACAATTTCTACACAGTTAACTAGCTGAGTCAAGCTATGGTTAAGACAACCAAGATATTTTGGAAGGCAGGGAAAAATGTCTTGAGATATCTCAATGGCACTACAAAGTATGAATTATGGTATAGATAGATAAAGGGAATGAACCTTCAAGGCTTCATGGACGAAAATTAGGCATCAAGTCCAACAGACAAAAAGATCACATCAGGAGGGATCTTCAGCATAGGATCGACAACAGTTTCTTGGTACAACAGGAAGCAACGATCTGTGACACTCAGTTAAGTGGAGGCAAAGTACATGGTGGCAAGTCAAGCTGCATGTGAGGCTATCTAGATGAGGAAGATCCCAGTTGGTTTGTTTGGTTCTTAGATGGTTTCGAAAGTGATACATTGTGATAACTATAGTTGCATTAAAATCTCGATTAATATTGTGTTCCATGATAGGTCCAAACACATAGAAATTTAGTACCACCATCTCAGAGATTGTGTTTAGAGGCACATAATGCTACTTCAGTACATTCCCATGGAATATCAGGATCCAGATATTCTGACGAAGTCACTCACCAGGAGAAAATTCGAATACCATAGAGGTAGGATCGGGGTGGCAGATAATCCGTTTCTTGTTGAGAGGGAGTGTTGAAGTCCAACAAGAAATTGCATCACCTACACTAGTGTGGGACCAATAGGTCCAAGCAGAACCTACACTAGTCTGGGACCAATGGGTTTTAGCAACACCTACACTAGTGTGGGCTAAATTTGGTACAGTGTCTATGTTAGGTCCCTATATTACTAGTGTAGTCCCTTATTATGTTAGTATAGCCTCTCTTATTGTTATTATTGTACCCATGTAACCCCCATATTGTTATTATTGCGCCCTTAAATTATTATTGTTAGGTTGGTTAGGATTACATTGTGGCACCACTAGGATTACATTGTGGCCCTATGGACTCCTATATATAGAAAGGAGGTTTTTTAATTTGTATCATCCAAGAATTTTTCATTCATGTAATGTATTGGAGGTTTCCCCCTCGAAGTGGCTTATTTATAAGGTGTTGATATCTCTTTTCTTCTATTTTTGGAGCTAGTTTCACAACATTTGGTATCATAGCTTTGGATTCTAGGGTTTTGCTGCTCCAAACAGGTCATCGTGGTAGTTTCGCTATAAATTTGTTTCTACGAAGGTTCAGAAGCTGAAATTTTTAGAGTGCGAATATGAAATCCTGAGGAACATTGTCGCAAAATTTCAGAGCTTGGTTCGCAATATTTTCGGAGATATGATCTGTGGAAGTTAGGGATTTTTGCAGGCTCCCGAATTTCACTTAAACAGGTCATCGCGTAATTTTCTCTATAATTTTTTTTTACGAAGATGCATAATCTGAAATTTTTAGAGCGCGAAGCTAAAATCACGAGGAACATCATAACAAAATTTCAGAGCTTGATTCACAATATTTGCGGAGATATGATATGTGGAAGTTAGGTATTTTTCAGGCTCCCGAATTTCATCTCAAAGAGGTGATCGTGGGGAAAATATTCATAACTCTCTCTCTGAGCATCAGGTTGGAATTATGTAAAAAGTGACTAGAAGAACATGGAATTTATTTTCCTGTGTATAAATTTTAGAGCCAAAGGAAAAAACAATGACACGTGGAAAGTCATACAAGTTCTCTCTACTAAACCAATCCATAATTAGGTCATTTTCGGAGATTGGAAATAACTTTGCCTTGGAGAGTCCAAATTAGGTCAGATCTGTGGCATTTGAAAGAGGATTCAAATGGATACCGTAGGACCAAATTTCAGATATTAAAGATCCTACATCATAGTGATAATTCAGTTTCAATATCGAGCTCCTCAAAAGCAAGAAAAATGTGTGTATTTTTTTGTTTGAATTGCATAAGTCTTGTGTGAAAAATCAGTTTGAAGTGATTCCAAGGGCATATTGAAGCATAGATATTAGTATTGGGTTCTAAAATGCCACCTAAAAATAATTCCATACCAAATAAGCCCTCAGAAAGTTATACTATGACACATGAAGAGGAAGAATTGCAGTATGAGATATCAAAATTACGGTACCAAGTGCAACAAATTTCGATCTTACGAAGAGCAACCGAAGATGATATAAATGGTTTACAAGTAGAAATGGAGGCTAAGTTGGATGGTTTGAAGGATAAAATAAAAGCTAATGTGTATGATAAAGTAGTGGAAGATCACATCGAGCATCAACAACAAGTTCTCCAACTCTCAAAGGATAACCTAACTTTGGTGCAGAATCAAATGAAACAACAGGAAGATCAACATCACATCGAAAGAAGTTTTGAAGCAGTCATAGAAACATGAAATCGACAAGTACAATCAATTTCAGAGTATCTCAGCAAGTGGAAGAACTTTTTTGTAGAAGATTCCACGTGGGAGGATGAAAATTTTATACAGAACCATCAAAAAATAATCAAGCATTGAGGACAACACTTTTTTGAAGGAGAGGGACATGGTAGGTCCCTATATTACTAGTGTAGTCCCTTATTATGTTAGTATAGCCCCTATTATTGTTATTATTGTACCCATGTAACCCCCTTATTGTTATTATTGTGCCCTTAAATTATTATTGTTAGGTCAGCTAGGATTACATTGTGGCCCCATGGAATCCTATATTTAGAAAGGAGGTTTTGTCATTTGTATCATCCAAGAATTGTTCATTCATGTAATGTATTGGAGGTTGCCCCCTCGAAATGGCTTATTTCTAAGGCGTTGATATCTCTTTTCTTCTATTTTTGGAGCTGGTTTCTCAACAGTTTATTTTTATTTTCCCTTAATTAAAATGGACAATAAAATGTAATCTTATCTCATAATCACTTGTAATAGTTAGCTGAGTGTGATAAACTCAGTTATCTCATGAATGTGGAGTTGAGGGTAGTTGCAGAGTTCGAAGTGTAGTTGGTGCATTAGTTTTAATGCATGAGTAATCAATTAACTCAGTTAGGTGAGTTAATGTTAGTTGAGCTAGTTGTAACTATTTGTTGCACTACTGAGAGATCAAGTGAATTAAATATTATTTAATTCACAATCAGTGATGTAAAATGCAACTGATGATTCACTATTATTAGTTTTATGCATGTCAGTTCCAGTAGATACCCAATTGAGACAAAGGTGAAAGGGATGTTAACTATCATTTGTATGATTATTGGGTTGCACCCATGCGACCAAATACACATTGGATTTCCCATGATTCTTGTGCAGTTTAGGAAAGCTAAAATTCCTAAACAATAGGGATTGCATTCATCAGGAATTGTAGAAGCAAGGCAGGTTTTTTAGAGGCAGAGAATCGGCTAAGTGTTGGTCAGCTTTGTCGAGGACAGTGTGGGACAATTAGCTGAGTGCTGGAGACTCTTGTGAGAAGAGTGCATTGTAATTGTTTCACATTTCCATGCTGAATATATAATATAATTTAGTGGGATTTTGAGCAACAAGATTTCCCCGAGAAATTATTTGTGTTGTGGGTTGATTGATTCTTTCTTTGCTTCATGTGATCGGTGATTATGTTTAATTTACACAATTGACTTGTAGAAACGATTCAGTATATAGCTTTAGTACATTGTTAGATCGGATTGAATCCATGATATACATATTTTTTGCATAATTTCTACACCTAGCAATGCTTATCTATATTACGAATGGCCACTAATTCACTCTTTGTTTTTTTATTTTCTAATAAATTTGCAATATTTTAAATTATAACTCATTTTTTTTTATTTCTATTATATCACATTTATCTCCAGTGCACAAATTCTTACCATCTGAGTATGACACTTATCTCCATTACACAAACCTTTCTATATCTAACTTTTAGACATAAATTTTCATGTAAAATAAAACTCTTCACTATCAATTACATTAATAAATTTTTTGATGATGAATCACAGTTGAGGGTTCTAAAAGTTGCCCACTAAATAAGTGATGTGATTAATCAGAAAAAGTTATCACAACTTCAATATAAATCCCAAAAGTCTGAATTCTAAAAAATTGAACTTCATAAAAATTGAAATTATATTAATATAATATTTTACCATTTAAAATATGTACGTAAATTAGAATTCAAACCTAGTAAATTAAGATAATCCGAAAATAATACAAATTTATATAATTTTACTAATTAAAATATTTATTTTTTAACTTAAATGTTACATTAAGTATCATAATTTCTCATATGTCAGTTCAGTAAAATTCTACATGCTTACCACTTTCAATAAAATTCTAAGTGCTTATCTGCTTTCGTTATTGTTGCTTTGAATTGCTATGCCTCGGCCATTCATTTTGTTTGTTTTCTATCTTTGGGAAAAAGAAACATAAAAGAAGCTTGGCATGGCAATTGTATAAAATTGGCGAGTGTGGAAAGGTTGGCCCAATTCAATGTGCAAGAGGTTACCAAATTGAACGCTTCGAACAGCTAAAAGTTAATTGCATTTTCTAGGTCCGACTTTGTTGGATCTTCTTGGTAATCTTCAACAATTGAATTTAAAACTATACATATGATAAGCCTATATAAAGTTATAGGCCATGAAATGTACAACTTGCAAGCTTGAATAAAGAGATTTATTATTTTATTATTAATAATTCATTTTTAATAAATAATTATTTTTTCTATTTTATATAATTATATAAGATAAGTTGATTATATATTATTTAGATAGTTTTTTTTGCCTTTTAGTTAAATTTATTAATTAAAAAAATATTATATCAATGTGTCATATGACATGAGTTATAATTTTTTAGGCATTTGGCATTGATAAATTATGGTATTGTAACAAAACCTATCTACATATTAAAAGGATAATTTTCCTTGGTTCAGAATCTTGTTCCATGCTTTTGTAAATGTATATAAGTTTATCTTATATATTAACTATTTTTATTATTTAATAATAATAATAATAATAATAATGTTATAATTTAGTCAGTTGTTGTTTTTTTTTAATAATGTTAGATGCATCATGTAGTAAGTTTTTACTAAGTGTTTTGATGCTTATTATGGATTGATGCCTAGTTGTTTAATTTATATGGTCTTTCTAGTAGCTATTCCTTAATGAATATCTAATAACAATTTTAATTATTATTATTATTTATTTGTAGACTGTTTTCTCTTAAATTAAGGAAATAGTTTAGTTGTTCTTTAGATGTTTTTGCTCCTTTTTTCAACATATTTTCCAATTAATTTTTCAAGAAATTGGGATTTATTGGATTTGTTGAATTCATCTATGTAATTTGTAGAAAACCATAGGGTTTTTCAGGATGTTTTTTTTGTTTAGACATTCAAGAACACATTTTAAATAACTAAAAATCGAAATCTTGCCAAAAATTGTATTGCTAAATTCTAGTGAAAAAGGGAAAAAAAAAACTATAACTATATCCTCATTGCCCCCTTGGCTTAAGAGAAGCAATAGGTCCATTAAAAATGAGTATTCATCTAAAAAAAGTGATAATGAAAATATCTAGACTATTAATTGTTGGTGTTGAGAGAAGACTTTTCAAAAATTTCTATATCTCGTCAACAACACAAGTTTTCAATTTTCATTTCAATATTAGTTCTTCCCTTTAATGAGCTTCCATACCTAATTTTATTCATTTTCCAATTCTCATAGCTCTTAATTTCCAAAACATCATTCATCTTCAAATTAAACCTCCTTTTAACTTTGTTTTGATGTTAGGCTTTTTTTCCTTTTTTTTTTTTATAGATTTTTTCACTTAAAACCATTAGTTTCCCTAATTTTTAAACAAATTCCAATGGCCAATTCAGGGAATTTTCATGCTAGTTTTAGTGTGAATGGATTTTAATTTTGGAATTAGTTCTCATCTTTGAATGTGACCCTTCATGTAGTTTTGAATTCTTCTTTTTCTTTGAGTTCATTTTCTTTCAATCAATTGTATATGATTTTTTTTTTCTTCGAGATATCAACTAAGCTATAGCCTTCATAGGTCTTTCTTTCTTCATTAGTGTTTGATAACCAAATTTAGATCTCTCTCTCCCTCTCTATCTCTATGTTATTCTTGTTCTATTCTCTTAGATTATGAAACACAATATGTAAAAGTGTAAATAAAGAAAAATAACTTTAGTGATAACATGCCTGAAGGAAACCAAAATAGTTAAACAGATTTAGAGATAAGCACAAAAATGTTCACTACCTAGAGAGTTTGCATAGATATCAGAAGATTGACCTAGCCTTGCTATAGGGAAACTAGGCCATACAAAACTTCAATGTTACAAGGTATTAGCATATTAACAAAATTGGACTTGTTAGCCCATAGGGAAACTAGAACTAGTATGAAACAAAATAAGGAGTAAGTAAAGTAATTAAACTATATATTACAAGTGTGAAATTAAAAGCCACACTTTGAAGAACCTGGAGCATTCCCATCAACAATTTCCTTGGTTGAATGAACTATGATAGGAGTATCTTTCAAGGCTCCCATCAATACTAATTGAAATAATCCACCATTCTTTTGGTTTAGCGAGTTGGGGTACTATAGGGCGATTAGTAATTAAATTTTATTCTATATATAATATAACCACTTGAAAATCTCCCGATGGCCAGTGTCCTTCATGATTAGGGCATGAGATATGAAGATCTTGATGTGCCAATATAATTCCATTGTTCAAAATAATTTGGTATCCCTCATGAGGTTGGAGCCAAGGTTTGGTGGGAATTCATTAATCATATTGTCCATAGTTTCATCCTTAGTATAGGCTCACTCAATCTTGAAATTTTCTTCTAATTATTTGGCAATATTCTATATGGTGGATGGGTCAAATCCATAGAAGATACAACTATGTCGTCAACATCATTCTCTAACCTTTTCCAACGTTTCTAATGACAATTAGGGGTATTTCCTTGATGAGATTCATGTAAGGCCACATCCACGAGATTTGTAACCAAAAACTTGTTGTCTAAATCATCAATGATAGGATAACTCTCAAACATAGATCCAAATCTATTAGAAAAATATCAACTTTCCAACTAGCAGGTTGACTTTAATTCCTAGCTACCATGAGAGATAGGACGTCAAATAAACATGAAAAACCACACTTGAGTGGATTTCATGGTGCCTATTTATTTCATGATTTATTTTTGTACAGTTGCATCATTTGGAAACCACTCCACCTCTGCAATCCTCCTTCCAGTTTAGTCGTATTCTTCTACCAAATTCACACATCTAGTAGTGTGAGTCTGATGCATGGAAACCAAGATGTCCTCATGGTTTTGTGACTATGATATCTTCCATAATTCTCCATGAACACCTTATATGGGTAAATTGAGATCTTTTTTATTTAAGGTACTATCATCCAGTTTAATTTTTGTTATGGATTTAAGGTCTTTTTCAATTTTTCTTCTTTTCATTAACCTCTTCTAAGTTTTTTTCATTACTTACTTTTTAAATTCATTTATAAAAATTTTGTTGAAAAACTAAATCAAGCTCTCAATTCACCAAATCCAAATATATAATTTCATGTCAAAGAAATTCAATTGTAATTATGCTTTTCATTCCCAAATTTGGTGTCACAAATTCCTATTCTAAAATCGATTCCAACTTCACTAATATATTTACACCAATTGAAATCACATCTCAATTTCTCGATCAAGCTCCATCATCAAATAAAACCCATATTTACTTATAATAGTGTTAAAGGGTCCCAATTTTCTTCATTTCCCATATTTCACCAATTGATTCTTTCATCAATTCAAAATATCCACATGAATGAAAACTCAATGAAATAAACTTAAAATATTTGAGTTATGAAAGTGATTTGTACTTTATCCATATGCCTTCAAATGTGATTCACCAACACCATATGCTCAGACTATCACTTTTTGAATTTGAGTGAATAAATGATCCTTGAAGTATGAGTTGTAATTGCATATCAGAAATTTTGGTTTGATAGGTAAATATCATGATTTGACATTTATCCCTATTAATTAAATCTCAAGGTACTAAACCTCTAAAATTTTTAGTTTGAACATTTAGGGGAACATATATGAATTGGCATGAATGCTTTTTTCCCAAAGATCAAACTTAATTAGGAGTTTGTGATGAAATCAAGACAATGCATTATGGCTAATTCAACATGTAGTTCCAATCAAGGTCAATGTTATACAAAATCCACTAGCTTGTATAGTTTGAATTGTTTAAGGAACTTTCTAGTTTTTAATTTGATTTCATATTCTAAGATAACCATGGATGCTCTTTTGGTTGCATTAACATTTTTTAGGAAATTTTTATCTAACCTCCAAGAGAAATAGGAAAATGAAGAAAATCCCTCTAGAAAGATCAATCACAATTTCTTGTCATACTATGAGATCCTAAAGAAATAATATCTATCAATGTGGAAAATGGTGGAACTATGAAGAGAAGAGAAAGAAAATTACACATCATAACTAATTTACTCCACTTGTCTATTATGAACTAGTTTATCGTATTATGAAAGTGCACTTGGCTAATTAGAGAACATTGTTTCATAAGCACTAATTTTATTCAATTGGATTAGAGGTTAACACCCATGGGGGATTTGAATTCGTGACCTTTTCGCAATGAGTGGCTTAAGAATGCACCTATTCATTGTGCAATATAAAGACCCATGGGCATAGTCTAGTATTATTTCATTTTTGGACAAGTTTTTTCCCCTATAATTTAATTATAATAAAATTACTCTAGTTATTCTTATTCCTTTATCTTCTCTAAAATTTCTAATTATATTGGTTCTCAATTAAATTTTATATTCTTAGAGAGAGTAGAATTCAAAATATATTTCGAAGCATGAGAGCTAGAGTATTAGAAAGCTTACTGTTAGTGTAAATATTTCAGAGAAGTGTGCCAAATTTTTTTCGCTTAAGTCATTGGTGACAAGTGACCCTAAGAACAATATATGGCTATTTATTCTTCATATCTGCAATGACAAAATAAGAAAACACTGTAGCAAAAAGATCATATATAACCGAAAACGTAATACAAAAAGAAATAAATAGTGTAATAACTAATTAGAAGCTTCAAATGAATAATATTTTTATTGAAACACCTGGTAAAGAATATTTACAACATGGGTCTGTAAATCCCCCTTTGTGGGATGGGTCCTATTGATGTCCTTGTGCTTTAATGATATGTTTCTCTCTCTTAGTATTCATAAAACCCAAAAGCAAGATGGAACTCAAGTGAGAGCTCAACTGTGATAAGACGATAATGGTGATGATCATAGTGATCATGGTGAATAATGAATGGAAATCCCTCTTATTTATAACAAAGTATTGAGTTAGATTAGGAAATGGAAAATAATAATATATTATTGACCAAATCAAAATCTAACTGTTAGGAATACTTTATTATATTTTTTGGAGAGGGAAAAGATATTCAAAATGGTCAAATATCTTTATTTAGAGAATGATTGAAGTAATTAACAAATAAAATGATTTAGTAATCACTTTGTGAGGATTTATAAAAGTGTGAATTCAAAATAATTATTAAATAACGATTTAACAATTATTTGAAAAATAAAATTAAGGAATAATCAATAAATAGTGATTTATTTAATTATTCCAAGGTGATTTAGTCAAATGTGACAAGGAATAATTATAAAATAATGATTCAACAATTATTGCTAGAGAAAATTAAAAAAATAATAATTTATTCAATTATTCTCATGGGGTTTTTTTAATTTTAATCGGAAATAATTTCATAAAAATAGTTTACTAAATAATTTCTTCTAGTCAAAGTGATTTTACTATGGTAAAATTAATCCTACATGGTGTATTTCAATCCAGCTAGTTATAAATGGCTAGGTGATCATTTTTTAGGTGATAACACTTACCAAGAATTCAACAGGAGTGAAGGATTGACTCCCTCTCTCCCCCACCCAATATTCATTCTGTTCCTAATTATGTTCTAAAATAAATGGAGTCTAAGCTCAAATAATGGAAGCATGGTTCCTATGGAGCTCTTCAAGGAATTGTTTGGGAGGTCAAGGGTTCTATTAATACTATGGAAACACAAAGAAAATATCTTGAAGGATTTCCAGCTCTCATCTTTTGAGCCTAGCCACAAATTATTTTCTCAAGTATAAGTGTCCAAAGAGTTGGAGGTATACAATACCCCCAATAAGAAATATACAATATCTCTCCCAAAGATCAATGGACTAGACATCTCACTACAAGGAAAAGACCCTCTAGTGGAGGTTATAAAGGAGGTTTTTAGTGTTATAAAATTTGCCAAAATTTTCAAAACAACATTTGCTACAACATCTGATTATGGTTACGAAGGTTTTGGCAGAGGTTTTAACATAAATTCAACACAACTAAAAAAAAATTGGGCGGTTGAAGATTATTACATATGTTTTTTCATTGGTGCGCTACTCTGGCTTTAATGCATCGGTGCATACATGTAGACGACACCCCGGGGTGGTCTCAGTCAAATGCACCAGAACGTTTAGGTGTAAAACCACACTGGGCGTAGTGTTGGTCATACAATGCATGGGGCCATTCTAATTGGTCTTGGGATTTGTGAGGTGCCCATAGGTCGTATCAATGCACTGGTGCGTATACTTATATAAACGCACCGATGCGTCATATCACAGAAAGGCACTGAGATTGATAATTGGTATTGGTATTCATGCAGTGCCCATAGATCGTAAAAATACACATGTTCTTATAGAAAAATAAACTCCCTGGTGCGTAGTATCACACAAACGCACCGATATTTATAACTGGTATCGGTATTTGTACGATGCCCATAGATCATACAACGGAACTGATGCGTATAGACACATAAATGCACTGGTATACAATTACTGACACGCATCAGTTTTCATTTTGTATTTTTTAGAAACATTGACATGTGACAGTACAATTATTGTGATTGTTTTAAATTCATTATTCATCAAAAGTCGACACATATATATCTTATAACAATATTCATATGAATTAAATTTTTATTAGTGCATTTGAGAACGACAATGGAGAATGCAATATAATAAATTAAAACATATATATATATATATATATATATATATATATATATATATATATATATATATATATATATATATATATATATATATATATATATATATATATATATATATATATATATATATATATATATATATCATACAAAATGGGACATTTATTGGTATCCATTTTTCTTTCAATTGGGGCACTTTGTGCATTACATTAAACAAAATTTCTGATTTCACAGACATATTTCAAAAAATAAAACGCCTTGCTTTGATATCCAAACATAGTGATCATCATTCTTCGCTTGAACTGCTAGAGCTACTTCCATGACTTGGGTTATTTTCAGGAATGTTTTGTTCATGGTGTTGATTGTTTTCTTCTTCTTCACCTTCCATCTAAAAACATAAAAATAAACTGAAATAAGTGTATATACATTGGTGAGAATAACAAAAATTGCAATATTAAATAATATACATCAATGTAAATTGAAAAGAAAAATGACGTACCATAGCAACAACTGACTCATAAACTATACACATTCTTTCAAAACCATGTGCCATGTCATCTTTCAAAATTTCATTTGTTGGAGCAGTTCCATACTTTGTTTTCTGCAAGTTTTAAACCCCATAAAAAATCATATATTTAATATAAAATATGTTTTTGTTCTATTAATTATAGACCGAACTAAGTAAAACAAGATCGATAGATTCTTACAAATTCCACAATTAATTTATGATATGCCAACATATACTCACAACCCATATTTAACCCAATTTCAATCAATTCGTCTGATGGTTCTTCTTTGAATGTTAGCACCTATTTGAAGACATTCAATGATGATTTTTGTAAAACAACTTAAAAAATACAAAAATGAAATCTAGTTAAGTTATTATAAGGAAGTAAAAATTATTCACAAACTTAGAGATCAACCCTTTTCTTCCTTGTCGTCCTATTTTATGTGCTGAATGGGTTCCATTTTCTTTTCTTTTCTGCAAGAAAATTCTTGAAAATTAGTATTTAATGCTAAATTTTTTATTTATTATACCTAATGGTCGAAAAATTCAATGATTACATATTACATTTGAAGCACGTTGTTGTTGAGATGGATCCTCCTGTGTTGCAATTTTGTCCATTTCTTTGACCATCTCCTTGTACACCTTTTTGGACACTCCTACTGACATATTTTTGATATCAGCTCGTTCATCTTTTGATATTTTTATAATCTTCCCGAAAATGTAACATGACAATAAAATATTTAATTTTTATATTGGTTTATGAAAAGTAAATATAACAAAAGTGATATTTATAAATAATTCTAGACAAACATTTAAACGAATATTACTTTTTCATTCCTTCTTTTTTGTTGTTGTACATTTTTTCTATTAAAAGTATTACATGTCTCATTGACCAATTCTCTAGAAACTCTTCCTGTAGTTTAGATAAAATTTGGTTCTTGGAATCATTGGATTGATTTTTGTATTACAAGTGGAAAGAACTTCTATACATTCATTCCACTAGATCCCTCAAACTTTTGTAAAATTTTCCCCCCTTTCATTAACTTCGAGCACCACTCCAGATGAGCTAAGGAGCAATTCATTTTCATTTGCATGTTTATTTTTTTCTTTACTTAGAACAACGTTCCTTTTCTGAGTTGTTGGTCCTTGTAGAACATTAAACATATGTGAATTAATAGACTGTTTGACACATGTTATATAATAATTTTAAATATATTATTAATGATAATTA
The DNA here is from genome assembly GCA_034641835.2 of Pinus albicaulis. Classification (NCBI taxonomy): domain Eukaryota; kingdom Viridiplantae; phylum Streptophyta; class Pinopsida; order Pinales; family Pinaceae; genus Pinus; species Pinus albicaulis. Next base: position 1,220,774,891 of record CM076584.1, on the reverse strand, counting down.
AAAAAAGAAACTCATATTGGATCGATAGTATTTTTTCATTCACCTGATTCATCCTTTTGCAATTTTTCCATTAAGCTTTTACGCTCTCCTAGTTCTAGATCAGAAATAATCATATTGAGCTTTGTCATTTTGTGGCTTTGCATGATACACAGTAAACAATACATATTGGTTAAACTTACATATAGTTCAAAAATAATATTTTTTTTAAATAATTTACAAAGAGCTTTTCTTTTTTACTTTTCTTGATGTGTTATCAGTATTTTTGTTTCTTGATCTCTTGTCAGTCATTTCTTTATCAATCTGAAACCTGTACCATATCATTCATTAATATATTTATAAATAAATTCTCAACTTTTCAGGTACAAAATAAATCTCAAGACACCAATGCACCTTTCATGAGGTATGCACCGCAGCCGGTGCATGGGGATATTATAAACACACCACAAAAAAATATAATAGACTGTACGGTGTGTGGGGTATTATAAATGCACCACAAAAATAGTGTAATAGATCGTACGGTGCTATCCTTGTAAAATGGAGCACCAGTGCCCTATTTCGGATATGGTGCACTGATTTAGAAAAAATATTTTCAATTTTTTTATTACACAGTACTTGCGCGGTGCATTGTATAATATAGCGCACTGGTGCGCTAGGGTACATAGGGTGCACCAATAAAGAAAAGTCCATTTTTTCCAAAAATTCACGCATTGGCCGAATGGATTGGGATTCGACTATGCAAGTCATCTCGTGGGTTGGATGTTAATCTAAAATGAAAAACCCTAATTTTGAAATCACAGAAACAGGGATAAGAAAGGGAAAAAACAAAAAAAATGAAGTGTTTAGGGTAAAAATAGATAAAACTGCAGAAAAAGTGAAAAAAGTGCAAAAAAAGTAAAAAAAAGTAATCAAATTTAATCACGAGATGGTTTGAAATTCTATGATACAGGGTTTGAATCACCAGAGGTTTGGTTTTTGATTGTTTGAATACTTTTGTTTGAACGTCTTTCGTTTCTCCACAGTGCCTTCGTGCTCTCTTGCTCCAGGTCTGTCTCCTGCAAATATTTGGCTGGAAATTTTAGCAAAAATAGTGAAATAATTAAAAGTGTTTAGTATTTAAAGAATTAATTTATGAAATTAGATTTTCGAAAATATTTTGCTGCCCATTTTTCAAATTGCTGCTTTTTTTTCACTTAAAGAAAATAGAGTCACACTTTTTTTATTTGCGTTTATTCGTGACCGGTGCGAAAGAAATCTGAAGCACCGGTGTGTCTGAGTAATATGACGCACCGGTGCGTGTTATGATGATAAGCGCACTGGAGTTTATAATTTTTTTTTTTTTAATGTAAGATCATAATAAAATAATGATAATTCTAAAGTACATGAATTTATTTTCATTATTTTCTAAACTTATTATGTTAAAAAAATTCATATTATTCTATATTTGTTATTTTACAATTATTTGCAAATTTACAAATTTAAATATTTTAATAAAATCATTTCACATTAATACAATTAAAATTTTCACATTAATACAATTAAAATTTTAGAAATATTTTACATACAATTACAATTACAATTACAATTTTACATTAATTTCACATACAATTACGATTAGAATTACAACTACAATTTTAATTTTACATACAATTACATTTACAATTACAATTAAAATTACAATTATAAATAGAATTACAATTTTAGAATTTTACATACAATTAGAATTACAATTACAATTTTACAATTTTCATATATACAATTACAATTAAAATTACAATTACAATCATTTCACAATAAATTAAATATTACAATTACAATTAAAATTTTACATTAAATATTTTACATACAATTACAGTTAAAATTACAATTACAAATACAAATACAATCTTACAATTTTACATACAATTAAAATTAAAATTTAAATTACAATCACGACATAATATTCAATAAATATCATGGTCATTTAATATTAAATTAATTAATAAACATCATCACGATCATTATAACCATCGTACAAACATCATATTCGACTAAAAAACACATTGAAACATCAAATTAACATTATATATTAACATCATCACAACACAAACATCAAATATACATCTCATATAAAATAACTCATGCTATCACATATACACATCTATCTGCAAGTTAAACATTAAATGAACATATCTAACATGACCTAAAAATATGCACATCATGATGATCACCAACATGTAAATTAAGTACAACTGCAACATGACCATAAAATACATGGACTATATATATATATATATATATATATATATATATATATATATATATAAAATTGAATAATGTTATAAATATAAAACTGTAATATAAATGTCATGGATCAGCTAGTGGTAGTACAACATCAATATCAATACAAGTGGAGGCCTACTAAGTAAATAGTGCAGCCTTGATGGTCGATGGTCGAGCTTGCTCATGATCATGACTAGTACTGATGGATGCATCAGCTAGTGGTAGTACAACATCAATATAAGAAGTAGTAGTGGAGGCCTGCTCAGTCAATAGTGCAGCCTCGACGGATGAAGGTCCAACCTGCTCATGATCATGACTAGTACTGATGGATGTTGCAGGCTGCTGACTGGACGTGGCCGATGGTCCAACCTCATCTCCATGATGACTGCTAGATGCTGCTAGTGGAGCCTCATGCTCATCAAGCGCGGCACAAGGTGAACGATCATGAGATGATGAGTTGTTGCTCGTGGATTGGCCATCACGTGTCGCGGCTTGATTACGCCTATAACGTGCAACAGTCCTCCTCAGTCGTGTAACAACTATCGTAGCTTCTACAACATGCCACATCAGGTTGTACATGTCACGCGACATGCCTCTCCACATCCGTAATAGCCTATCATCGGCCTGTATGTCTTTGTAATGTGTGGGCCTGACGCCTGCCTCAACAATCAATGCACTGAGTTGTTTGCCCAATTCCATCCTATATCTAGTCTCAGGTCGACCAAGCCTAGCAAAAGGTGGTACTGGTGCACCAGTAGGAGCATGTATCTCTCCACCGGCCTGATCCTGATCATGATCCTCGGCATTGGCCGTGTCCTGATCGTCATCAGGATCCACACCTAGATCATGTGGTGGTTTTGGCATCTCCTCACCATCAAAAGAGCCAATGTCTGAAAAATATATACAAGTACACAACAATAATTAGACAATTTAATTACACAATTTAATAAACACAAGTTAAAAACATGTTAGAATAAATATAAATAGAACAGTAATATTACCTCTATCATCTAGCAACTCATCATCTGTGAAGAGGATGTAGGCACACCCTCGCCAATCTAATCCAGCATAAGGACATGGGACCATAATGAAGGGATGCAGCTCGTCAACACTGGCTAGTAAGTCTAGTGCATCATGCGATATCCTGGCTCGAAACATAGTCTCTCCCCTCTTGGGCATCATCTTCCCCCACATGTTCATCCGGGCCTCCAACATCGGCCTACGAGGCTATTGAACAAAACTAGGCCTCATCTCTGGAAACCTCCCAAAAAATAAGCAAGACAGCTCTGAAGCAAAAGGGAAGTTGACCCTCCCTTGTGCATGAGCACGACATCTATCTAAGGCCATACAAAAATGCCACAAAATAATGGTAGACCACCTGACAAGTCGTGGCTCATGTACTAAAGAATCAACATAATATAAAAGCGAGCAACTAATGTGTTGCCTGTCACTGGTGTTGTGCGAAATGGTGGAAATGATAAGTGAGAGGCACTACACGTTCTGTCTACCAAATGCACCTATACGTAACTAACCTCCAGGTACCTTAAACTTTGAAGGAGACAATACATGTTCTCCAATGTATCTCTAGGAGTAAATTAACTGCCTCCCTGATACACAACCAGCTAGAAATTTTGGGAATGAGGGAAAGTCCACCCCTCTCCTCAATAGTCCTATAATAAAATAAATATCCTACTTAGTGGGTGTGTACCACTGGTTAGGACCAACCTGGAAAGCTTGTCGGTGGGCATTCCACCTGCAGATAAGGTATCTCAAAAACAGGCTATGAGCCTTTAGGGAAGTAGCCTCCTCATAGAACTTGAGGAGGCCTACCTGCCTAAGGATCCCTTGGGTATCTACTATAATAGGGTGAGGGTATGCATATCTCTCCCTTTGTTGGGCCTCCCATTGGCGAATCATGTCATACTATTCTGCCTATTGTTGCTGATGTTCCTCCTCTTCTTTATAAATCATTGACATATTAAATTAAAAAAAATTATTAAAACAAACATGTATTTAGGAATATACATATACATACACACACACACACACACACACACACACACACACAGATATATATATATATTTATTTTATTTTTAAAGAAAAACAGACCAGTCGGTGCGCCACAAAAATAGTCACGCATCGGTTCTGGTGCGGCTTGTGTTTGTAGCGCATCGGTGGCGATGCCCCAAATGAAATACAATGCACCAACCTCGGTGTAGCTGCAATTTTTTCACGCACCGTTGACTATATCTAATGTCAGAATAGCGGTGCACTGACTGAAATATACGCCCCAGAGCATATAGTCGTGTCAGCGCACCGACTTCCTGACAATTACATAGTCGACGGTGTGGTGTTTTACCGAGCGGCACAGTTGACCCTTTCAGAATGTCGAATGCGGTGCGCTAACAGAAACTGGGGCAGATAATTATGTCAATGCACCACACTGTTATTCCCAAGGTCAACAGTGCACCTGGCTAAATGGGCGCACCGCATTTTATTTTTTTAATTTAAAATAATGCGGGGCGCCTTTCAATATCGCTCCGGAAACGGTGCAGATACCATTAGCATTGGTGGTGGTGAGGCCTATAAATTTTATAGGCAGCACTGCTATTCGATGCGAGCCGAACAGCTCGGGCACACCATGCGACAATTTTTTTTTTCTTTTTTAATGGTTATTTTAAGGTTATTTCAAATGCTAATCTGCTAAAAAGCTTAATTATGGAAAAACTAGAAAAATACTTGTACATTTCACCGTCGAGGAGGCATATTGGCTGTAGAATTTGCAAAGAAAATTTGCCCACCGATTTTCAAAATGCAAGCTAGGTATTGGTGGTCAATGCGGAGTAGCAGTGCGTGCAATGGGTGCAATGGGAGCACCGATGTGAGGGCAGCTCAGAGAAGGGGAAATGGCACCAGTGCTTGAGAGCTCTGGAGCACTGAGGAAAGTGAAAAATGTGGTTTTTTGGCTGTGATTTTTTTTTATTTAACCCTGTTCCAATGCATGAGGTTTTATAGGTGCGGGGTTTTTAGTGGTGTCAGATTCGGTGCGTTGTTTGTGATGCATCGGGGCGGTTCCCTAACACTGCACCGAGATGTTTCAGTTTTGGCGCGATGTTTTGATGATGCACCGAGGCAGAATATTTGTAAAGCACCGGTGCAGAATAGTCATAAAGCAACAGTTTTTTGGCCATAATTTTTTTTTATTTAACGTTATTCCAGTGCATGTGTTTTATAGGCGCACCGATGCTCTTGGATAAAAACGCTTCGGCACATTTTTGTTTTGACGCGGTGTTTTATGATGCACCGGCACAGAAGACTTGTGAAGGACCTGTGCGTTACCGTAATAAGATGCCCTGGGTGGGTGTGTATGTCGCACACGGTGTCAGGTATGCCAATGTTTTGTGTGCACTAGTGCTTTCTATGGTAGAATGCACCAGTAATTGAGAGCTCAGTAGCACTGAAAAAATGAAAAATCTAGTTTTTTTGCCGTAATTTTTTTTTTAAAATTATTTAACCCTTTTTCGGTGCACATGGTTTATAGGTGCATTGGTTCTGTTTCTTACGAACGCATCGGTCGGTTTGTATTTTGGCACATTTTTTTATGATGCATCGGTGCGGTTTCTTTATACTGTACCAGGTGGTTTCAGTTTTTGTGTTTTATAACGCACTAGTGTGGAAGAGTTGTGAAGCACCAGTGCTCTAGAATAATATGACACACTGGGTGGGTATGTATGGAGTGCGCAGTGTCTAGTGTGCCAATGTTTTGTGTGCACCAGTGCGATGTTTAATTATAAGCACACCAAGCAGAAAACATCCACAAAACCCTCCGCCTGCCAACCTCCTCTAGTAACCTCCGACAGAAATGGATGTATGGGGTATTTTTCTGTGGGGTTCCTCAAAAACATCCACTAGAGGGTCTTTTCCTTGTAGTGTCTAGAGATTCACTAAGGGTCCTACTAGACATATAATAGAAATTAAAACCATACGACCTAAACTTGAGAAACTTAAGGAAAGTACAAGAAAAATCATCACATTATATATACTTTCTCTTAAAATGCATACCATTTTATTCCCCTAAGGAAATTTTTTTCTCAAATTTTGATGCATGAGTGACCTTTGTGAGAAGATGGATAATGGAAAGAGAATAAGTTTCATAAAGTTAGACAAGAGGTCATCCTATAAAGGAAAAGTTTGAACAACCCAAATAAGAAGGCTAATGGTTAAGTTAAATGTCAAATTATTCAAAGGAAATTGAATCCTCTTAGATGAATGGACATGAAGTGGTAGAGGTAAAAAATATATAAGAGGGGAAATGAGGAATCCCCCAATTGTCTTAAGTTTACACATTCCCCCCAAACAACCAACATAGAAAGGCTAATGGTTAAATGGAATATCAAATTATTCAAAGGAAATTGAATCCTCTTAGATGATTGGAAGTGAAGTGCTAGAGGTAACCAATAGATAAGAGGGGAAATGAGGAATCACCCAATTGTCTTAAGTATGTACATTCCACCAAACCACCCCCCCACACCCCCCTGCCCCTTCCTCTTTTATTATTTTCAATAAATAAAAAATATTCAAATTATAATAAGATTTTTATTTATTTTTCTTGAATTTTTTTATATGAAGTGTTAATGAATGAGAAGCCATTGGTAGACATGATTTTTTTGGACAATATTAATGCTTAAAATGTGTGGTTTCTATTTTTTTTTAATTGATTTACATAATTTTGGAATGATATAAGTATATGTGTTTATAATGCAAGATTTTCTTACTTATAAGTAACTTTTTTATTTAGTTTTTCTCACAAATTAGTTTTCTATATCCTTTAAGCATACAAATGCAATCAATTAGTCATTACTATACCTTCCTATATTATGGCTAGTTATTTAGATTATTTCTTCTATTTTCTTAAGTAACATTTTACTAAAGTTAGAAAGTTGTAAGATATTTGGTGATCTATTTATACCATCAATTTTATTAGTTATATTAGGTATAATCCTACATTATACATATTAGATTAGATGCATGTCATTTTATTACATTCACAGAATTCTATAAATGGTGGAATGAAATGCCACTAGTAAAACTTGAACAAAAATATCTAAAGGTGATTAAACCATAAATTCAATAGATTCCCTATTAAAAATAGTATATGTCATGATTGGAGCCTATCAAAGGAGTGAATCCTTAACAATTATATAGGTACAATCAACCCTATCAATATTTTAGGCTCTAAAAGGAGGACAAGCCATTGTATTGATGACAAAAAAAAATCTACAATAATTTATTACATAGCTTTTTTAATGTGGATCAATTGTGAGAAAACTTTTAAGATATAATTATTGGTCTTGAAAATCCATTTTTTGTAGCATTGAATCGTTGTTGGCTATGAATAACCAAGAATCAAAAAAATTACATAAACTTAAACATACAACAAGAAAACTAACAAGCTTTATGTAACTCCATTACCTAAGTGAAACAGAACAAATAAAAGGGCCATTTAGACCAATATTAATACTATTATAGAAATTGTGTAGGATTAGGCTCATGATTTAAAACTCCCTAAACTCTCTAGACACTTTTTGATTATATTCTCTTCATTTATTCACCTATTCTTCAAATCCTTCAACTCCTAACTTTGATTCTGAATTTTTCGGAAAATTTTATGAAATTATTCAATATATTCTTGTTAATCAAAATTTTTAAAATAAATAGAAAATAATTGCTTGGAGATCTCATGGTGATTTACATTTAGTAATACAACCATGATCTTCCAAAGAACCCTAAATTTATCCTGTTAACATTGGACCCAAATAAATTAGGCTTACCAAAGGATCCCATTAAAAATTATATTTAGATCTTATATTATTGAAGTGAACTATGAAGAAATAAATTGTATAATATTTTCCTTATATATTTGAAATAATTCTTCCACATAGTATTTTAATTTTCTTGTAGGAAATTGGGGTTATTTTGAAAAGGAAGTTATTGATAAGTTTGGTGAGGAATCCACTTCTATTGCACTTTTAAATGAATTAATAGATATAAAAATGGATAAGAAAGGTTAAAGGATTTTAACTAGTGTTGAGATACCACGTTAAACAAATCCTGAACATTCTATACCAACTCAATAGCTAAACATGGAATACTTCATTAATGATTTACAATCCCTATTATGAAACCAGCTCCAAAAATAGAAGAAAAATGAGATCATCGCCTTAGAAATAAGCCACTTTGAGGGGAAAACCTCCTTTACTTTACATAAATGAACAATTCTTGGATGATACAAATGAAAAAAACCTCCTTTATAAATATAGGAGTCCATGGGGTCACAATATAATCCTAGTTGACTTAAAAATACTAATGTAAGGGCACAAAATAACAATATGGGGGTTAGAGGGGTACAACAATAACAATAAGGAGGATACACTAACAATAATAAGGGGGTACACTAGTAATTTAGGGACCTAACATGCCCCTCTCCTTCAAATAAGTGTTTCCCTCAATGCTTGATTATTTTTGGATGCTTTTGTATAAAATTATTATCCTCCCATGTGGAATCTTCAATGGGTAAGTTCTTCCCCTTGTTGAGATACTCTGAAATTGATCGATTTGGTAGTTGTGGAGTTCTTTTTCTTGTGACTTCTTCAGAACTTATTTCTTTTTGATGTTTATCTTTGTGTTGATTCATTTGATTCTGCACCAAAGTTAGATTATCCTTTGAGAGTTGGAGAACTTTTTGTTGATGCTCGATGTGATATTCCACTATTTTATCATCCATATTAGCTTTCATTTGACCCTTCAAACCATCCAAATTAATCTCCATTTTTTATTTTAAACCATCCATGTCATCTTTTATTTCTCTTTTTAAGATCGAAATTTGTTGCACTTGGAATCATAATTTTGATATATCATACTGCAATTCTTCCTATTCATGTATCATAGTAGAGCTTTCTGAGGGCTTAATGGGCGTGGAATTATTTTTGGGAGGCATTATAGAACCCAATACTGATAAAAATGCTTCAACGTACCATTGGAATCACTTCAAACTACTTTTTGAAACAAACGTTATGCAATTTTAAAAAACAAATACATACCTTTTTCTTGCTTTTGAGGAGCTCGATATTGAAACTGAATTATCTCTATGATTTCGGATATTGAATATCTAAAATTTGGTCTTGTAGTAGCCCTATGAATCTTCTTTTGAATGCCACAGGTCTGACCTGATTTGGATTCTTCAAGGAAAATCTATGACCAATCTCCCACAATGACCTAATTATGGACTGGTTCAGTAAAGCAAACTTGTATGACATGCCATGTGTCACCGTTTCCTCCTTAGGCTCTGAAATTGATACACAGGAAACTTAATTTTGTGTACTTGTGGCCACTTTTTACATAATTCAAATCTGATGCTTAGAGAGAGAGTTATAATTATTTTCCCAGGGTCACCTCTTTGAAATGAAATTCGGGAGCCTGAAAAAACCCTACCTTCCACAAATCATATCTCTGAAAATATTGTGAACCAAGATCTGCAATTTTTACCCAAAGTTCCTTAGGATTTCGAATTCTCGTGGTGAACATTTCAGCTTCTGAACCTTCGTAGAAAAAAATTATAGCAAAAATTCCACGATGACCTGTTTGGAGTAGTGAAACCATAAAATCCAAAGCTCTGGTTCCAAATGTTATGAAACCAACTCTAGAAATAGAAGAAAAGAGAGATCAACACCTTATAAATAAGCCAGTTCGAGGGGGAAACCTCTTTTACTTTACATAAATGAACAATTCTTGGATGATACAAATGAAAAAACCTCCTTTCTATATATAGGAGTCCATGGGGTCACAATATAATCCTACTCAACCTAACAATAATAATATAAGGGCACAATAATAACAATATGGGGGTTATAGGGGTACAAAAATAACAATAAGGGGGCTACACTAACAACAATAAGGGGATACACTAGTATTATAGGGGCCTAAAAATCCCCAATTTCCATGGTTATTAAAAGAGATAGAAAAAATTCATTAGCTAAGAGTTTTAGAAAATCCAAAGATGTAGAAAAATAGATGTTGAGTTTGATACGCAACCAAAGAAATGAAAAATAAATTTTTTCTCATTAATTTTTTTTCTCAAACTTGCCCATAAAAATAATGTGCTTCACGATAAGGATATTATATGCATGGAAAGTGTTCTAAAACTAGTTAAGAAATATCAAATGAGATTGTCATTCTAAGAAAAAACTTTGGTGAAGGTGCCTCTAATCAAAGAATTTAAATTCCTATTACAAAAAATAAATCACTACTTCAAAGTTTCTTGAAAGTGCTACTTTTAATTTTAATTTTTAATATGTAGTTGTTATCACCTAAATATTTAAAAATATTCATTCAATTACTATAAATCAATTGACAAAGATACAACAAAGAAAATTCACCCTATGGGCACGAACCTCCACCTCAAAAAGTGGATACAAAACTATATGATAATTGTTTCATAGACTAGCCATATGATTTTTCATTTAATATAGACAAGGTTCAAGGCCTATATGCATTAATTGTGCCGATAGGAACAATATTGGCACGTTTGACTTATTTGCATGGATTTAAAATGAGAAGCAACATAAATTATGCAAAAGTAAATTGGGAAAATTTTATGGAAATTTTCAAGATATTCTAATCATGCAAATGTGTTTGGAGTGGTTTAATTAGCCAAAATTGACCCCTTTTTTTTTATCACAATAAGCCTTCATTTTCCCCAAATATTGAAATTTTTTTCTAATATATGTGGGATTTCCATTCACTATAATATGTTTTAGATTGGTTCTTAAATACTATATCAAGTGAATTTCATATCAAATATCATGGATTTCATCAAATAATTATTACAATATATTATGTATTTTGTTGTTTTAAGGTTTTGGGTTCAAAATGAAATCCCTCTCAATAGTAACTAACATTTTTTTGAATAAAGCTATTGTTTGGAGAAATAACTACATCATTTCCATGTGGAATCATCCACCTAACCAACATGTGTCACATTAGTCATGCTACATCCAAACTTAACTTACAAAGTTAGCTACCAAGTGTCATTTTGTACATTTCCACATGTCATTTTCAACATTTTCCACATTATCCTTTCCTATATGCCACATAAGTGTTATGTACATGGAATTCAAACTTTTGTACCTTTCCATGTCATCATATATTGGTGTATATTCAAGCTAACGAAAGGTTTCCACATGAAACCTCTAGCTTATTTTGTGGGCTTAACACCAAGATTTTGAGGTTGAGTTGTAGATTTCCATAATTTTGTCATATGACATTGAATTTTGGTGTAGTTTTTTGTGGACTATATACTATTGAGTTTTCTACATAGTGAAATACTTACATTCATGATGTTTGTGACCAATTTTTCATAGAAAGTCAAGGCTAGATCTCATATTTAGAACCTAAAATGGTCATAACTTTCTTATATAGACATTGTTTTGAGTGTTTTTTATTTTCAAAATGCATAAAATGTCATTCTTTATGTACTAGTGATATTGGTTTATATTAATTTTGACATATTACGATTGAGTATGGCAATGCACACATTTCTCATTTTTGTTAATATGAAAAAAATCAATTTGAGATAGTTTCTTGATGGTATATATTTGTTTCTTTTCTTGGCACAATGTATCTATGATTCAAAGATTGTTTTATGTTACATATGTTGCATATTTAAGCACTTTTTTAACTTGAATATAATTATAATGTTGTGTTTAAGTTCTTGATGTTGGAACACACAAATTGATATGGGTTTCAAAGATAAGAATGGGTAACATTTCTCATTAATAAGATACATATAAATACAAAATTTAGTGAAATTTAGATTTCTTTTTCAAGGCCTCTTTGACTCCAAATGGCTCTTCATGTTCACTTATGATTCTTCATATTCTTTATCAAGTGAATAATACAATTTATCATAATCCCAAATGATGAGGTTTCTAACATTACCTCAATATTAAGGTGTGTATGTGGGTCCATGTAGAGAGCTGAAATTTAGAAGTGTATAGTTTCCAATGGCTAAATGTGATCTTTGAAATTGGTGGTTTTGGAATGACCACAAACCAAGGGCTATTAGAAGCTAAATGATGGTTGAGGATGAGCACAAGATCTATGTAATAGATATGTTGGTTTAGAGATAACTAGAAACTCTAGTAATTTCCTTGAAGGACGAATAGTTCAAGGAGAATTTCCTAGTTTAGCTCAAATTTTATGTCTTATACGAAGTGGAAGTGCTTTCAAATGGTGGTTTAAATATGAACATAAAATAATGCCTAGTAGAATTTGTAAGAATTCTACTAAATGGTAGTTTAAGGAAGACCAAAAAAAAAATCACTCTCATGGAATATGTATTTGACTCTAACTACATATCTATGTCTATCTCTAGCTAACTTTGTCCTGAGGCTTTGTACATTGCCTTTGGTTCTAACTATGGCTAACTATGGCTTGAGGCTTTGTCTATTGTCTCTGGTTCTAGGTATGGATTAGGATCGTCGATTTTTACTCAATTTAGAGGACTTTAAAACATGAAGCTTGAATATTAGTCACTAATTATACTCTTCCTTTGTCAAATAAAAGGTGAGAAAATGAAAATATTTCGATTGCAAGACATGTTAGTACTTGAAAATAAGTTATTAAATATGACTAATATATCTTCTTGGATATTGATGACAATTTCCAAGATGTGAACATTCCATAGTGAATCTATACTGTTGTAGGAATTTAATGTTTGTAACATTTGTCTAAAGCATGATTTTGCTTTCGAAAATTCTCACAAGGATGAAGATAAAGACATTAATCTTCCATGTGTCCAACTTGATGTCATTGTTTACATTTAGGAATCTGATGTTGAATTGGAATAGGTGAAGATGTTTTTTTAAGGAAACGAACATCATAGAACTGTAGTAGTTTCGAATAATATGGAATGAGGAATATCACTCCATTTTTGTAGCTAAGACCTATTCTATGATTGTTGTTGATTATTTCTTCCCAAGGTTTGATGGTGGGATTGGTAAGTGCAAGTGAAACTTCATCTTCTTTTGATTTTGCTTCTAAAATGGTGTCACTGATATGATCATGTAATAGTTATGCATAGGAATCCTTCTCAACTCAAATAAAGAATTGTTCTAGACTAGGACTAGTTTGTATTATTGATTTTTTTGTTGTAATTCATCTTATTGTGGAGGTGATTGAAGCTAGAGAAGTTTAGTTTTGTCTTATGAGTCTTGTAAACAAGTTAAACAATTAGTGAGAATGGATTTTAGTCTATGGCCATATTGTCAACAATTAGGAGTATTATAGTATTTAGTAACTCTAATAATTCATAAATTTAATTCATTTTCTCAAAAATTCAAGATCAACAAATGAAGAGTGTTGGTTTCTACCAAAATAACAATCGCATATAATGCAAATGAAAATGGAAAGTTAAATGTAAAAACAATACTATTTGTAAGTTACTAGTATTCTATATTGATGTGCCATCAATGCTTTGAGTGCACTTTTACCACAACCACACTATCCAAATGGAGTAGATGTTTTAGAATTGAATATTACCTTAGTGAGAAAGGCATGAGTAGAGGCAGTGGGTACAATATAAAAAAATATAAAGGAGAAGAATAAGAGAGGACACAAATAATTATAATATTTTGAACATTCATGCAAAAAAAAAAATAGAGAATATGATGGAAATAACATCTAACAATGATTTAAAATAATTTAACAACATAAAACAAAGGTGTGTTGAATCCACGTTCCCCTATAGAAAAAAATGTATTGGAGGAATGCCACTTTTCTTAAATTGGAGAACATACATAGTTTATAGTGGTTCATATTTTGACTAAGGAATTTTACATTACATTTACAAGGGGTATTTAAGATGTGTGGCAATGAAATGTTTCCCACATTTTCATATATGGAGATTTAGTTGTTACAACCAATAAATCGTCAAATGTTACAATAAGGCATTGGAATTAGTAAAATCCTTTAATTCATTTGATATCAATTACATAATCACGAAAATAAAATTGAATATGAATATTTAATTTCTAAAAGGAGAGTGAGTCTTATAGAAACATTGAAAATCTCAACTATTACAAAATGAGAGGTTAAAAGTGAGTTGGAAAATCATGGAAAGTTATATCATGGATGCTTTATCTATAGAGGAAATTCCTTGCATAGAAATAGAAATAATTCCTCTAGTTAGAGATCTAAATCTAGAGGTAGATCTAAATCTCCAGGAAAATCCTTAAGGAAATGTTGGAAATGTGATAAACTTGGGAATTACAAGAAGGATTTTAGATCTAAACGTTTTGATAAAGGGAAGGGATCTTATGATGTTTCTTTCATACAAAGGAAGGAATTCTCAAAAGAAGAAAGGGATGTGTACTTAGATTTTCCAAGGGCACATGTATATTTTATTTATGCTTGATTGATTATGGTTTTTCGTTTCATATAACTCCCTATAGGGATATTTTTTATGAATATGAACTTGAATGAAGGAGGTGAAGCTTTCCTAGGAGATGAATTGACAAATAGAATCATAGGATGAGGAAAATTCAAGTTTTTTCTCGAAGATGGAAGAATTAGAGCAATCACTATGGTTTTGCATATTCCAGAGCTACATAAAAACTTGATATCCACATGCAAGATGGGAGACACATGTGTCAATACTATGTTTGAAAGGGAAATATAAAAAATGGTTTGACGAACAATTGTATTTTTTAGGGAAGTTTGGAATGGAAATCTATACAGTTTTTGGGTGGTAGTATCATTGATGGTTGTAATAGGTATATTATTCCTCAGGGTGGAAATGAAGAGGAAAAAATCACTATTATCTCTAGAGAAAAGACAATGTTATGGTATAGAAAACTAGGACATATTGGAAAGAGGGGAATTCAAGCATTACATGGTAAAGATATGGTTGAAGGTATGTTTTATTGTAGACTACATTATGATCAAGGATAATTTTAAAGATCAAAATACCTAAAGTGTAGAAACCTTAGCAATATTACTATTCTATAATATAAAAATTGTAAAATGTTTAAGTTTCTATTGCTTTTATATAGTTTCTATAAAATTATTGTGATTTTTAAGGTAAAATAATTTTATCCTATAAAATTTGGGTGAATCACTTTTAGAAAAATATAATTGGAATTTTTTTTTTTTGAAAAAAGAATGGAAGATTATCTTTTTTACAAAATTTGTCCCCTAAATTGTCCCCTAATTATGACTTTGTGAACATTGTGTATATGGTAAATAAAATCTAGTGAGATTCTAATTAGGTGCTGCAAGAGAAAAGGGAATCTTAGAGTTAGTACAAAGTAATGTGTTTGGACCTATTCCTATTGCATCATCAGGTAAATATCTATAGTATGTTTCATTTATATATTATTTCTCAATGAACACATGCATTTATTTCATTTGGAAGAAATCTAACACCTTTGGTAGGTTTAAATAGTTCACAACCATTGTGGATAATTAGCTAGAGAATAATATAATAATTTTGAGGATAGATAATGGTGGGGTGTTCTTCGAAATCAATTAAAGTAATTATGTAAAAAGTACAAAATAACCCACATAATACTACTTCATACAAACCTCATCTGAATGGGGTTTTGTAGAAAGGATGAATGTGATGTTTATGAAAAAATAAAGGAGAATGCTTAATGGTGTTGATTTAGGATAAGAATTATATGTAATGATAGTGGGTATTTCATGTTACCTAGTAAATCAATCACCCTCATTAACATTGGTTGAAAAGACTCTACACAAGGCATGGATTGGTAAAAACCCGTCTCTTAAACATCACAAGGTTTTTGTTTTTGATGCTTATTTACATGTTTCAAATGAAAATAGGAGTAAATTGGATAATAAAACTAGCAAGTGTATCTTTATTGGTTTAAAAGATAGTATACAAGGTTATAAAATTTGGAACATAATAACTAGGAAATAAATTTACAGTTGGGATGTTATCTGTAGAGAAATTAAATATGTTCCCAAATAGGAAGTATTTTTGAAGGAAAAATAATAAGAGAAAATATATTTTGAATTGAAGGATGTCAAAGAATAACCTCATACTCCAATATTGAGGAGATTATTTTGGGAAAGGAGACAACCCAAAAAGGTATACTCTAACTAATTTTCAGTCTAGTTTTTATTTATCTATTACCATGGACAATCCCAAACTATTGGTGGGGGGGGGGGGGGGGGGGGAGGGAATGGATTTAGGGATGGTAAAATATATAAGAAGGTCACGATTGAAGCAGTGATAGCCTTAGATAATACTAAATCTCGGGATATGGTTAATTTTTTCTTTGGAACAAGGCTTGTTGGTAGCAAATAAGTGTCTAACAAGAAGTTGAGTGTGTAAGGTATAATTGATATGTAGAAGGATCACCTCGTCGCAAAGGTATATTTCCAAATAAATATAATTTATTTTGGTAATGGGTGGAGTGTCCTACAATGTTGGACATTTGAAAATATTCACACAATACAATTGTATAAATTTTTAGCAACATGATTACTTATTGCAAAAACTTGCACATTCATATTTTATCTTGTTGCTAAATTAACTTCTATCAGTTTTATTTTTTAACTTCTATTCATAGCAATGCTTCAACTTCCCAATGACTTCCTCAAGTGTCTGAGGCTTATCAGACTCAATCCGATCTTTGAATTCTAATGGAAAACTATTAACAAATTGTTGAAATTTAGCCTTATCATCGGTAAGATATGGCGCACACCTCAATAACTCCAAGGACTTGGTCAAGTACTCTTAATCTATCATAGATCCCATTCTTAGCTCATAGAAATATTTAGCCTTATTGTCATAATAAATCTCTGACAAGTGCTTCTTCTTGAAAATATTCTTGAAATCAGGCCAACTCAAGCCCTATGTTATGATGTCTTTGAATCGCTTTACATCTTCTCACCATATGTGTGCTTTAATTTCAAACTGAAGATAGGAATTTTGGCCTTCATATTATTTTAGTACTCATGCAACTCATATAATTTGTTTATTCCAAGTATCCAAGCCTCTGCATCTTATGTTTTCTTCAATTCTCCATCAAAATTAGGTGGTTTGGATTTCTTAAATTCATCTATCAAATATCCCCTATCACTCCTCCTGTAGGGATGATACCGATGACGATCATGATGTCTATTCGAACCAGAACTAGAATGGTACCTTTACTCATCACCCCGCTTATACGAAGTATCCAAAACAATTTCATCTTTCACTATATTTTCTCTATCTAACCTCTGTCTACTAGGATACCTACTGCCATATGCCCCATTATTTTTTTCCTCATGTCCATAACTGATTTGTCCATAAATTATATATAATGGACCTTGTTTCTATGAATTTGACAAGCTATGAAGAAGTATTGCATTCACTTCTTCTTATTTCTCTTGTGCCTATATGATCCTTTCATTATCTGCCTTAAAACTCCATATATCTTCCTTTAATATTCTCAATGTGTCTTCCAAATTAGAAGAGTTCTCAACATGTTTCTCATATGACTCATAGGGAGAGTCCTTGCAGTCTACCACCTTTCTATCCATGAAGATATTTATTCCTGTTGAGCATAATATGTCAACTAAACGAAATAAAAATAAGCCAATGTACCTTAGTGTAATTTGGGGAGTATACTTCCTGCAAGATCAACCAATCAGCGTAATACATTTATATATCTAATTGTGACAACATATAAACATATAATTTATAAGCATATAAACACATAAATGTCATTCTAGTTGGAGTCCATTCATAAATGCATGACCATGCCAAATGCACACCAACGCAATCTTGACCACACACAACCATAAGCATGAATGATACATAAGTATAAGAAACATGTAACTTAGCATGACCCACCAATGCATATTCAGCATATAACATTACACAAGCACACATGCACAACCAATACACAAGCATGACCCATATGTGACCTAGTATAACCAAGTAATGCATATACAACATGTAAAAATATGTAAGCCAGTATGTGCGCACAATACATAAACAAGAACAATACAAAATCAATCATACATTCATGAAAACATATCAACAACAACATCATCAACACTTCCATGGCGAAACCATTTCCACCATGGCCAACACAACGCGGAAGCAACAACCACATACAAAAAAGGTATGAAAACACATACACAATCAACATGACACATGATCAACACAATACCCATCCATTCAGAGAGTTGAACCATGCTTTGACACCACTCTCTAACACCCTCTTCCCACATCTACCCAAGTTATAGGTCAACCAGGGTAAACATGTGAAGAGAGACTACTAATATGAGATTCAACCTCATATATGACCTAAGGAAGTGGAATCCAGAGAAACACAACAAAACCACCTTGCATAACATCAACAACACCTCCAGGATGTAAACCACCCTCCCAGATTGTTGGAACAGGGTCTCCTACGAGCTGCAAAACTAGTCTGATTTTGTATATTTTTTACTATATTTAGTCTAGCGCAGGGGTTTTGGGGTGGGTCAAAGCCCTGAAAGCATTGTAATGGGTCAAACGGTAAACCTAGGGTCCAAAAACCACGGTTTGCGGATCGTAGGAAAGATTAGGCTAGATTATTATCAATAGAGGAACGTTTTGAATTGTAAGTAGGCAATGAAGAGCTATTGATGCGAATTTTGGTTTAGTAAGTCTATTTGGGTTTTTGGGGAAGGACTCCTACTGGATGTGTGCGCGAAGATCCAGAGTCCTGCTGTGTGCCGACCCTGCTGTTGTGTGTGCAGGCTGGGATGGGTATTGTAAGAGGAAGTTGAAGAATTAATGAATGCGAAAGGTTGTTTGGGAATTGAATCTATGTGTATTGTTTATGCAAATCATTGGTAATTACTGTCTTATGTGTATTATGTATTCAGCTGCGAAAGTTCTGTGTAAGTGTTTTACTGCACCTAGATATGTTCTGTTCTGTTTAGGCAATGTTGAGTTAATGTCTTGAAGTATCTGATTATTGAGCCCCATAGTATAATTAACCTTGTGCACGTGGATGCAGAAAGAAGCCCATAAGTCCTGCTCGGGGAGATATAGACATCTTGAGGCATAACACAGCTCTGATTTCCTTACCTATTCTTTCTCAGGGTGCAGAAACATGGTTCCAACACCCACCCATACTACTTCGGGTGAGACTTTGACCTGCGCAAGTAGGTCACTGCGGAAAGGGCCAGTAGTATAGGGGTTTGTTGGCAAACCTTGAACTCAGAAGCTGGGTCAGGACCCCTCGAGCCAACAAATGGTTCCATTTCTGGGACCTGGAGCATTTTGAGAAAGGGATCAGGTAATGACAAGAGAGTATTGGAAGCCTGAAAGGAAGGAAATTGAGGAGTGGTTCGAAAATCAGATCCAGGAATTTGCGGTAAAAGAAAGTCGCAGCGAGAAGTTAACAGCGGAAAGGTGGAAAAATAGGTACATTCTTACAGAAATTTATGAAATATTCTTTGTAACATTTTCAATTGAGCTTCAGGAGCAGCTGGCTAGGCTCGTAGAATTCTAGAAGTGTTGGAAGGATGAACGAGTCACTTAGTGGACCCCAGAGCTGATCCAGCAGCTGGAGAGGATTGATAATACTATCATGCGCACAGTAGATCACTGGGTGGACAGTGTGCTTGGAGGATTTGTGACAAAATTTTCCACTGATCAGTTTGTCTCCTACTCTAAGGCTGAGGGACGATCATTTAAAGGGTACTGGGGAAAATTTATGAAAACATTACCATTGCTGATTAAGATATTACTGTGTGAAAAGAGAATTCTCTGTAGTCATACTGACTGAATGACCTCGGAGCTAGACGGGAGCGCAACGCGCAGTGGTAAATACTACCGAACCAACCTTGAGGGGGAAAAATCTACCTATAACCTTCTATGCGAAGACCCCCGGCTACACCGATGTCCGGGCCGCATAAAGGTAAGAACTCGCCCATACCTCCACCTCCGTCGGACAATGATATGGCTGCACATATGAAGCTACCTACCTTCAAGGGGGTAGGAGACAAGGATATAGATCGATTTTTGTTTGTTGCAGATTCTATATGGACTGCGCAAAATGTGACAAACGACACGGTGAAGAGGACGCAACTGTCCCTGGCATTCGAAGATAGATCACTTGACTGGAATATGTGATACATCTCTCAGAATGGGAGTGTGTCTGTTCAAGAAGTTAAGGATGCTCTAAAGCAAGAATTCCGAAAGACAAAATCTTATTCTCAGTTGGTAGTAGAAGCGATGGACTTCAAGCAATGTACGTCGGAATCTGAATGGGAAGTTGATTAGCGGTTGAAGAAAGCGACCAGGGAAGGGGGATTTGAGTATGACGATAGAAAACATATGGAGTGGTTCATCGCTATGTTGTTGCCCCACCTACGTACGCCAATGAGTCAGCAAACCTTTGAATCATAGGAAAGATCTGTGGAAGTCGCTATGAAATTAGAAGTTGCACCCAGAGAAGATACGTCATTAGGAGTACAACAAATTCAGGAGCAACTCGGAGCTATGCATATGGAAATTTAGAATCTACGAAAAGAATGATGAAAAGGAGCCAACACAAATCTGTGGTGCATACGATGTCGGGTATCTGGCCATACGAAGGATCAATGCCTGTTATTAGAAGATTACATGCAAGCAGGAGGACCTAGTCCGATCCGCCCGGGAGAAAGTGGGGGACCCATCCTATCATGACCACGATTGAGTGGACCTGTGGTATGGTGTAATGATAGCTATGTAGCAGGGCTGCATGATACAAACCATTGCCCTTGGCTGGGTGCGTATGTACCAAAACTAAAGTAGCAGTGGTGTAGGTTTTTTTTATCGGTAGGGCACGATGAGCAGAACTGTCACACTTACGACTTAATGATGGATCGGGGAAACTTGTATAGGGTACAATCAGACCCTGCATCACCAATATCTCCTGCGAAATTTGGTGGCTCGCTAGCAAGGAGCAGGGGAGGTCGGGGGGGAAGCACAAGTCGAGGGCGGGGACAACTAATCTATTATAAATGCAGAGAAATAGGGCATTTTGAAAGGGACTGTCCAAATCCCACTAGGAAATCCTGCAAATATTGTAGACAGCTAGACCATGTGGTCAAAGATTGCCTAATATTAATAGCAAAAATGTAGGAAAAGCAACCCACCCCTACGCAGAATGTACAGAGAGTTAAAGCCGAGCTAAGGAACATAGACCCAAGTGTGAAAGCCATAACATGTAGTGGGATGGTCACCCAGGGATCGAAGGAAGAAGAAGTGTTGAACATAATATGGGACAAGAGACCATGGCCCTAGCTGACCAGAACCTCGCTCAGAGAATAGCAGCTACTGCGCAGGTACCAACACAACTCAAGACAGATGAGGGGGTTGAGCCCTTTCTGCAGGCATGTCTAAAGCTGCTGCGTAACCCAAAGGCTATAGAAAACCTTCAAGCATTAGTGAAAAGCTACACAGGGCAGCCCAATCTGACCTTCGGGACCAAATATGTACACAAACTATACAGGTATAGAAAACACACCGGTAGGGAAATGCAACTGACTACGCAGATTGGTGACTACGATATGGATCAAGTTATTTTGGACCTCGGATCAGATGCGAACATGTTACCTAAGCAAATGTGGTAGCGAATGGGAGAACCTAAATTGGAATGGTCCACCATCCAGTTGCACATGGAAAATCACCAAAAGATCATCCCTCTGGGAAGGCTGCCAAAAGTCATGGTGGATATCGCAGGAGTAAAGGTCAAAGCTAACTTCGAGGTAATCGAAATTGTGGAAGATGCGGATCCCTACCTTGCACTCCTAGGATTGGACTGGGCTATAGATATGGGGGATGTTATCAATCTCAAAAAGAATAGCATGGTGTTTGAAAATAACGGTACGCGCGTAATAGTACCACTGGATCCTACGGAAGGGGTGTGGTATACAGAGCTAGTGCGTGATGAGGAGGAAGTAGATCACATTTATATGTTGAATATGCATGATGAAGATTGGATTAACCCCATGGAGGAAGGAGTGCTCTGCTGGGAAAAAGACAGTGAGTGCTTTTCTAACTCTGATGGGGAACTGGAGAATTGGAAAGGCCGGTTGCATGAGGTTTTGGCACTACGATGTCTTCGGGTCACAAGGAGCTTCCGCTGCATCTCCACCTAGGTAAGAGACCTACCCTACCTTGGGGACTCGGGTGACATTGAGGAATTTTTGTGTGCATTCGAAGCAGAAGTTCCCAAGGAACGCAGGCTAGGGGTCCTTCTGCTAGCCCTGCACAGAGCGCCTGCGCGTTGGTGGGATACACATGGGATGATGTTCTAAAATTGGTAGGAATGTCAGGATAAGATGACCCTGAGATTTGGAGACCCAGCGGGAAGACCGATCCAGAAGTTCCTTGGGTCAGAAGACCCAAACAAATATTTTCTTGCCTGGGAAACGCAATGGGGTGACAGGACCCCAAACGAATGGGTTCACTTGTTTCTTCATGACCTAGACTTGCGTCTCGCTACATGGTATCTAGATGCGGAGCAACATCAGTGCACACGCCATTAGGAGCATTTTGGGGAGGAGTTCCTGCAGACATTTAGGGTGGAAGATGGCATAGGGGCGCTCGACGTAGCTCTATAGCACACAACCACCTCAACTAAGGGAAGATCACACCTAGTCATCGCACCCGGATCAAGGGGTACATCGGTACCACATGCGGGTGAATACTGGAGCCGTAGCCTGACAGAATGGAAGAATAGTTTCTGCACTATCACAACCACGGCACTAGGCGGGATGCGTCTGGTGGCCAAGTTGCTGGAGTGGTACCCATATTTCATTACAAAACACCTGGCATCAACTTTAATTCGGGGTACGAGAGCAGCACGCAAGCGTCATCCAGAATTTGTACATCCATGGGAAAGCCCTCAGGTATAAATAATGACTATTAGATAACTGCACTTTGGTGAAAAGGGAACCTTATCATTACAAAAAATAGGCCGCTCGCAATCAATGCGACAATTTATGGTGAGTTTTTACCGGTTGATTGCTGGTATGTTTCAAGGTAGATTTACTCTACCGTTGGATAGCCTCGGACAATATAAGGACAACAGTATAACTCCTCTCCGGGCTCTATATTGTCTCTATACTTTGCCTTTGTTATTCTCCTGCTTGCTTGTCTGGATCTTTAGCATTTTCTGTGAATTTCCAATTTGGGAAGCCTGTCCTTTTGTTGCTATGGTAGCCCCTAACCTACCGAATGCTTCGGCACCTACTAGCTCAGTTCCTGTAGACATTATGTTGAGAGGGTATGGGGATGCCCAGATTGATAAGATGATTTCCCTCTAGCTCCCTACAGGGAGAATTGACTTTGAACCCCATGCCGAAGGGCACCAAATATGCACGACGAAAGTTCCCAACGTTTACAACCCTGGAATGAGCGCAGGTCCCAGCCAGACGGCCTCGAAATATACCATGAAGGATGGTACGCACTTGCCACAGTTCGCTATCACAATTGACATAGTCGAGTTGTAGCTAGTCCTGCACACGGAAGGGACGACTAACAGGGATACTCCATCCCCCCGGGGGATGAAGTGATATAGGGATACACTGCGACTTCTCTCTAGTTCCAAACTACCTACCGGCAAAAGTCATATTTTTTCTCTACCTCACACCATCGTGGTTGGTGACCATGCCCCGACATCTACGGACCTACTAGTAGACTTGGCGCAGCTGCCCTGTGAAGTGTTGCAGGATTTACACACCGCTATGCTGTAAGAGATCCATCATCGTGACTGGACTGCACAACACCAGCTTGAAGCAGTGGGTCACGAGTTTGACACATTTCTCCCTGATGAAATCCCGGCATCAGCTCCATCCTAGGCCACTGTCGAAGGCTTGGTTGCAGCACTCAAGGCATCCCAAACTAAAGTCCAAACCCTCAAGACCTGAATGGCCCACCAATTCACCGAGTGTCAGGCCCAAGTACAGCCTACCATACCCCTGGAAGTACGGGCACAGTGGGTTGCGTTAATCACCAAAGAAACATATATTATTAAGGGAAAACTTACTCTAGGCACTCAGGTTCTCGAGGCAGCCATGAAGCTATGGACAATGGTCCAGTTTGAACCAATGCTTCAGCATGTCAAGGAAGACTTATGACAGAAGGAATCTAATTTTGATCAGATCGAAGCTACCTTACCCTCCCTCGTCCCTGTGCACTGTCTAGCCCTCTTGAAAACCAGCAACGCCTTCATAGACATGATTGCGGATATTTGACGCGCCAAGCATGTCATCAGAAAGCACTTGAAGCCATGGGGTGATACCACCTTCCAGATATCTCAAGGTGCTCATGATGTCATCACACGCCTCAACCAGATACTGGAGCAGGTTACCACGGCTCCTGAAGGCCCTGCCTCCCTAAAGCTTGTCGATATCACACAAAGAGCTACTGCCCAAAGTCATGAAGTTTTACCTCCGCTCATCGTCGCTTTCAATGCCTTGCATGCGCAAATAGAAACCACACCAGCATAGTGACTCGGGATGAGTCACAAGATTGTGTTGGGGGACTGTTGGAACAGGGTCTCCTACGAGCTGCGAAACTGATCTAATTTTGTATTATTTTTTATTATATTTACTCTAGTGCAGGGGTTTTGGGGTGGGTCAAAGCCCCGAAAGCATTGTATTGGGTCAAAGGGTAAACCTGGGGTCCGAAAACCACGGTTTTCATATCGTAGGAAATATTAGGCTAGATTATTATAAATAGAGGAACGTTTTGAATTGTAAGTAGGCAATGAAGAGCTATTGATGCGAATTTTGGTTTAGTAAGTCTATTTGGGTTTTTGGGGAAGGACTCCTGCTGGCTGTGTGCGCAGAGATCCAGAGTCCTGTTTTGTGCGGACCCTGTTGCTGTGTCCACAGGCTGGGATGGGTATTGTAAGAGGAAGTTGAAGAATTAATGAATGCGAAAGGTTGTTTGCGAACTGAATCTATGTGTACTGTTTATGCGAGTTATTGGTAATTACTGTATTATGCGTATTCTGTATTCAACTGCATAATTTATGTGTAAGTGTTTTACTGTGCCTAGATTTGTTCTGTTCTGTTTATGCAATGTTGAGTTAATGTCTTGAAGTATATGATTATTGAGCCCCATAGTACAATTAACCTTGTGCACGTGGATGCGGAAAGAAGCCCATAAGTCTTGCTAAGGGAGATCTGGACATCTCGAGGAAAACACAACTCTGCTTGCCTTACCTATCCTTTCTCAGGGTGTGGAAACCTAGATTCCGGCCTTACCCTTTCACCAGTGAGACTGACTTGCGCAAATAGATTGGCTGTCAGGCCCGATGAGTATAGGGGTTTGTTGGCAAACTCCTGGGAGGCCTACGACACAGGTTAGGACCCCTCGAGCCAACATGTAACCTAGCATGACCGACCAATGAATATTCAACATATAAAATTACACAAGCACACATGCACAACCAATACACAAGCATGACCCATATGTGACCTAGTATAACCAAGTAATGCATATACAACATGTAACAATATGTAAGCCAGTGTGTGTGCACAATATATAAACAAGAACAATACAAAATCAATCATACATTCATGACAGCATGTCTACAACAACATCATCAACACTTCCCTGGCGAAACCATTGCCACCATGGCCAACACAATGCAGAAGCAACAACCACATACAACATAGGTATGAAAACACATACACAATCAAGATGACACATAATCAACACACTACCCATCCATTCTGAGAGTTGAACCATGCTCTGATACCACTCTGTAACACCCTCTTCCCAAATCTACCCGAGTTATAGGTCAACCAGGGTAAACATGTGAAGAGAGACTACTAATATGAGATTCAACCTTGTATATGACCTTAAGGAAGTGGAATCCAGAGAAACACAAGAAAAACACCTTACATAACATCAAAAACACCTCTAGGATGTAAACCACCCTCCCAGACCCCTGAAACTTGAAGGGGGACAGAATTTTGACCCTCTTGAGCCTTATCCACGGGCATGTAAGGGCAAGGGAGTGGCTATAGAACCTTAGTAGTGGGATTTACTTGGAAAGGTGGTGACCAAGGCCCCAAACATTCAATTTTGTGCCTGCAGCTCTGGGATTTGTGCCACATTATTATCCCCTGAGCCCTAGTCACTACACAGAGCTTCTTGAAAATTTAGGAGAGGGTAAATAAAATTTAAAGTAATACATAGAAGTAATCACATCATCAGGAACTCATCCAACCCCACCCATACATGCCAATCATTTCATCAAACATGTCATAAACATTGCATCTATAGATGTAAACAACATATTTAAACATAGGGGTCTCATACATATTTGAGAATCCCAAAGAATAATTTCTCCCTTGCATCATTAGCTACAATACAATCAATTTGACCATAGATGCATTCGGCATTCATTTACAAGCAAAAAATAGATTGAGCTATACATCATAACTGACAAAATACATGATTATCACTAGCATAATAACAACATAAATACCATGGATATAACATCAATGAAATCCACATAATAATCAGTAAAATTGCATACCAAATACCAAAGGAATGATCTTCTCATTAATGAGTGTAGAAACAAACCATAGATGGGACTTCCACGTTCTATTCGACCATAGATTGGCTAAGCCAAATATCTCTTTAGCGAATCACCCCCATGCCATATTCCAATCAAGAATGTGGGACTCAAACCGAAAAACCAACCAGGGTATCTTGAGGCTAAACAACCTCACCCTTATCAATCATAAACCAAGCTTTACCGTGATCTACACCCGATCACTAGGAAAACAAAAGCATGGATATCATCGGATTCTCTTTGCCTAAACAATGAGGAATTTTCCTGTCTCCTAGTCTCTCAGGCTTTACCACAACCCATAGTTTGAATCAGGGGTAACTAGGCCTAAATAGTGACATGCTCTCTAGGCTTTACCGCAATCCAAAACCTGATATTCCTAGTTCTGAATGGAGAACAAAACACCTCTAAGCTTTACCGTATATCCTATCATTCACGATTTTAGGATTCCTAGGGCTACCAAGGCAACACATTACATGGATTTACCACAACAAATAGTCTAGTTCAGGGGTTACGAGGCCATGTGTTATATAAATTTGGAGAGCCACCCCACTCAGCTTTAAATCCATCTGGTAATCCAACTAAACCAAAACATGAGAACTCCACAACGCCATGGTTATCCATAAATGAAAAGGCTAGGATAAAAACACTGTCACGCCTCGAAAAACCCATGCTAAGACAACATTAAACCACATCCAATACCATGCATGCCAAATCTAGAAAGGAAAATACACATGCAAATCGACACCTACCAATAATCTTACTATAGTTGCTTGATTATTGCTCCTTTCTTGCTTCCTCCTTTTTCCTGCTTTCTTTCCTTTCTTGCTCCAAGCCAAAATGATCCAAAAAATCTAAGTGTCCAAGAATTAGAGAGAGAGAGAGAGAGAGAGAGAGAGAGAGAATAATGAGAGAGCTCCAAAAAATTCAGTAACAAAAGGTACCAACTGATCCTCAAAAGCCTTTTTATGAAAGAGGCTTCTATTTTCTTCATTTTCCATTATTTTCCTTCAATTTCCTCCATGCATGCTGCCTGTGACCTTTCATCTCCCTTTTCTCATAACTTCGATTATTTTAATAAACAAATGTGCCAAAAAATTTATTTTTCCTTTCCAAATCATTTTCCTTTAACTTTTCCTTTTCCAATTTCCTTAGCCATGATAAACCAAATTAACACCCCTAGGATGTTCTTCCAAAAATTCAACTTGGAATAAGTGTCCCATCAACCGTGGTTATTATTTTTAACTTTTATCACATATAATTTTCATGAGGGTTGTTACAAAATCCTCCCCCTTGGGGGACACCATCCTCGGTGTTCAACCACACATAGCCTCAAAAAAACCACTCAAAAGAAACCATACTGCCCATGGAGCTTTATAACATATCTCGATGCAATATTTATAATGATCACCATGTGAAAATTCCTAGATCTCACAATATTAGGAATCCTACTACAACAATTGAGTGTACTTCTCCTCTTATGTAAATTACTTTACAAAATTAATTCAAATATGAATTATTGAAGTAACTAATGAAGAAACCTACACTGAATAAAAAATATGATTTTTAAACAAGGAAACTGAGTAAGAAATTAATCACACATAGGACACAACTATTTTTGGACACAAGTCCCTGGAAAAACCCAATGCGAGAAAACCAGAGTAGCAGATCTAAGGGCTTGTATGATTAAGCAACAAAAATTTATGAATACGTATTTTAATACCTCAAGGGTTATTCAGTTACAAAGAGAAATACTGGGAGAAAGAAATTGTGAGAATACCTCACTCAATTACTGGATAATATGGCTGATCTAGACATTGGAGAAACTGCCCCTCGAGGTCACTGTGCAACCTCTGCGCAGTCACTGCATAGGCCTTGCGTCACCTCCTTTAATAATTGTGTCACCCCAGCTGTGGATCCATATGACTCCTAGAATCACAAATCTCATCCTCTCAGTCTCACATCCCATATTCCGGATTTTGGATTAGTTTCAATAGTGAAATATTAGAAACCCTCTAAGCCCCTGTGTAGCCTCTACATAGCCTTGTGTGGATCTGCGCAGCCTCTACATCACCCTGAATAGATCTGTGTTGGTTGTACTAGACATAAGCCCGCCTCTCGCTGTTGAAGATTCTCCGACTCAGAAAATATCTCTCTCCAAATGCTATCTCTTCCCCTCACTGCACTGAATCACTTAGATTTGATATTCATCCGAACACTTCTCTGTTAGAAGAATTAGGTCTCAAGATTCACTCTGTGTGTGTCTTTCCAAATGACCCTCAAGCATTCCTTTATATTTGTCTCATTGAGAAATCAACGACCAATATTAGATCTCCAATAAACTGTTAATATTATAACACGACTTGATCTTTATTTTCTTGATCATTCTCACTATGTTTTATTAATTCCCTTTAATTATTTAACTTCCCTAATTTATACTTAGGGTTTCCATTAAAATAATTAATTATTTTAATAAAACATGATCTGAGTGGAATTTTCACAAAAATTTTCTCGGTTCTTTGGAATACCTGTGTCTATGCCTCTGCACCAAATTTGGGGCTTAGAGCACTTTATGATGCTACAAAAATCAACACACCCTACTGAAAAGCAATCCAACATGACAAGATAACAACATGAAAAATATGACATGACCCATACCACCTTTTGGATTTTTATAACATAGCTCATGGAGGTATTTACATCCATATACTTATGTACATACATCCAACAATCACATCAAAACATATACCAAAACATCACCAAAATATATGCTAAACAAAAACCAACATCACACTAAAACTGCTTTGCCTCAACTAGAAAACAAGGAAGGATACATGGCCTACATCTGATCTTTCATCTCCCATGTAGATTCATCAGGCCCAAAGTGCTTCCATTTCACTTTAAATTTCTCTATTGCTAAATTCTAGAGCATGAGCACCATTTTCTGGAATATACACAGAGGCTCCAAGAAGAATTCTCCATCGGGTTCCACCTGTAATACATACTAGTCAATAACATGATCAACATATTTAACATACTTCTTAAGAAAATATATATGAAAAACATCATGGAATTTCACTATGCAAGGCAGTGCAAGTCAATAGGCCACTAGTCTGATCTTCTTAATCATCCTTAAGGGTCCACAAAATTGTGGTTCCAACTTGGCACATGATCCAATCCGCACGGAGCTCTTCTTGGGCTTGATATGCAAGTACAACCGATCCCCAACTTGAAACACCTTGAGCAACTTGTCCTTGTCTGCTTATCTCTCCTGCCTATCCTACGTCGCTTTCAACTTCTTCTTAATCGCCTGCATTTCTTGTTCCATTTCTGGTAACATCTTTGGTCCAATTAGTACCTTGTTAACTGGATTACTCAAACTAATAGGAGTGTTTCAACTCTGCCCATACATAACCTCAAATGGACTCATTCTCAATGACTCCTGATTCTCATTTTTGTAGGAAAACTATACCATTGGAAGATATTCTTACTACTTGTCATGTCGATGCATTGCATACATACTCAACATATCCTATAGTATTCTATTGACCCTCTCTATATGTCCATATTTCTACAGATGATAAGATGTGTTGAAGGAAAAATCAGTGCCAAAACCTGCAAAGAACTCCTTCCAAAACTTGGAAGTGAACTTTGCATCCCTGTCAGACACAATATTCTTTGGAACACCATGCAATCTAACTAGGTCTTTGATAAATACTTGTGCTACATCGCTAGTTGAACAAGTAGTATTCATCGGTATGAAATGTGCAACGTTTGTTATCTTTTCCATAATAGCCATGATGGAATCATGTTTTCTAGCTGTCTTAGGCAAACCTGTGATGAAGTTCATGGAAATGACCTCCCATTTCTACTATGGTATCGCAATCGGTTGTAGCAATCCACTTGGATGTTTACATTCTACCTTAACCATCTAACAATCCAAGCATCTAGCTACAAACTCCGCCACATCCTTCTTTAGATTCAACCAATAATAGAATTTATTTACCTCAATTTAAGTCTTCTAGTATCCTGGATGACCTGCATATGGTTTCACATGAAACTCCCTCAAGATCACCTTCTCGAGCTCGCTACTATTCGATACATATATCATGTCTCTAAATATAACCAATCCATCTAATGTGACATGGTAATCCAAGTCCTATATATGTGTACCTGTGACTATACCTGTACATGTATCGCATGTACTTGTACTTGTGCCAACACCTATACCTATACCAACACATGTACCTATACCTATACCAACACATGTACTTGTACCGGTATTCTGGCGCAACCTGTGAACAATCTCCATATACCTGTGATCCTGCTGACCTGCCTGCAAAATCCTATCCTGTAAGTTTGTCCCATAGGATCTCATCACTTCTAAGTGATTTACCTGTACTCACCTGCTAAGAGAATATGTGACCCTTTTCTCCTTTCCATTAATGTACCTGATCTCAAAGTCAAACTCGGTGATAGCTCTCAACCATCTAGCCTGCCTAGCATTCAAATTCGGTTGATAAAACAAGTACCTCACCCCAATGTGGTCACTCATCAATACAAACCACCTACTAAGAATATAGTGCCTCCACATCTTCAGTGAACGCATGATCGCTCCTAGCTCAAGATCACGTTTTAGGTAGTTCTTCTAATGTTCATTCAGCTTCCGTGACCCAAAACATATATACAACATGTCCATCCTGCATAAGGACCCCACCAAGTCCTCTTTTGCAAGAATTTGTACACTCTATCTAGAATATATGATAGTTTAGAGATTACTAGAAACTCTATAATTTTTCTTCAAGGCTTAAGGGTTCAAAGAAAATTCGCTAGTTTTGCTAGATGTTGATGTCTTCTACTAAAAGGAAGTGCTCTCAAATGGTGGTTTAAATATGACCAAAACCTAATGCTTAGTAGAAGCTGTAATAATTCTACTAAATGATGGTTTATGGAATACCACAAACAAAATCATGCTCATGGAATATGGATTTGACTCTAAATACATCTCTAATTCTAGCTTTGTTTAACTCTAGCTTGAGGCTTTAGCTATTGGTTCTACTTCTAGCTATGGTTTAGGTATACCTATTTATACTCAAACGAGAGGAATTTGAAACTTGAAGCTTGGATATTAATCACTATATTAGTTTTCCATTGTAAATTAAAAGGCGAGAATATGAAAATATTTCTATTTCAAGACGTGTTGATACTCAAGAATAAATTCTTGAATATGACTGATATATTGTCTTCTTGGCTATTGATGACCATTGACAAGTGTGATCATTCCATAGTCAATCTTTACTCTTGCAAGAATCTAATGTTTGGAACGTTTGTCTAAAGGATGATTATGATTTCCAAAATGCTCACAACGATGAAGATAAAAACATTAATCCTCCATGTGGGGAACTTAATGACATTGTTTACATTTACGAATCTGTTGTTAAATTGGAATAGGTGAAGGTGAATTTCCTTGAAGGAATCCAACACTGTAAAACGTTAATGGTTTCAAAAAATACTAAATGTGAAAGGTCAACTAATTTGTGTATCCAAGATCTATTTTATGCTTGTTGTTGATTATTTATTCCAAAGGTTTGATGACAGGGTTGTAAAGTGTAAGTGCAACGTCATCTTCTTTTGAATTTGATTCAAAAATGGTGTCATTGATATGATCGTGTGTTGGCTGTGGATAGGAATATTTTTCAAACTCACATCAATAACTGCTCCAAACTAATAATAGTTCATATTGTTGATTTTTTTGGTGTAATTCATCTTGTTGGAGAGGTGATTCAAGCTATAGAAATTCAATTTTGTCTTATGAATCTTGTTAACAAGTTAGAAGATTAGTGAGAATGGATTTTAGACCATGACCATATTTTTAACAAGATAAACTATTAGAGTATTTAGTAACTCTAATAATTCATCGATTTATGTCATTTTCTCAATAATCCAAGATCAACAAATGAAGGGTGTTTGTTTAGACAAATAATTCACCCGTTTATAATGCAATTCAATATAGAAAGGTAAATCTGAAAAAATCTATTATTTGGAAGTTACGGGTATTCTATATTGATGCACCATCAATTCTTTGAGTGCATTATTACCACCACCACACTATTCAAAAGGAGTATATGTTTTAAAATTGAATGTTTCTTTAGTGAGGAAGGAATGAGTAGAGGAAATGGGTACAATATTAAAAATTATAAAGGATAAAAAGAAGAGAGGAAGTGAAATATTTTAAAATTCTCAACCTTCATGAAAAAACTAATGGAGAATATGATGACAACAATAGCTAACAATGATGCAATCTGACTCAAAAACATAAAGCAAAAAATTTTGGAATCCACATTTCACTTCATTAAACAAGGTATTGGAGCAATGCCACTTTTCATAAATTGGATAACATACATAGCTTCTAGTGGTTCCAATGTCGAGTAAGGAATTTTACATTAGATTCATAAGGGATATTGAAGATGCATGGCAATGAAATGTTTCCCACATTGTCATATATGGATATCCATTTGTGGCCTACAATCAAATCTATAATCAAATGTTACAATAAGGAATTGCAATTACTAAAACCCTTTAATAATTTTGACATCAATTACATAATCAATGAAAGAAAATCAAATCCGAACATTGAATTGCTAGAAGGAGGTTCAAGTCTTATAGAGACATTGAAAATATTAACTATTACAAAATGTGAGGTTAAAAATGAGGTGAAAGCCCATGGAAACTTATATCATTGACGCTTTATCTACAAAGGACATTCCTCATATATAAATATAAAAATTCCTTCAGTGGGAGATCTAAATCTAGAGGTAGATTTAAATCTCTAGGAATTATTGGAAATGTGGTAAAGCTGGGAATTACAAGAAGGATTGTAGATATAAAAGTATTTATACAGGGAAGGGATCTTATGATGTTGCTTCCAAAAAAGGGAATAACTTCAATAAGGAAGAAAGGGATGTGTTCTTGGCTTCTTCAGGCACACATGTAGATTTGATTTATGATTGATTCATTGAGTTACTTCTTTTCATATAACTCCTCATAGGGAATGTTTTTATGAATATGAAAATAATTATGGAGGTGAAGCTTTCCTAGGACATGAATTGACTACTTAAATCACAGGATGAGTAAAATTAAAGTTATTGCTTGAGAATGGAATAATTATAGCACTCCCTATGATTTTTCATATTCTAGTGCTAGCTATAAACTTGATATCCACATGCAATATTGGTGACACGTGTAAATACTATGTTTGAAAAGAAAATATACAAAATGGTTTGAGGAGAAATGGTATTGTTGAGGGTAGTTTGGAATGGAACTCTATACAAATGTTCGGTATTAGTGTCATTGATGATTTTAATAGTTATATTATTCCTAAAGGTGGAAATGAAGAAGACAAAACCATTATTATCTCTATAGAAAAGGCACTAGTATGACATCACAAACTAGGACGCATTGGAAAGAGGGGAATTCAAGCATTACGTGGTAAAGGTATGGTTGAAGGCATGTTTTATTGCACACTATATTATGATTAGGGATAATTTTAAGGATGTAAATTTATCCTAAAGTGTAGAAACCTTGAAAATATTACTAGTCCCTAATGTGCAACTGTAAAATGGTTCGCAATATTTTTGGGAAAATATTTTAATTTATATTGATTTTATAGAATATCTATAATTTTTTGTTAATTTTAATGTAAAATAATATTATCCTATAATATTTGGGAGAACCATTTTAAGAATAATGGAAATTGGAAAATTTGATTTTGAAAAAAGGATGGAATATTCTCTTGTGTGTAAATTTTAGCCTATAATTTTTTGCTTGATTATGATTTTGTCAACATTGTGTATATGGTAAATAGAATTAGGTAATATTCTAACTTGGTGCTACAAGAGAAAAGGGAATCATATAAGTAGTATATAGTGATGTGTTTGGACCTATGCCTATTGCAGGTATGTATCTATATAATGTTTCATTCATACATGATTTCTCAATGACCACATGCATTTATTTCCTCTGCAAGAAACATAATGTCTTTGGTAAATTTAAATAGTTCATGGCTGCTAGGTCCCTATAATACTATTGTATCCCCTTATTTTTATTGTTAGTATATCACCCTTATTGTTATTTTTGTGCCCATGTAGTCCCCATATTATTATTATTGTGCCCCATAGAAGCCCACTATTTTTATTGTTGTGCCCTTACATTATTATTGTTATGTCGACTAGGACTATATTGTGACCCATTCGACTCCTATATATAGAAAGGAGGTTTTTCCAATGTATCATTCCAAGAATTTTTCATTTATGTAATGTAAAGGAGGTTTACTAGTTGAAGAGGCTGATTTCTATATTTTTTTCTATTTTATGAGCTCGTTTCATAACATTTGGTATTAGAGATTTGGATTCTAGGGTTTCACTGCTGCAAACATGTCATATTGGAATTTTTGATATAAATGTTTTTTTGCGAAGGATCCAAAGCTAAAAATAAAGCCCATTTGAGCCGAAATCCTGAGGCACGTTGTGTAAAAATTTCAGACCTTGTTGTACAATATTTTTGGATATATGATCTGTGGAAGTTAGGGTTTTTGCAGGCTCTAGAATTTAGCCTCAAATTGATGACTAAGGGAAAATCATCATAACTTTCATTTCAGGCATCGAATTGGAATTTTGTAAAAAGTGACCAAAATTGGACGGACTTTAGTTTCTTGTGTATCGATTTTAGAGCTGAAGGTTGAAATCGAGATACATGGCGTGTCGTACAAGTTATCTCTACTAAACCAGCCCATAATTAGGTCAATATAGTGGGAGATCAGGCATAAATTTGTCTTGAAGAATCCAAATTAGGTTTGACCTATGGCATTGGAAAGAAGACTCAGGGGGCTACTATAGGATCAAATTTCAGATATTGAATATCCAAAACCACAGAGATAATTTAGGTTGAATATCAGCCTCCTAGAAAGAAAGAAAAAGGTGTGTATTTGTTTTTAAAAAATGCATAATGTTTATTTTAAAAATAATTTTGAAGTGATTCCAAGGGCATATTGAAGCATAGATATGAGTATTGGATTGTAAAATTCCTCCCAAAATAATTCCACATCCATTAAATCCTCAGAAAATTCTTCTATGATGCATGAAGAGGAAGAAGTGCAACATGATATATCAAGTGCAACAAATGAGACCAAGTGCAACAAATGTCGCTCTCGCAAAATGTAACAACAAATGAAATGGAAGCTAAAATGGATGGTTTGAAGAAGGGAATGGAAGCTAATGTGAATGGTGTGGAAGCTAAGATGGATGGTTTGAATAATGACATGGATGGTTTGAAGAATGGCATGGAAGCTAAGATCGATGGTATAAAAGAAAAACTAAAGCAAACATGGAAGGTTTGAAGGAAGTTTTGACAAAGTTGCTACAAGAAAAGGTTCCTAATGACGAAAAGGTAGTAGAGGAAACTTATGATGAGAATAAAATAAAAATTAATCATGACTTCATAAACTCTAACATTGGATTGAAGACCCACCATATTCCAAAGATCTATATGAGAAATTTTGATGGCAAGGATCCTGTAACATGGATACTACAGATGGAGCAATATTTTGATCACCATAATGTGAAAAAAACACAAAAGGTATGTATTGCAACTTTATATTTATAAAAAAATACATTTGTATGGTATAGATAGATTTTCTCTCATAATTTTTTTTTCACTTGGTCAACTTTTACGAAGGAAATTATAGCACATTATGAGGATACAAAGAGAAACACCTTCTTTAGCCAATTGACAAAAAAAAAAAAAAAATGGCCCAATTGTGGAGCACATTGAGGACTTCCAAAAATTTAATATAAGGATGAAAGATATTCCATAGGAGCACAAGATTGATGTCTTCATAGGGAATTTAAAGGATAACATCCAACATGAGGTTCACCTTTGGGAACCTAATTAATTGGAGAAGGCATTTAGGTTGGAAAGAAAAATGGAAAGAAAAATTATGGCGATAAGGAAGCCTACCACACATCTATAAAGATGGAAGTGTTGCTACTCATATTCTTCCACAACCTACAAGGTTGACACCACAAAAATTGGAAGAAAAAAGAGAAAAAGAGCTTTGCTATAGTTGTGATAGCAAATACACTAAAGGTCGTAAGTGTGTTGAGAAGAAATTATTCTACATAGATTGTGAAGAGGAGGAAGAAAAGGAACAAGAAACTTCAAATGAAGAGGATATACACCAGGAACCAACCCTAGAGGAAGAAGAAATGAATCTGACCATATCTTATGTTGCATTGGCAGGAATTACCACTCCTAAAACTCTCTAGATAGAATGACATATCAAGAAGAAAAATGTAGCAGTGTTGATTGATTCAGGTAGTACCCATAATTTTATTCATTGTAAGGTAGCCAAGGAATTGAATTGCTTCCTATACCCAACACGAGAGTGCTAAGTGATGGTTTCAAATGGAGGAACTATAAATTTATCTAGAAATTACAATAATATAAGGCTAACCATGGGGGAATATGTATTGAATAGTCCAATGCTCTCCATTCCAATGAGTGGTGGTGATGTTGTACTAGGAGTACAATGGTTAAAATCTTTGGGATGGTATCTTTTAATTTTCAAGAAATGTTCTTGAAATTTTTTTCAGAAAGAAAGGAAGTTGAATTACGGAGTATCTTAGGGAATCTGGGAAAGATAATCAACTCTAATGTCATGAAATTTTTTTTGAAGAAAGAACAACGAGGCGTAATTGCACAATTATGTTCACTAAAAGTCAAACATCAAAATCATCTATTTCGCCAGATATCCAAAAAGTATTGGACAATCATTCCAAGGTGTTTGAGACTCCCAAAGGACTCCCACCTATTCGTGATCATGATCATGCTATTCATTTGATTCCAGGAAGTGTTCCTCCAAACATCAAGCCTTACTAGTATCCTTATGCTCAAAAGAGTGAGATTGAACGTATGGTTGCAGAAATGCTAGAGGCTGGTGTTACACAAATTTTTGGTCATATAACTTGTTACTATTAGATGGACTAAAGTACACCATGTAAGACCAATTTTACCATAGTAAAATTTCTTTCACTATAAGAAATAATTTAATAACCCATAGTTTATTAAATTATTTCCAGTCTCAACAGGAAACCCCATGATGAATAATTAAATAAATCCTTATTTGTTTAATTTTCCTCTAGGGATAATTAACTAAACCATAGTTTGATTAATATTATTGGTCATATTTGACACAAAACATGAGAATTAGTTAGATAAATCATTATTTAATAATATTCCTTGTTAAATTTGAATAAATCATTTATAAATAATTGAATAAATCATTATTTGTTTAATTATTCCTTAACCTCATCCTTGAAACAATAAATAAATCATTTATTTATTTATTATTTCTAAATCAATGGATTTAATCAATTCTAAATTCCTTTTCCCTCCACCAAAAAAAATAAAATATTCCAAGTAAGTTGGATCTAGATTTGGCCAATAATATTTTAATTATGCACCAATATCTAGACTAACTCAATATTTTGTTATAAATAGAAGGGTTTCCTATTCATTCACTACCTTTTTTCACGTTTTTTATCACCTTTGATCTATACTTTTTCTCTGACTTTGATCCTCCATCATTGTCATATTTTTTCTACTTTTTCTTGTGAGCTCCCTTTGAGTTCTGTTTTGTTTGAGATTTCTGCACCATCAATAGAGAGAGATCTTGGATCTGAAGCATTGATGACATACAAGAATCCATCCCATTGAGGGGGAATGGTAACATCTATCGTGTTCCCTTCCCAGGTGTCATATTATAAAAAATTCTTTATAAATTCTTGTCTTCTCTATTGGATGTATGGAGCAACTCTTATTTACTTTCAATGTTTAATGTCTTTAACTGCATAGATATGGATTTTTGTAGAATTTATTCTCATCATCTATTGTAGATATAAGGAAATTGACAACAACATTTGATGTTAGAGTTGTTTGTTATGCACAACTAAAGTGAGATTTTTTCGTGTGCTTGCGACTATAATTCACACTAACAACTGGCGACTCCACAAGGGTTTTTAAATTACGACCGCTGTCTTTTTTCAGATCCCTGCATGACCAGCTGTTTCAACCCCTAGTTTTTTTCTTTAACTTCTTATTTTTCATTCCTTGATGTTTTTTTTAACCTTTTTTACCCTAAAACAGTAAAAATTCTAACTTTCATGTGTTTCTGGGCCATTTGCAGAGGTAATTGGTATTAGTTGTGACAGAGATGACACGTTTTTCTGAAACCTGCCCCTGAGATAGCCGGAAGTGAAGGTCTCACTTTTTGGCCCAAAACTTACAGTCTCAACTCTTAGGTAGCATATATCTGCCCAAAAACTACGACCTCAGCAAAAAATAGGTCAGAACCTGTGACCTGCACTTTTTGTGAGATTGTTTCTGTAATTTTTAGGGTTTTTTGAGGGAACTGTTCAGGGTTGTATGAACGTCATCTTTACCCATATTGGACCTATAATTTCTCAGTTTTACTCGTTGAGGTAGGAATCAAGCCCCTTAGGGATTTAGTGCACTTCCACGTTTTTAGGAGGACTGTAGCTGAAGCAGGTTTTCTCAGATTTCAGTGTTTTTAGGCCATTTTTTTAGATCTAAACTTGTATTTTCAGATCCATTTCAGATTGGTTATTTTTCCATCTAAAACACCTCTTTTCAGTTTTTTTTGGTCCTCCCTTTAGGGTCCCCTACATTTCCCTTTCAGTTGTAGCCTTTCGCCACCTATTTTTCAACATTTTTCCCTATGGTTTCTTGTTGTTTTCTGCACCTCTTTTCAACAGATCTGACCTTTATATCCTTGTCCCTCTTGACCTTAGATCTATTGGTAATATTGTGTGTTTTTAGTAGATTTTTCCCACCCTTAGACTAGTTTTTGGGAAGGCCTCATTTTTGGGTTTAAATTTATGCATCTTTAGCTATTTATTTTACTGTCGCTTTCAGTTTTATTTACAGTTACACATCATATTTTTTTATTTTTTCTATACACACATATGGGATTAATTAAAATTAACACACTTATCACACACACACACACCTAAAGTGAAGAGCACCTATTTTACACCTCCAGGCCAAGACTAAACATTGTAACTAATTAATTTGCACCTTTGTGCCCTTGTTTCCATCTCTTCCTTATTGGGTTCCATGTATATTTTCCATCATCGTGCCCCCAAGAAGTTTATCCCAGAGACTCCAAGGCCTTCATTCTTAGTTTCCATTAGGAAGACTTACTCCACTACATAGGATCTGAGTTAGTCCTCCGCCGAGTCCCCATTCCGACACTGATTCTGATTCATCAGGTTCCCCTTCTATTTCCATCCCCAGTTCTCCTCCAGATTTCAACTTCATCATGTATGGTGCAGGACCTACTGCTAGTGGTAGCCCCGACTTTAATGCTGGAAATGCAACTGGTGGAGCCGCAACAAGAATTATTATGACTTCTCCCTTGCTTCCTTATATGGAAGGCCTAAGCCTTCCCAAGTTAATCCAGTTGATTAATGACCCTATATACCATGATCCAGGTTGGCCTGCTATGATAACCAAGCTTCCTTCAAACATCCCTAAGTTTGAAGGAAATTTTGGAGAGGATCCTACCAACAATGTTCATTCTTTCCACATGTGGTGTTTGTCCAACTCTATCACTGATGACTCTATCCGTCTTTGTTTATTCCAGCGTACGCTTACTGTAGAAGCTTCCAAGTGGTATGTCGACTAGGTCGCTGCCTCTCATGCCATTTTTGCGACTCTTGCAAAGGATTTTTTGTCCTACTTCCAACTTCCCCTTCACTATGACACTGGTACTAAACTTTTGACCTCTTTCCGTCAAACTTCTGCCACTCACCTATCTGACCATGTTCAAGAATGGCACATAAGGAAGAGATTTGTCAAGATCCAATTTTCGAAGACCGTGTCTACATGGACTGGTTTCTCAGATCCCTTTTTCCCTCAATTTTTAAAGATGTCGCGTCTCACTTTCCTCAGACTAAGGAAGAAGCCCTCAAATTTTCATTGAAATATGACTTGATGTATGTGCAATCTGGTTATTTTCACACCGTCTTACCTGATCTCCCTATACCTGGTAGTGCCAATGCACCAGGGGAATCTCATGTCGCCAATGGTATCGTTGGATCCCTTTCACATCCATGCACTCATCCTCCTATGGGTTATGGTTTCCCTCAGGGAGGGACCAGCTCCTCTAGCACTTTTCCCCCTCCCAAAAGCATGTAACCAGGACACGGCATGCTTCATGCCTTTGCCCAAATGCATCCTCCGATGTCAGGGCCTGCTTTGGCCCAACCTGTTTACCCCAATGTTCCTCAACCTGCTTACTATCAGTATCCTCAACTAGGTGCTCCAACTCCTCCAACACAAGCACCTCCGCCTCCCTTGCCTTATCAAGCTCCGTAGCAGCAGCCACCCCCCCTCTTACGGTCAGGTGTATTCGTAGAAAAGTGCGAATAATCCTCCCACTTCCAAAAATAAGAGGAAAGGCAACCAGAAACAACTCGCTCTAGATAATCTAGGAAAAAATCCCCAAGGGAATATATCTAACACTGCAAACAAGCAACATGGTGATCATCCCAAGTAGAACATGCCTCTTCGTATGAATAATCCTTATTCTTGTTGTAGTGTCCATGGTCACTATACCCATGATTGTCCCCTTTTACCTCAGATGTTTCAACTATGGGAATCTCAAGCATCATCTAGAGGACAACATGCCTCTACTCCGGTTCCTCCTAATGCTGCACCTACTCAACTGGTTGTGTTTAGAAATCCTTTACCACAGCAAGGATATGTGGCTACCCAGCCCCATAAAGGTCAGGCTGCCACTCAACCTCCCATGTTTGGTACCTCTAATTACCATATCCTCATGATGCGCTCTGACCAGGCCAATACCGTCAATCTCAACCTTCAGACTCAGTCACGCCAGTACAGTAAGCCTTCCACTACGTCCACAACCAAGCCATGGTCCTCAAGTCCCATAGTGCCAATTTCAACACCCAATGCTCCCTAACAGATCCCTCAGCCTAAGGTAGAGGTACGTACCAAGATCCCCAAAGGACTGTTATGTTGAAACGCTACTTTCGATAAAGCCACCCACACATATAATATAGTAGATGACTTGGCGCAATCCCCTGCCACCATGTCAATGCTAGAAGTCCTCTAGTTGTGCCCTTCATGACGTAAATCTCTACTAACTACTATCGGCATTATGAATCATTTAGACGATCATTTTATTTTCTTCGATGTTGAAAAGTCAGAGCATCCACCCCTACCTACATCCATTGCCTTCCAAATACCTGTCAAGATCCAGAATGCCAACGTCTCCTGATGTATCATTGATGAGGGGGCATCCATTCGCGTGATGTCCAAAATGTTGGTGTCTGAGTGTGAATAAAATATTCAACCATTTTTCCACATTTATTTATCAATATGGGTGCATAAATTATTTCAAGGTAACGCGTAAGGTATATGCAGGAGCGATGGCGCAATCCGATGTTGATCATAGATTCAACAATTAAAATAACCAGAACTACTGTAATAGTAACTAAAGATAAATTACAGAATTATAAAATTGTTCTCAGAAATTAAAGAAACATACCATAACAATAGTTAAAATACTCAAACGGAAATGCGAAAGAAACACACAGAAATAATGCAACGCTTGATCAAAAGAGTGGGCCCAACCCTTTGATCAGGGCTGTGATAAACTCACAGCTTACAAGTGGAACAGAAAAATAACTTGCATTCAATCGAGTAACATTATTCTGTTACAAACTTGACCTTTTTTTATGCTAACCCCATTCACAGCCCTCAAACCATTCTTATACAATTGTTTATAAAACCGTCTTCCCAATCCGACAATTAATATCTACAAATTTACAATTGTTACAACGGCCAACCTAGTTGATGAGAGAAAACCAAGGAAGGTATGAAATAGATATAGAGTCGGGTTGGAATCTGTTATGCTATT
Source organism: Pinus albicaulis (assembly GCA_034641835.2). Classification (NCBI taxonomy): domain Eukaryota; kingdom Viridiplantae; phylum Streptophyta; class Pinopsida; order Pinales; family Pinaceae; genus Pinus; species Pinus albicaulis. The sequence continues at coordinate 1,220,731,963 of CM076584.1, read as the reverse complement.
ATAACATATCAAAATAGCACTGTGAACTCGAAGTTGCTTCTGTGACTTGCAGATGCGACCCTTTGACTGCTGAATCTGCTGCAATAACGAAATTAGTGCTTACGTAGGCAAAATCCCCATGAATACTACTTCATTAATTAAACATTCTAGATAAGACAGTGAAAGGAGTTTTTACCTTGTGCGTTTAGAGAATTTGATGAATATTAATGATACAAAGAAGTGAAAGAGTGGGTGAAAATGGGAGAGAAAATTATGCGGATTTGGTACCCAACATCTCCCCCCAATTGGTCTATCTGCATGTCCTCATGCAACTCGTCGTCTTTTTAGGTTTGGTTTTGACTGAATGTGGTCAGCATGAAACTAAGTGAGGTCGTATTCTGCAACCATCTCTGTCCTATGAGGTTTATACCCTTCTGTCAGGATGATGTCCTTCCACCAATATTCACTTACAGTGTATGCTGGAGCATACTGATCTATTGGAAACCAAATTAAGGGGAACTAAAACCTCAGCCCCATCCATGGGACCCCATAAGTCTGAATACATGAAATAAAATGAGGCACTCTTTTTAATGCCTGTGCATAATTGGGTGCTCTAAAAGGTTCCTGGTTTCTGGCAGTTGATGATGACAACATCAATCTCCTTTTGCAACGTTGAGTGCTTCATTCTGGAAAGCAACTACCTGTCTGACATAGAGGTCAGCACCCCACTTTTGTGTTCTCAACATATGTTCTTTATGTCCCTTAATATGTAAAAAGGTAGAGTTCTTGTTATAAATATTTACTGCCTGACCATGCTCTCTCCTTATCATTAGTGACCTTATAACTTGATTTTCCTCAAAAGTATCAAAGGCCTTTCTCCATTTAACCTATTTGATAGTGTAGGAGGTGAAGGCTCTCAGGTGAATAACCCCCACAAATGGAACATGATTGAAGGTCTAGTCATCCTTCATAAAATAATTATGCATGAAAGTTCGCATATCAAGTGTTGACCCACAACATCATGGATTTTCAAAATACAAAGGAAAAATATCAGATCCTCAATCTCATGGCTGATTTCCTTGTAAATAATTTCCAGGAAGAATAAAAGGAGCTTCTCATGAATAAATAAAGCATAACTATGGGTGGGAGGTATACAAGCCATTACCTTTTGCGCCAAGGTAAACATATTTTCTTTATATTCTTTTAGCATTTTCACTTGTTCTTCTAAATCCTCCATATTTCCCTATTGTTTCTCTTGCTTCTATTATGATCTATATAACTGGTCTATATACCCAGTAATAATCCCAACAGCTTGCTCCTGAACCGTCTTTGTCTCCTTCTTATGATTGTTTGTAGCAGATTTCCATTTCTGAATTTCAGCATCCAGGAAGAACTCTCGGGCTTCAAACAGATGTTTGATAGATTCAGCTTGCATAGCAGTAGAGGAAACCTTGACCTTGGGCTTCATGGCCTTCCATTTATATTTTTTTACTTTTTTCTTCAACTGAGATACTTTCTTCCTCAGTTTACGAACATCCTTCTTCAGTTGCATGGTCTCATTAAATTGAATTTGATACCTTCTTTTGAGAGGTGGTCTCCTACTTTCACATTTTTCTATCCATTCTTGCTTAACAACGAATTCATCTCCTAGCCCTGTAGTAGGTTCAGAAGGCAGTGGACCATTGTTGACGACATCAATTGGCTTCTTTACCAGGACTTCTTTAGTTGGTTCCCTTTCTTCAGGAGCACTCTCTTCTTCTTCTTTCCTTAATTCAGGAATTTCTGTAACCTTGTTAATGCCTTCATTAGCCATCCTCTGTTCTAGGGTTTCTATGAAATTCCATTCTTTAATTTGAGCTTCAGGATGCCCCTGCTGAGAATTAGCAAGCGATGGGCCGACACCGGCCATATTCTTCCTTGAATCAAAAAACTATAGTATTGGCGGGATAACAATTTTTTTTATTATTCATTGGGGAAAATGAAACCCCCTTGCTCCTCTTGGAATCATAGTCTAAAAAGGAGAATGGAGAATATATTTTAGCTGATCTATGTTAATCTTATCTGTCACCTCTAGTTCCTTTTCTTCCTCACCTTCGTCTCTTAATTGGGCCGAGCCTCCTTCATGCATTTCTTCTTTGTCTGTGGTCGACACTTTTTTTTGTGGAGCAGTGTCAACCCCGAGGGTCATTCATTCCATGTTTTCCTGTCCTGGCTGAGTCGGGGGTGGTTCTTGTGTAACACCCATACCCATTTCAATATCCACATTCATTTGGGCAGGTGATGTTGTTTCTTGCGTAACAACATCACTTGCCAGTCCTCTGGCTGATGTTCCTTCTCCCTGTGCTTCATTGATAAAAGTTGATTTTTGTGGGACAGTATCAAATTCATCCCCTATATTGATAATACATTCCTCAATAGGTTCCACAGGCGAGGCTCATTCTTCTGTGAAAACCTCGACTATGTTACCAATTGTTTCTTCCATTTCCTATCAATGTGCCAGGAGGAGTGTAACCACAAGATGCTCGGCAAGCACCTTGGAACAACTTAGTTGCTGCTATGTTTGCACTTGTATTTGCATATCTACGTCTGCACTGGGATTGGCATAACCTGCTGGGTTGAACCCGATCTCCGGGGGCCTAGTTTTCATCTTCCTTTGGCTCTTCCTCTTCTGAATTAACCAGAGGTACTGGTTCTTCCTCCATTTCATCTAGATATTCCTCTTCTGAATTAACCAGAGGTGTTGGTTCTTCCTCCATTTCCTCTAGCTCTTCCTCTTCTTCTGAATTAGCTAGAGGTGTTGTTTCTTCCTCCATTTCCTCCAACTCTTCTTCTTCCACTGAATTAGCTAGAGATGTTGGTTCTTCTTCTCTTTCCTATGGCTCTTCTTCCTCTGCTAAGTCAGCCGGAGTTGCTGGTTCCTCCTCCCTAGCATCGATGAAAGCTGCTACTTATTCTTCTGATAGTTCACAGAGTTCTGCCAAGGGAACTTGGAATCAGGACATTGCATTCATAACCAACAAACAAACCAATCCATGGCTAGTGAGGACTGCCAGCACCTGGCACAAGTGCCAAGCGGACTACGCCATGAGTTGGAGATGTTTTAATTAAAAGAAAGGCATGTTTAAAGAGTGAAACTGTGCCTGTGGGAATCGACGGTGAGCCAAGATTTTGAAATGTTACTTGAACAAAGTTGTAGACCGTCCTTCGCAAGTTATATATTTCATCATAAATCCCGCTACCTAATTCCATGGATATGGTAAATATTTACGGTCATACCCTCTCCCATACTGAACAACGCTTTCTCATACTTGTAGAAACAGTTCAAGAAACTACAGTAGAGGAATACTTCGAAAAAACCATTGTTGTCCTTGTCGTGCTAGCCCACTAACTTATGTAATGGATTCTTCTGTGATGGAAATTTCCACCACTCTGACCTGAGAGCGATTCCCAACCAAATTTAGTGAAAACTTTGTCGTAATTCCATTGTAGAATCCCTAAAATATATCAAAATAGGTATCCCATCCTAGACTGACGAAAAATTGCCATACATATGCATTGCTATAGACCGAAATTGTATCTTCGGGTTCATGCCACATAGCCAGTCTGCCCATCCTATAGAGACTGTAGCAACACTCTGGACACATAAGATTGTTGGAAGGAGTGATGGCTACCAATTTCAACAAAAAAAACATGGTGAAAAATGAAATGAAATAATGGTAAATACAGCAAGTGATTTCTCAGGAAATGAAGAAAATCATGGCAGATTATGGTAAGTGCGATGAATGAGGTGGTAATTTTTTCGCATGAGTTGGAAAGGATTTCTCGATTGGAAACATGTGTATTTTTCTAATCCCAATACATGTTAGTAATTATACAAAATATAGTGAGAATCGTGAAGTGTACCAACAACACGAAGTTTTAATAATGACTTTGAAATAATCATTAATGTGGTTTAATTATGCCGTCGTTTAGTTATGAGAACACACCCCCCCCCCCCCCCCCACCCCCCAAAATTAAAAATATTTGTCCACGACGTCAATGTTTTATCCATGGAATATTTAATTAACTCCATAAGAGTCAAATGGAGACGTACCTAGCAACCTACCTGAGGGAAGTGACAATTGACAGAATAATGGCAAAATAACGGTGAAATAATAGTGTTGTCGAAGTAACAACATCAAGGAGTAGCAACATTGGGAGTAAAAACCTCTGAGGAGTAACATCATCCCGAGTAGCAGCATCCACAGTAACAACATTCAAGGAGTAACAACATCACAAGTAGCAGGATCCTGAGTAACAACATCCAAGGAGTAGCAACAACCAATAAGTAGCACCATCCAAGGAGTAATAGAATCCCGAGTAGCAGCATCCAAGGAGTAACAACATCATGAGTAGCAACATCCAGAGTAACAATACCCAATAATGAACAACATCTAATACTTAGAAAATTTCCAACTCCGCAACATTTCACCTTAGTAGTAGCTCCTGCAAAAAGACAACAAGTTAATAGTAACAATATTTATTAATTTTTTTTAGAATGACGATGTAGAGGAGGAATTCTCTGCATTGATAACCTTTAGACCAAATTTCTTAGAGAGATGTTTAATGAAGGCATCCTTAGAGGTTGGACGGTGGTACAGTCTTAGGCGATGCCCATTTACTATGAAAGAGGCACATGTATCATCAATTTTAATCTGTCCGTCTTTTCCATTATCAAATATAGCATCCACTTCGTAAGGCCCCATCCAATGACTGCAAATATTTCCTTTAAAATCCTTAAAACGGGAGTCATAAAGTAATGCCCAATATCCTCTATGAAACACCTTGCTTTTGATAAACTTATCGTGCCATTTCATCCTCTGCTGCCAAATAGCAGTAGTCCTGTGGACATCAATTGAACGGATTTCATCTAATTCATTGAGCTGATCCAACCAGTGTTTTTGGGTATATGACAAGTCCAACCCTACTTCAAGAGTTGTTCTGAGCGTATTGATCTCAAATTCTATTGGGAACAATGGGGATTTCCCATAAACCAACTCAAATGGTGAAAACCCGGTTTTGTTCCACCATGTTGTTCTGTATGCCCAGAGAGCTTTAGGCAGCTTTTGACCCCAATCTCGACGATGGTGTGCCACAGTCTTTGTCAAGATATTTTCCAATACCTTTTTTGTGCTATCCACTTATCCATTCACCTGGGGGTGGTATGGAGATGTCACCCTATGCTTGACCCCATATTTTTGCATAAGCCTCATTATCATGTGTGACATACATTGTGCTCCTCTATCTAAAACAATCTACCTCAGAGTACTGTAATGAGAAAAATATATTCAAATAGAAAATCTGAAACCACGTGCTCCGTTGCTTATACCAACTTAGTCACATAATTAGTGTAGAGAAAAATGTGAACCTTTTGCTGGGAAGGTGGGTTAAAAGGCCCAACAAAATCGATAGCCACTTCTCAAAAGGTTTGAGGACTACCTGGCACTGTATATTCATTTCATCAGATCGACCAGGATGCCCCATGTGCTAGAAAGTATCACACTTTTGGACATAATATTGTGCATCCTGGAAGATAGAAGGGCAGTAATATCCCATGTGGAACACCTTATGGCCTGTTCTTTTATCTGTAGAATTCCCTCCAAAAGGGCCATGATGGGCAGCCTTCAGCACTTCATGGATATCATCCTCAGGTACACAGTGGCAGATCTGTTGATTAGCTCCTATATGAAAAATTTATCCTACTATATAGGAATATCGGGCACTATGATGAATAATTTTCCGATGTTCCCTGTATGAAAAATGGCAGGGAACCTTCCATGTAGCAAGATAGTTAGCAATATCTTCATACCACGGAGGATTAGTAGAAATTGTGAAAAGTTTCTCATCCAGAAAACTATCTTCTATGGGTGTGCCTTCATCATTATTATCCATTCTGGACAGAAAATCAGCAACTGCATTATCCTTTCCTGGTTTATCTACTACTGTAATATCAAATCCGTGAAGCAATAATAACCATCATGTAATACGACCAAGAGTGATAGGTTTATTCATAAAATACCTTATTTTTGCGTGATCAGTATGTATGAAAGTAGGATACCTGGTGATATAATGTCGGAACTTGTTGATAGCATAGATGATAGCCAAGAATTATTTTTCAGTCACCGTGTAATTTAACTCAGCAGGAGTCAAATTCTTGCTGACGTAGTAGACTGCATACGATGTCTTGCCTTCCTGTTGTCCTAAGACTGCCCCCATTGCTGTCTAAGAAGCATCAGCATGTATATGAAATGGTAATGCCTAATCAGGTCCTCTAAGTATCGAAACTTCACAAACCAGTCCCTTGATTGTCACAAAAGATGCTTCACATTCCTTGTCCACAAAAATTATGCATCTTTTGTTAGCAATTGAAAAAGTGGATGTGTTATTTTAGAAAAATTTTCTATAAAGTGCCTATAATAACTAGTGCAACTGATAAAGCTACGTACCTATGTGGGTGTCTTAGGTACGGGGATGTGCAGTATTACCTCTACTTTGGCCAAATCAACTCAAATTCTAGCAGCCGAAAGAAAATGTCCCAATACTATTCCTTCTTCCCTCATCATGTGACATTTAACTGTACTTGGAGACAAATGGGTTTGTTTACATATTTTGAGTACTTTTTCTAGATTTTCCAATCCTTCTTGAAATGAATTCCTATATGGAGCAAAATCATCCATATAGATTACAACAATGTCATCAACTAAATCAAAAAAAATTCCCAGGATTTCCCTCTAGAATGTCGTCGGCGCGTTACATAGACCAAATGGGAGAAACCTGTATGCAAAGGTCCCCCATGGGTATGTAAAGGTTGTTTTATCTTGGTCCTCTAGGGCTATCTGGATTTGATTGTACCTGCTAAACCCGTCTAGGAAGGAGAAAAAATTCTTCCCAACCAGGGTGTCCAAGACTTGGTCAATGAATGGCAAAGGAAAATTGTATTTTCTAGTTGCTTTGTTTAGCTCCCTATAGGTCACACAGATCCAAAATTTACCATTCTTTTTGGGAATGATAACCAGCGGGGAAATCCATTGGTTTTCCGAGTTGGGGTAGATAAATCCTACATCTAGTAATTTCTGAAGTTCATCCTTGACAGCGTTCTTTAAAGAGGGATTCATTCTCCATTGGGTTGTCTCATAGGATGACAATATTCCTTAATGTAAATATGATGAGTACATAAACTAGCAGGAATCCCCTTCATGTTGGTATAATCCCAGGCAAAAGCTTCCTTATGGTTTTTAAGGACTTTTAGGAGTTGCTTTGTCTGGGATTCTGACAAATTTGGCTTAATGTTCAGTGCCTTTCCTGGTTCAATTTCAATATGAATACTATCATTGGATGAATTTGTAGGGATGTCTTCAATTTTATCTTTTGGTTCAATACTTTCCTGCATTTCATAGCTCATGGAAGATTCTAAAATCTGATGAGTCAATCAGAAACAGAATAAGGATCATTAATAAAAGTGTTAATGGTATCATCCTCAGTTTATATTTTGAATTGAAGGGCCTACCCAATGGTAAGGACTGGTCAAATTTCTTCATTTTCAGGTTCAGATTCTCCCATTGGTAGAGATTTCCGCTTGGCTAATGGTTTCTCTAATGGACTTGGTTCCACAGGAGGATAGAGAGTGAGGTTCTTTGTAACTTTCCCATTTGATATAACCATATTTTCATATCGACACCCAATACAGACATCTGCGGTTGTGAGCTAAGGTTTTCCAAAAATCAAGGGATGCCCACTGGCTGGGGATCGTGTCTATAATACAAGGAGGTCCACGGGATAGTGCCATGAATCCACCAAAATAGTAACGTCTTCCAACTTTCCTACTTGTTTAATTGTAGACCTATCTACCAATTCCAAGACAGTAGGGGTCGACTTAATGTTTCAAAGACCCAATGCACTCATTGTTTCAGAGGTAATGATGTTTATGGCAACACCCAAATCTACCAGTACATTTGGGATTTGAGCCCCATTAATTTGTACTATTAGAATTGGGTTTCCTGGGTCCCCATATTTTACAGGAATGGTTGTTCCCAGCATGATGTTATATTGTTTTCCCATCACATGGATGGTCAACGGATCCCTTGATTTATTCCCAGGTTTCTTAGAACAATATTATTTGAGATTTTATGCATATATAGGTACATCCCTCGTGGCTTGGAGTAGGAGAATTTTAACAAACAAATTTTGTAATTCTCCTAGAAAATAAAATTCGGCTTGAGGGCTCTATTTACTCAGGGTAAATCTTTCAGGATATGGCGGATCAAATCGATGTCCCTGTTTGACAATAGGTTGGGGAGGTTTTTGATTTATAGTTTTTTGGTCTATTTTATCCTCAACTATATTTTTTTATGGTTCCCCAACTTCATTGTTGACTTGTTCAATGATAATAGGTGAAGTTGGAACATTCACTACCCGCCCGGATCGTAAATTTATTTTATTAAGCCCTATGATAGAAATGCTATATGATGGAAGGTTAAGAATGTCAACTTGTTGGACCCATTTATTGTTAGGGTTTGGGTTGGGTTGGATAGGAATTTGAGGCCGAAGGGGTGGATTACCATGAGGTACATTGGAAGAAAACTAATTTTTTTATTATGCCATTGATTGGGGAAACTATCCAGTAGGAGAGGGCCCACACTAGTTCTGAGCCCATGAAGGATTCTAACTAGTTTAGGGAACCCATTGTTGCCAGGGTGGATATTCATATTGAGACCACATTGGTGAAAAAGGTACATACTGGGGATGCATATTAAAATTATTAAAATACTGAGATGGGTCCTAAGGCATACCTAGATTCATATTCACCGGTTGGGGCTGCCATGGCTTCTTCGGTCCCATGAAATACAGTTGATCCACCATGCTCTCTTCACTTGCTCCTTGAAAAACTACCTTCAATCTCGGAAAGTAAGGGGACAAGCTGGTCACATGGGCCTATTTGAAAACTGCACAGGCTTCAACTATGTTCAATGGGAATTCTTTCAGTAGATGCTTCTTTCTGCATTGAGGGAATAATATAGCCATAGTATTTTTCAACTCCATTTGTTTCTTCTTCGCTTGCAAGGTGTCCATCTGGGCAGATAATGTACTTAGGATATCAGTCCTCAGGTTATCTAGTAGATTTTTCAATTTCCACCTTTTTTACCCCTCCACCAGAAGTTTTTGATGACCAAATTCCTTTTCCATTTCTTGCAGCCCCTCGCGAACACTGAATGAATAGAACATTGAATGCAAAACCCACAGATAGTGTTGAAGTATTCCTTCGATATATCCCCCTTTCCTACTATATTTAAAAGCTGTAGAGAATCTTCCCTGAGTGCCCAGAGAAGGATTATCTTCAGAATATCTTTGTCCAGGTCACTATGGCCTGACCTCTATAGTATGTATTTAAATCGTTCCACACAATCTTCCATATTCTCATCTTATTTCTGCACAAACTTAAAAATATCCTCCTTGATGTCACGGGATTTATATTAATCCTAGTATTTCTCCAAAAATACTTCCTTCATCGCATCCCATGAGGAGATAGTCTTTCCCCCTAAATCCATGAACCATCGCATGGTTGTCCCCTTTAAAGTAGCAGGAAATATCTTTAATTTTTGAGCATCAGCGATATAGTCATACCCCTAACAGAAAATATAAAATTAAAAGAGAAATGTATCAGGGTCCTCAGAGGAAAACCCATGAAAATTAGGCAAATTTTTTAAAGGTATGGGCTTCATTGGTGCATCACCTGTGATGTTTCCAATTGGGAAATCAATAGAGGAATTTGTAGGTGCCATAAATATTATCCAATACACACCTGAGATTTCAACTGGTTCTACAACTAATAATTGGGGTGATTCAATTATAGGAGTTTTCACAACACTCCCTCAATCTCGTGGTGATGCCAATTCCTTTAGGAGTTCTTCTTCCCAATTGGAGTTTCTCAATTCCTCCGATCCCCTGCTTGCAATTTCTTCTCCTTCTGTCGGCAACAGGGGTGTTCCTTCTACTGATACTTTATTTACTTCTTATTCTACTATTGAAAGCCTGGTCTTCTTTGGTATCATGGATGGCATTGGTTGCTCAACCGATTTCCCTTTAGAATTCTTCTGAATATTTACCCTGATAGCAGCACGAGAAGATGCTTCTGATTCAGCCTTTGCAATGATCTCCTGGATATACGTATTCCTTCTTAGATCCCTTCCTTTCTTTAGGGGTCTTCCTATGCCCCTCTTATTTGAATATTTTTTCATACAATTGGTGGGAAGAAATCATTAAAATAATGGTAGTGCTTAGGACCTGGAGCAGGAAAAATAAATTCCTCCCCATGATGAGAGATTTGATTCAATCAGAAAATAAAATAGACTTAAAAGAAATGAAAGCTGGGTCAAAATAGAAAATCACACAAACTTGAAAAATTATGGTTCAGTTCCTGAATTAGGGTAATCAAATACCCTTCTCAAGACGAGAAATTGGCGCCTAGGAAAAAAATCAGAAAGTAAGAAAGAAAAATACTATGCTCACGACTTAGAGCATGGTAATAAATTACCTCCCTAAGAAGAGAGATTTATTTCTTAAAAAAAAAAAATCGAAGAGCATAAAAAAAGAACACTACGCTCAAACTTAGAGTAGGGTAACAAATTCCCTCCCTAATATGAGAGATTGATTTCAAAAAATCAATCAAAAAGCAGAAAAATAGAACACTACGCTCAGACTTAGAGTAGGGTAACAAATTCCCTCCCTAAGATGAGAGATTGATCTTTGGATCAATTACGGATCGTGTTCTTTCATCTTGTTAGCCTTCCCCAACAACGGTGCCAAAATGTTGGTTTCCAACTATGAATAAACTATTCAACCCTTTTTCCATATTACTTTATCAATCTAGGTGCATACATTATTTCAAGGTAACGCACAAGTTATATGTAGAAGCAATGGCACAATCCGATGTTGATCATAGATTCAATAATTAAAATAACCAGAACTAATGTGACAATAACTAAAGATAAATGGCAGAATTATAAAAGAATTCTTAGTAATTAAAGAAACATATGATAACAACGGTTAAAATAATCAAACAGAAATGCGAAACCAACACACAGAAATAACGCAACACCTAATCAGAAGAGTGGGCCCAACTCTCTAACTAAAGTTGCGATAAACTCACATATTACAGGTAGAACAAAAAAATAACTTGCATTCAATTGATTAATAGCCTTTTGTTATAAGCTTTATGTTTTTTTATGCTAACCCCATTCACAGCCCTCAGACCCTTCTTATACAATTTTTCAGAAAACCGTTTTCCCAATCCGACAACTAATATCTACAAATATACAATTATTACAACGACCAACCTAGTTTCCAAGAGAAAAACAAGGAAGGTATGAAATAGATCTAGAGTTGGGTTGGAATCTGCTATGTTGTTATAGCATATCAAAATAGTGCTATGAACTGGAATTTGCTTCTGTGACTTGCAGATGTGACCCTTTGACTGTCGAATCTACGACAATAATGAAATTAGTGCTCGCGTAGGAAAAATCCCCATGACTATTACTTCATTAATTAAACATTCCAGATAAGACAATGAAAGGAGTTTTTACCTTGTGTATTTAGAGCATTTAAAAAATATTAAATATAAAAATAAGTGAAAGAGTGGGTGAAAATGGGAGAGAAAAGTATGCATATTTGGTACCCAACAATGTCTGCTTCTGTTTGGAAATGTCTCAGATCACCTGAGTTAGCCCCTTCCACTATCACCCTCTGTGCGTGGGATGGCCACTCTTCCCATCCCCTTGGCATGTTCCGCAATTTTCCTATTACTCTTTCAGGAAAAACTATTTGTGTTGACATTGAAGCCATTGATGCCCCTATAGAATACAAAATTCTATTAGGTCGTAGCTATACTTATGCGATGTCTTCTGTCCCATCTGTGGTTCACCGTAAGATGTGATTTCCTCACAATGGAAATATTGTCACTATAAATCAGATGACATATTACGAACCGAAGTCTCATACCTCTCTAGAGTCCATTATTTCTTCGGTGGCCAATAAACAAACAGTCGAACCTCATACCAGTGTCTCACCCAGAGTCTATAAAGATTCCTCTTTGCTTGGTTCATTCACTGGTCTCCCCCCTCTTATCTCTGACCCTAGCTCATCAAATTTTTGCATGATGCAATTGTCTTGGTTAGACCTCAAACGGTCCAGTTCGACTAGTCAAAAGGGTCACCCTTTGAAACTGTTAGAAAATTATATATTACAGAGCAACCCAACACATAAAATATGCGGAAACACAATAAAAAAAAACATATAAAACAAGAGAGACACATATATACGTGGTTCACCCAAGTTTTGGCTACGTCCACCCTGAACAACCAACCCTTCCTTTGTATTATCTAGCAAAATGAAGAGACACAACCTACAACAGATCCGATGTAATATCCTTTGTTCTCTCTCACGGTCTCCCTATCTATTTCTCACTAAGAAAATACACATACAATACACAGTAATAATACAATACCATCATACATAATGAAGGGTTGCCTTCTAGGGAAAAAAAACCTAAATTAAATGTAAATTATACTATCAGATCATTCGCTTAATGAACGGCCCACATTGACTGGAAATTGCAATAATTTTACAAGGAAATTTTATATCTATTTTTAGCTTTGGGGGCACTGTCCCTGAAACCCATCGTGAGGGGGGCATCTCCATAAAGTCATAGTTGCCCTCTCCTAGACCCCCCAGGCAGCGTTTAATTACAGGAAGTGTTGTTGCCTCGTTAATAACAGGGGTCCAACATTGTGATACAAAATAAAGAAGATAATCAGGCTCCACACCCAACAACAACCTGCTCCCAGTACTTTGACTCAGCCTTTGAGACCTCCTCCTCAAGTCCCTTTATCTGTAGCTGGTGTCCCTGGTCCTATTTTTCCTCATGGAATGATTCCCCCTAGCCTTAACCATTTGGGTGCTATTTTTCCTGGCCATTACCCCTCTGGTCAGATATTGTTTCTTGCTCCCCCTTCCAGAGTATTTTCGGTGCCTGTTATGGCTACCTTGACCCTTCCCAACATAACCCTAGGGATCCCAGTTTGGTACATTGATCCCCCTACCAATACCCCACCTAGTCAGATCAAAACTTACACTACTTTGACCCAGGTCCAACTATTCGCAATGAGCCATCCCTTCGCTTCTATGCTTCATCCACCTCAACAGGAATCTTCTCTTGTTGCGAAAGCCTCAGGTGAGGGGGAAAGCCCACAAAAAGGCACCTAAGGACAAGGCTGCCTAGATAACACCTGCACCCGCTAAGCCTCCAAAGCGTACACCTCTGTGTGCTTTGTGTGATGTTGTCAGTCATGCCACCCACAATTGTCCCGAGTTGTCTCGCATCAATCCCATGGTCAACTAAGCGATTCCTGTGTTTGATATCCCATAAGTCCATGTTACTTTACTAGTTGTTAGTGTCCTGTGATTTGGAAGATTGGTAGAACAAATGACAGGGTAACATCAAACCAGTATTTGGAGTCTGAGGACCTAGCCTTCCTGGACTCATAGAGGGCTCTCTCTATTAGATGAAAAGGATGTGATTTTGTTTTCTTTTAGGATAGTTGTTAAGTGTAGGGTTTGTAGTTTGTTTTGGTTGGGTAATATGAATGGGTAGAATAGGTGGAGTGAGAGGTATTCAAATAATTGGGCTATGGAATCAATGAAAGTCATGGATATCTCAATAATGAGTCAAAGTGCATTACAAGGCCAATATAGCAAGGTTAATGGATCCTTAAGGTTATGTGTGAAGTGGGATGGACATCAATTTGGTGAATAAGGTAGGGCAAATGGAAATCAAGAATTCTTTGTCAAATACCTATAACAAGAAGGTCTTAAACACTGATAAGAAAAGATATAAATCATGAGGTATGGAAAACCATTAAGCTCAATGAAAATACTTAAACCAATAACCATTCAAGGAAAACAATTTCAAGGAAATATAGAAGGCGAGAAACTCATTTAACTTCTAGTTATTTCACCTTCAAGCTTTATAAAACATTTAAGATAAAAAATAAATTTAATTCATGAAGATGGAACTCCTAAAAATCATAAATCAAGCTATAAAAAAATTTGAGGGAAACTGATAGGCATGGACAAAGGGAAAGATCAAAACAAGACCTCTTTGACTTAACCTAGCAAGCAGTACTTCAAAGAGAGGTTTCAAGACAGAGTTTAGATAGCATCAAATAAGCAGGGCTTACCATGAAAAATATTTTTAAAATAGCATACTAATCCATTAATGAAACAAACAAGTTTAGGTGGGCCTAGGGAGCAGTTAAGAATTCCTTAAGCTAACCCAACAAAGGAAAACATCAAGGCAATAGAAGGCAGGAGGACTAAGGTGCTTCAAAGAGCATTTCTCAACCAATAATTTTATGTTATAATGCAACAAAGAAGGATGAAACATAATGATAACAATAAAACATGAACAAATTAAGAATACATCACCATTAACAAAGCTCAGGGATCATGCAAACAAGCTTCACCATCATCAATCCAAGCAAGCCATTCATAAACTCCACAACACCAATTTTTTCTCCAAGATCATACAAACCATGTATTTATCTCAAAGGTCATTGAATTCAAATATTTACAATGAAGCCCTCATGCTCTATTTAACTTAGCAAAGGGGGGAAAAAACCCTAGATATGGTTGGAAAAAGTCAAAATCACCCATAAATGTTATTTATGCCTAAGAGACCATGCAAGGCCCAAGGCACAAAATATATCATGAAATAAATGCTAAAATAACTTCTTGCACCTAATTCTATAGTGATTTGCCTCAAAAAACACTAAAATACGATTTTTCAATAAATAAGTGTGTTTTTTTGACTTTTGGTCCAAAACACACTAAACAGTCCATTTGCGCAATGCCACTTTTAACAGAAAATAGGTTATTTTGCAACCAAGTTTTGGACCCCTTCTCGATGTTGGATTTGGCTCAGTGATGGCTCGTTGGAAATCTTGATGAGTCTAATTTCAAAAAATACTTGCAGTTTCATGATCCAACTCCTGTAGCATTTCCAAAAGGTCAAAATCCCAAGACTGCCATTAGCGCAGCGCCAGGTCTGAAATAGTGGCAAAATGGTGAAAAATGAGGGGTTTTTTGACCTTTTGAGGGGTCAAACATACTCCAAATCATCTAAAACTTGGTGAGAAAAGTGTACTAGGGATGAGAAACCCAAAAATGCTGATTTTTCCTCCTGATTATGCTCCATGGATTAGCATAGTGCCAGTGGTGCTGTGCTAATGGGCCTTCA
The DNA here is from genome assembly GCA_034641835.2 of Pinus albicaulis. Taxonomy (NCBI): domain Eukaryota; kingdom Viridiplantae; phylum Streptophyta; class Pinopsida; order Pinales; family Pinaceae; genus Pinus; species Pinus albicaulis. The sequence continues at coordinate 1,220,716,656 of CM076584.1, read as the reverse complement.
AAATCACAAAAAAAACAAAAAGTTTCCCAAATTTCCTCAAAATTGGTGGAGGCCTCCTTCAAGGGGTTTTGGAGACCTGTTGAGAAGCTTGGGCCAGAAATCCAAGGTTATCATGCTCTTTTTCCTCCTTTAGGGTTTAGACTTCAAGGAGGGCTTCCTTTAGTTTGGCACAAACAAGCTTGTGCTTCATGGCATAGTACTTGGTCATGTTTTTATCGAGGGCTAGACCTCTTTTTATCTTATTAAAGTGCTTATGCTCATTCTTGTAATACTGAATGATGTATTTTTCCATGCCAAAATCTCTCTCCCACTCCTTGATTTGTGCATCCTTGCTTTGGAGTAGCAGTCTGGTGGCCATCTCCTTATCTTCATTATCACTGTCTAGGTCAATGAATTAAGGCTTTTGAGTAGATAGATTTCTCTTCTTACCTTCTTTATCTTGTCCATATTTTATTTGCCCTTGTCAAGCCTTGAATTTGATGTAGATGGCAAGGTCGATTGCCTTTTGGAGGCAGCAAACACTTGTCTTGACCCTCTTTGGTATGTGCGTAGTGTGATGATGATCTCTTTGGTAGTGTCTTCATAATGGTTTTGACCCTTGGTGTTTTCATCAGCTTCTTCATCTTTACTATGATCCTTATCAGTCATCCCATGCTCTGTTTGATCACTGCCTTCTTGACCTTCAACACCATCATCATCATTACCTTCTTTACTACCTTCTACACTATAGCTTTGGTATTCATCTGGACTATTAGCTCCTAAAATTGCTTCATCTTGGTTTTGTTCATCACTAGGGTCTTTTTCTTCATCATCTCTTGCACTGTTATCATTTTCATTATGACTAGGAGGCTGATTGGTGTCATGACTGTCATGACTTTCATGACTATCTCCTTTGCTATCTTGTTTCTCACTGCATATCCCATCAATGTCATCCTCTTTGTCATTGTCTTCTTCTTCAAATTCCATTTCTGCCTCATCTTTTCCCTCTTCCAGTCCTTTTATTTCCTATTCATCATCTGCTGCTTCTTCGTGTTCATCATCTTATACCATATTGTCAATGTATTCATCATGACCTTTCTCACTATCATGCTCACTGCTCCTATTTTCATCATTATTACTTTCCTATGTTTCCAAGTCTTCTATCGCTTGTTCACTAGCTGTTGGCTCATCCTCTTGTTCATCATTTGTTTCCATGTACTCTGCCGCATTATGATCCTCTGTTTCATTGCTGGTTTTCCCTCCTTCAATGCTCATGTCATTTTTAATTTCAACATCTTTATTTCCTTCAGCATCCTCTTCCATAGTGGCAGAGTTTTGTCCACTATCCTTACTGTCATGCTCCTATTTTTCATCAACATCTTCTTGGTCATCACTTCCTTCATCTGCATCCTCCTTTTCTTCACTTTGGGCTGACTCACTTGCATCGTTACCATCACTTCCTTCCTCCAAATTGTCACTGTCTTTGTCTTCATCACTGCTATGTTCATTTCCCTACTCTTCACCATCATTTACCTCTTTCTCTTCCTCATTAATTTCTATCTCTGCCTCACTAATTTCTTCCCCTTCATTGTCAGCACTCCTTTTATCATTGCCACTATCATCCTCTTCCTTTAATGCATCATGAGAAGGGGAAGAAGGGAGATTTTCTTGGGGTGAGGGTACTTGTGCAGATGAGGAGGGAAAATCTGGTTGAGGAGGAGGCTGGGGGGTGTGATGACTTCATGTGCTATGAATACATCCCAAGGTATACCCTGCTGCTCCAACTGATGTAATACCACCATCTTGATCAGGGGATGTTGAAATAAGCTCTGCATTGGTTGGGATGGAGTCCTCCTCCGGACAACATAAGAAATTTTATCAATGCTCCTATAGAGATAGTAGGGCAAGTTGAGCATCTCAACCCTTGTGAAATGCATGAGGAGTCTGACATCGTAGGAGTTTAGCCTGGAATACCTCCCCTCACAGGTGAAGTACTTCATGATAACCAATATCAAGGGTGAAAATCTATGTTTGAGTTGTGAGAAAGGGAAAATTTCCTTATTGCTTCTCTATACCTTGTTTTGATGAATGGTTCAAAAAATTATTTGTCCAATTTTCCCTTCTTAAACCACTTCTCACCTACATCAGGGATATCTGTGGCATTAGAGATGGCACCTGCTGAGATCTCAAAATCCACTCCTGCAAGGCTTGAGAGCTTTTTGTGTAAGTTGAGAATGAGGAGCCTTGTAAGCTCAGGGTGGCTCTTCACTTGTTTGACCTTATCACAAAATTGAAAACATCTTGAAGTTTGAAAACATGATCGGATCCTAGGAGAGGAGGTGATGGCCATTGTGCTTTGAGGTTCCAATCTATTGACTTTCCCTCCCATATGTTTTGGTCTTAAAGGCCTTTGACTACTTCTACTACTACTGATGTTTTCATCTCCTGAAATAATGATAGGAGATGTTGGTTAACAATCTAGGGTTTGATGAAGTCAAATTTGGTGAATGAGTGATGTGGAGGCTAGGGTTCTTAGGATTGAGTAGCTTTGGAGCTTAAGGGGGCCTTTCTCAAAAGTGTATTGCAACCACCTTAACTCACTTACCCTTACATGACATCAAATTGGTTTCAAGGAGGTTTAGAAGAAAAGGCTCATTTTCATGCAAGACCTAGGGTTTACACACCTAGGGTTTGAAATTTAAAGCCACAAAATAATAAAATCAATTTGGAAAACTGTTTGGGGACAACGAGAGAAAGACACTTACCAATTTTTGCCTCTTTGTAAACCTTCAGAGATCAAATGGAAAAGGAAATCCATGACCAAGGGTATAGAAATTTTGGTTTGGAGGCTTTCTGCATTAGCGCAACGCCTTGCTCGAGCTGTTGGGTTAGCCTGTAAGCGCAACACCGACAGACCTGCCCGTTGGTTAGCGCAGAGATGGGCGCGTGCAGCAGCGTTCATTCTTCGAGCAAGTCGGGCCCGTGTTTGCACAGCGCCAAGGATAAGCACAACATCCTGCCAAATTTGCGTGGCGCAGTGTTGTTCTGAAAGGGTGTAGGATGGATTATATCAGCGCGAGCCTTTTTTTGCGTAGCGCCACTAATTTGCACAGCACCAGAAACAATTTGCCTAGAAATAGTAAGAAAATATTTTTTCTCTCTTGAAGCTATTTTCTCTTCACCAAGTGATGAATGAGTTTGAAATGGAAATTGAAACACCTTTATAGCCCTTGATAGTAATAAATCAAATTTACAAACCCACTTTACTATGTTAGCATTGGTTCACTTTATAATTTCCACTAATATCTCCTTGACCTTTTTGCAGGTGCCTATAACCTTCTTGAGTAATTTTATTTGGGTAATGGTGTCCTGAAGGATGAAAAGACCCCCACCATTTTTAGCTTTGAAATTCTGGGGATTGTCCAAACTGTCTCTTTTGAAAAACTGAAACCATGAGTTTACCCTTGCTGTCATTTCTTGAGTGTAATTTGACATAAAACATGAGTTTCTCACCTTTTACTGATTTGACAGTGATATTTATTTTGGAAAAGATGTGTACATCATGCTTATGATGCTTTTTCCTTGGCCACTTCTGATTTTCTACAGGTGCCATAACATAGGTTTTTTGGTCTCTTTGTCATTGTTTGGACTTTTTACAGCCTTTAGTCACCCAACAGGGATTTGAGGATCAACATGATTTTCATTTTAAAATTTCACCTCATGTTTTCTTTATCTTGACCATTTTGAAGACCTTTGACTATACTTGAAAAGCTTAGCCCCCCTCACATTGATACTCTTTACAACTTCTTCCTTTGGCGTAGTGAAGTAGTGTTGCCTTGGAAAAACCCTAGAGAACACCTTGGACATCCTTTGAATGTCTTTTGCTGTTATGAAGGAGGACTTATCATCTTAATTTGACCTATTTTGTCTATCTTTCCAAAATCTTAGGTTTTAGGGCTATTAGAGAAGAATAAGTCATGTTGTCTTCTAAGTTCTCTATAGCCCTTTCAAGTTCATTCATTTATGTTCATTTCACCTCACCTTTTTCCCTTATTAATTCATGATTTCTAAAAATCTTTAGTGTGTCCTTGGTTGTGTTGTTGTGCCTTCTGTCCTTGTGGTCCTTGCAATGGCTCCTTGCATTGGTACCTTGCTTGGAAACACTGATTTTCCAACCAATCCCAAAACCCTGAATCTCATTGAACATAGGCCTGCTGCCTTTTCTTTTCTGTCCATGTCTTCTTGTGATGATTCACCCTATTACCTTACCTCTTTTTATGTTGATGGCCATCTTCAATCATTCTTTGTAGAAATGTGAGCAAGGGTAGCTATCCCTTGCAAAATTTGTGCTTTGGCCAAGGAGGCCTTCCTTGAAGGGCTTTTGATCAGTTTTGGACAAAGTTACTTGACCTTCTTCTTCTTTGAATGGAACCTCTTTTCAAAGGAAAAACATATATTTTTAGAACATCAAATCAACCCTATGACCTATGAAGTGCTAGGTGACCTAGTTGGAAGGCTCTTGGACTTGGCCTTTTCTTGAAAACTTGATTTGGGATCCTTAGGTGTAATACAAAGTTTTGTACAAAATGATGTATGGAAGATCCAAAATCCAATGTACTTGATTTATCTAAAGAGCCTAGAGAGATAGTTTTGAGACCATCAATGCTTGAGGTATTTTGGAGATATAAGAGAGCTAGTTGATTGGTGGCCCTAGGTAGCAGTGGAGGGGTTAGGAAAAACAAAATAGAGGATTGAGGGTAAAGGTGACAAAGCATAGACCAAATGAGTGACATGAGCCCATGATGGGTCTTCTGGGATTGGTGAGTTGAGATTGACATGATGGGATGATGAAATAGTGAAAAATTTATCCTAAGGATAATGAAGGTAGTGATATTTCTAGAACTCACAATGTTCATGAACTTTGTTTCTATAAATATAGGATAATTATTTAGTCATCCATGAGAAGAAAATATTACTGATGACTAACAGTAGCTCCACTTGGGGAGGGAAAATCATTTTCAGGAGGTTTCCAGAACTTTAGATCTCTGGTTTAATGGAGACTAGTGCCTTATCCATTGGGCATATTTTTACCTCTTTTCACTTGCTGATGCTTGCTTTGAAGTTGTGATCTCAATAATCTGAAAGACATGATTATTTCAACTTCATCTTTACCTACCCAACCTACTTGCCTAAATTTTTTTTCTACCTTGGGTGCACTTGAATTGGAAAACCCTTATCATTCTTTTTACCTTGAAAGCAAAACAAACTATCTACTTCTACCTTATTTCTTCTAAGAATTCAAATTATGCTAATGAACTATTTTTATTCTCTATCTAGACTAACTCGACTGTCAATATTAGGCTATATGATAGACTTCATTATCTAAGCTATAAACATGAAATTGAAAGAATGGTTTAAATCAGGATTAGGCAATCTGACTTACCATGAGTTGTGGCATTAGAACAAGCTGCACACAAACATTATTTTTTTACAAACAATACTAGAAAAATAAGGGTTGTGATATATCATTTGCTATTCATCCCCACTTTTCTCTTTGGTTCAGTTTTAATCATGTGGAACCAACATCTTTCTTTCCTAATCTATCTTTTGACAAGTCAAGTTTGAATGATTTGACCAACTATCTTTTACTAACTTTTCAACAATAAATTGAAAACATGTTTCAGCCATGATTAGGCTAGATGACTGAAGCAAGACCTTATTTTTGAACCAGCAGTGGTATTTAAGGTTGCTCACTTTTAGTAGTACTATTTTTGGGTATGGGGCTTTACCTCTTTTCAAATCTGCCCTTTTTTTCCTTTTTTCTATGTTTTTGTATTTATTTATTTTTTGTGATTTTCTCGTGCAATTTTCATGTACAATGAATGAAAATTTTAAATTAAGAATTTTTACAGCAATGGTACTTGAGCATCCTGTCTTCAAAAGGATCTCCTGACATTCTTTGTCCATTTAGCACTTGTAAATAGAAATCATAGTTACCTCCATTTGAAAACATGGTACAATGATTTTTCCAAAAAATTTCAAACAATCCATGCTCTCCTTGGTTTTTCTTCTTTGAGTCTTGTTTCCTAAATTTGTTTCTATCAAAGGTCATCCACAGGTATAAAAGGTGTTCTTTATCAGCTTCGAAACATATGAGGATATCATCAATGTATATTATGGAGGAAAAGTTGAAAATAGGAGCCATGGCTCTTTGGAAGGTTTCTTCAGAACTCCTTAGCCTAGGAAGCATTTGGTCAAACATGTAGCTGTTCCAAGAAATTTTGAAAATGTCTTTATTCTTATTGATCTAAAGTGGTATCACCTGATGATAACCTGAAGCACTATCATGTATTGACATCTTGTTATAAAATCCTATCCTTGGCATAGGATGATTTATCTTGGGAAAAGGGTATTTGTATTTCATGGAGGTTTTGCCTAGGTGCCTAAAGTCTATACACAACCTGCATCCTTTGGCTTTCTTTGCTAGTGACACAATTTTCCCCAGGGTTTCATAGTTTTTCTTGGAAAGAGGCCCCTTTTGAACAATGTCTATGTCACAAGGCTTTAAGCTTTCAGTCCTAAATAGAAAAGCATCATGAAACCTCTTGCATAGCCTTATGTATTTCAGTTTTGTGTGTAAGGACAAGGCTCTGGAAAACTTAATAATTTTGGGACTTCCTAGGCTAACTACATTTTACTCTTATATATCAGTTCCAGGTGATACTTCTTTAGGGTCAATAGAAACATTTTTTAGAGTCAAAAATTCTTTTGAAGGGACAAAACTCTTTGATTATGAAGTATCTATGTAAGGCAAAAACATAAGGCTCTTTTGATCTAGATTCCCAAAGATTTTTTTTTCTGTGATGGCACTTCAGTACTCCTGGATTGGAAAAAGGGAACAGTTGTGTTTTTGAGGTTTTTCCTTTATTTGAACAACCTGATTCATATTCCAAACTAATTTTTTGTTTTGAAATTTCATTTTCAGTTTGCAAAAAGTCAAGTTTAGTTTTATCATTATATGGTTGTTCAGGGCTGCTATAGTTTTGAATATTAAGCTCTTCATGTAGAGATTGGTTTGACCATTGTAGTATGTCTAGATGTGTTTCAAATTCATTTACCTGCTTATCAATGTCTCCTTCAGTATGTAAAATAAAAGAATCATGATCTGAATGTATGGAATAAAGAGGTGAATTGTCTGGCATTTCTTGACTGCTAATCATATATTTCATGTGTGACTCTCTGTATAATCTCCTTGTTTGGCTAAAAACAGGGATGGTAGCATGGGACATGTCTATTTGAAGGTGCCCCTGAAGCTTGGATCCCCAAAATCTAGATAAAAACATGCCATACTTGGGGGAATATCTGCCACTACTATGTCGATGACTAGATTCTTAGCAGGCATTTGTGCCATGTTGACACAAAGATCCTTGATCAGGCCCAAACACTTGACCCTACTCGAATCGAAGGAGTACAAGTCTTTGTAAGGTTTATTTATTTCTTGGCCTAATCTCTCCATTACAAATTTAGGCATGATGTTGTGTGAGGCACCAGAACCTAGCATGACATTGTGTAATATCTTGTCATGTATGTTTAGGCTGATATAGAAAGGAGGGACAACTCCTTCTTGATATTTTCCTTCTATTTTGGGTCCAAGAAACAACTCAAGTGTGTGATCAGCCAAGTGTAAAGTGTTGGCATCATTTCCTATGTTTAGGACCTTAAAACTTGGGACCTATACACTTGTTGAGTAAGCAGTTCAGTGAGGGGCATAGTTATCTTGATTTTTGCAATATCTCCTTCAAAGCTGAAAGGTACTTGTGTTTTAGACATATTTACATTAGTTTTATCAGGCATGAATATTTATGATTCTAATATTTACATTAGTTTTCAGATTCTAATTTGGAGCTTTAGACAAAATAGTTTTCTCAGGGCCACTAGTGGAGGTACTAGGGTAGCTTGGGTCATTGTTTTGCTGGCTAATTTTTCCTTTTATTTGGGTCAAATTTCTTAGCCATAATGTTGACATTCTCTGCTATTTTCTTAGGGTGTTTTCAGGTACTTTCCTAACAACAGTGTCTATTTGGATTTTCTTGGGGGAATCTAGGTTTTTTCTCCTAAGGTCATATTTCCTATGGACTTCCATTATGGCATTTTCAAACCCCAAGCGATAGTCTTCAGAATCCTCAAGGTTTGTGTCAGTTTGATCTGTGGGAAAAAAAACCTTGTTCTTCTTCAGTGAGAAAAACATCATCTTCATTATCAGAACCAATTAGTTTTATATGGCTTTCTTCAGGTTCTATAATTCCTCCTTCTTCTTCATCTACATAGTTTTGTTGAAAGGGAGGTCTGATTTGTTGATCACTTCCCTTTGTTTGATTTGAGGAATGTCTTTTCTAAAGTTTTGAGCTCTATTTCTATTTTGGGGATTGGCTTGATTTTCCCTAGGATGTTTGATTTCATTCAAGTTTATCCTTTCTATCATTCTCTCCATGGTTCTCATTAGGTTGTCCATTTTGTTAACGGATGAGGAGTTTAAGGGCATGGTTTCTTTGAAGGTCACTTTCTTTTCTGATCTCATCCTAACTCTCTTTTCAATCAAGTTGACCTCTGCACTGATAGTTTCCCTTTGCATTTATTCTAAAGTTTCAGGGTCCCTCTCTCTCAATTGGAATGTCATGTTTGGATCAAAGCCTTCACGAAATTTCACTAGTGCTAGGCCTTGTGGGGGTTTCATGTGAGGTGGGAGGGAATTGTAGACACTGTTAAACCTGGTGCAATAATCTTGTACACTTTCTGCTACATTCCTCTTAAGATTTTTATATTTAGAAAGGATTTGAAGGGGATTTTTCTTGATTTCCCACTTGCTTATGAAATTTTGGTAGAGGGAAGGGAGATCATGTATTGTGTTAAGAGTTAATGCTTTGAACCATTTTTTGGCCTCTCCTCCTATGCTTTGTGAAAATATTCCCATTTTAATGATTTCTTCTTCTATTTCCATGTTATCAAAGGCATAATTTATCCTATATACATGTTGTTGGGCAGTGATGGACTCAGCTCCTATGAAATGAGGGATCTTGGATTGGTAGTCATTTGGAAAAGGCACTAGAGGTTGAGGTAAAGCCAAGGGGGCATACCAAGCTGCCATGATGGGAGTTAATGGAACCCAAGGTGGATTTACAAGAGGTGGGTTACTGAAAGGAGGTGCCGGATGAAGTGGAGTGGTTTGCACAGTGGTGGTATGGATGGGTGTGGTGGAAGTACTTGGACCAATAAACTGATTTTGAATAGATTTGGTATGGAAAGAGTTGAAGTGATGGAGAAGCTGAAAGTTAGGTGGTGTGGAAGGAGAAGCTTCTCTACTAGAACTCTACTGCAAATCTATGGTCTCAAGGTCAGTTTGGTCAATATCAGTTTGTGAATTGGTCCTGAATAGGTTCTTTGTATGGTGCAATTCAAACTGGGGATCTTGTAAAGCTGTAAGATGTTCAGGTACAAAGATTTCTCTATGAATGGTCCTAACAGTGGTTAAGTTTCCAGATCTAGAATTTTGCCACAAAATATTTTCTGGGTCATAAAATATGTTGGGAGGGTTTGGGTCCAGATGAGATCTGGTACCGATCCTATGTGAAGCCAGTTTTCAAATTTAAAATTCAGAGAGGCTGAAATTTTTAGAACTGTTTTCCGAAAGCTGACCTCTCTTAGTGCTTGGTAAACTCTCACAGTATATAACTAGGTTCATAAACTTCTCAGGGCTTATTTGACCCAATCCTAGGGAGTCTAATGAGAACTAGTGAAGTAATATGCCTAGTGGAGGCTAGTGGTGTCGCCAGGTGGATATTTTTTGTTGTTTTAAGAATGTATGTTTATGTTCCACCACCAATAACTGAAAAAAACCAATATAGGGATGTTTTGGGGTTTTCTAAGTTTCCTTTATATATCCTTAGGGTTTGTGAGAGTTTCCTATAACCGAGTCATCATTTTTCTAGGATGGTGAAATAACTAGATTCTACTCTATGGATGACAGCTTGAGTTCTCTATGATTTGATAAGGGTTTCTGAAGTCCTAAGGGATACTTAGATTGTCACTGACTCAGAGGTCCCATCATGATCACCATTGTGTTAGTGATAGTGATGATGTGGTTACAAATCAAAGGATACAGTTTGACAAGGGCTTCTAAAGCTCTAAGGAGGTATAAGCTTCTTATTTACTCAGAATGTCCCACCGTGATCACCATTATGTTAGTGCCCCATGATTTGGCAGATTGGTAGACCAAATGACAGGGTAACATCAGACGAGTCTTTGGAGTCCTAGGACCTAGAATTCCTGGACTTGGAGAGGGCTCTCTCTATTAGATGCAAAGGATGTGATCTTGTTTTCTTTTTAGGGTTTGATTTTAGGCTAGTTGTTAAGTGTAGGGTTTGTAGTTTGTTTTGGTTGGGTAATATTAATAGATAGAATATGTGGAGTGAGAGGTCTTCAAATCATTGGGCTATGGAGTCAATTAAAGTCATGGATATCTCAATAATGAGTCAGAGTGCATTACAAGGCCAATCTAGCAAGGTTAATGGATCCTTAAGGTTTTGTGTGAAGTGGGATGGACATCAAGTTGGTGAATAAGGTAGGGCAAAGGGAAATCAAGAATCCTTTGTCAAATACCTATAACAAGAAGGTCTTAAACATTGATAAGCAAAGATATAACTCATGAGGTAGGGAAAACCATTAAGCTAAATGAAAATACTTAAACCAATAACCATTCAAGACAAACAATTTCAAGGAAATATAGAAGGCGAGAAACTCATTTAACTCAAAAATAACTTTAATTCATGAAGAGGGAACTACTAAACTTCATAAATCAAGATATAAAAAACTTTGAGGTGAACTGATAGGCATGGAAAAATGGCAAGATCAAAACAAGACCTCTTTGACTTAACCTAGCAAGTAGTACTTCAAAGAGAGGTTTCAAGACATAGTTTAGATAGCATCAAATAAGTAGGGCTTACCATGAAACATATTTTTAAACTAGCATAGTAATCCATTAATGAAACAAACAATTTTAGGTGGGCCTAAGGAGCAATTAATAATTCCTTAAGCTGACCCAACATAGGAAAACATCAAGGCAATAGAAGGCAGGAGGACTAAGGTGCTTCAAAGAGCATTTCTCAACGTATAATTTTTTGTTCTACTTTAACAAAGAAGGATGAAACATAATGATAACAATAAAACATGAAAAAATTAAGAATACATCACCATTAACCAAGCTCAGGGATCCTGCAAATAAGTTTCACCATCATCAATCCAAGCAAGCCATTCATAAACTCCATAACACCAATTTCTTCTCCAAGCTCATAAAAACCATGTATTTCTCTCAAATCTCATCAAATGCCAACATTTACAATGAAGACCTCATGCTCTATTTAACTTATCAAAGGAGGTAAAAAACCCTAGATAGGGTTGGAAAAATTCAAAATCACCCATCAATGTCATTTATGCCTAAGATACCATGAAAGGCCCAAGGCAGAAAATATCTCATGAAATAAATGCTAAAATAAATTCTTGCACCTAATTCTAGAGTTATTTGCCTCAAAAAACACTAAAATATTATTTTTCAATAAATGAGTGTGTTTTGTTGAATTTTGGTCCAAAACACACTAAATAGTCCATTTGCGCAGCGCCAGTTTTAGCTGAAAATAGGCTCTTTTGTAACCAAGTTTTGGACCCCTTCCTGGTGTTGGATTTGGCTCCATGATGGCTCGTTGGAAAGCCTGATGAGTTTTATTTCCAAAATTTCTTATATTGTCCTGATCCAGCTCTTGTATCCTATCCAAAAGGTCAAAATCCCAAGACTTCCATTAGCACAGCGCCACATCTAAAATAGTGGCAGAATAGTGAAAAATGAGGGGTTTTTTGACCTTTTGAGGGGTCAAACCTGCTCCAAATCATCTGAAACTTGGTGAGAAAAGTGTACTAGTGATGAGAAACTCAAAAATTCTAAGTTTCACTTGAGTATGCTCCATGGATTAGCGTAGCGCCAGTGGTGTTGCGCTAATGGGCCTTCAAAATCACAAAAAACAAAAAGTTTCTCAAATTTCCTCAAAATTGGTGGAGGCCTCCTTCAAGGGGTTTTGGAGAACTGTTGAGAAGCTTGGGCTAGAACTCCAAGGTTATCATGCTCTTTTTCCTCCTTTATGGTTTGGACTTCAAGGGGGGCTTCCTTAAGTTTGGCACAAACAAGCTTGTGTTTCATGGCATAGTACTTGGTCATCTTTTTCTGGAGGGCTAGACATATTTTTATATTATTAAAGTGATTATGCTCATTCTTGTAATACTGAATGATGTATTGTTCCATGCCAAAATCTCTCTCCCACTCCTTGATTTTTGCATCCTTGCTTTGGAGTAGTAGTCTGGTGGCCATCTCCTTATCTTCATTATCACTGTCTAGGTGATGCAACAACGCTGAAATTCAACCTTGAGGAGAGATGGTCAAACCGTCGTCGTGGCTCTGTCAAAATTTTCCTGCTCCACATGGTCTATTTATTTTTATTAATTATCAAATTCGTAGAATTTGATAAATAATACTATCCACAATCTTTTAACTTTATATTATATCCCCGGCATACAACTATTATCTCTGTGCCTTATAACCAATGTTTAAATCTTTACACTCCATATCAACAAACGCACAGTTGAAAAAATAACCCTTATATAAGCCTTGGATCTGGGCCCTGCGTCTACATTCAATCACCCAATCAACGCGCTCATCGTACCTTTGGTTAAATCCTGCGCATCTCCGTCAGACGACCACCGTCCGATGAATCTGCGCCAGATCGACGACTCTCGTCGATATCGCTTGGCCTCCAGTGCCGAGTTTTTAACGTGCCATGAGAATACGGAAAGGCGGTTTTGTACTCCCATCTGGGGCCATGTGTCAAAGGCTCTGTGGAATCGCTCCAATTCAGGAAATACCGCCTTTTCACCAAAAGTGGTGCAATATGGGCAACCCACTTTTCAAAACCACTCGCGGTTTTTGCACAGTGTTTAACTATGGTTCACACCGGTTGCACGATCCTCCTCGTTCTCTAACTCATGCCTAACCCGTGGTTGCGGTTCGAAGCACAACTCTATTTCTTTACAAAGGGGGAAACCTTCCAAATAAACAGTGTGCGTGACCACGATTTCTCTGCACAGACCTCGCCTGTGGTTGCATGGATTTAACAGGGTTATTCGAATAAATTTAAGAGAATTAAGGGACCAAGGGATACAGGACCTATACGGTAGGTTAGTTCAACAAATATATATATATATATATATATATATATATATATATATAAAGAGTCCAATCACTTCACAGTTAAACCAATTTCTTCACAAATATAAATATAGGCAGTTTGGAATCAACAGGGCTTGAATTTTATTCAACCGGAAGCAATTGCTCGATACACAGAGGTTATTGCAGAAATCTTTCTTTTTTTCTCTCTATCTCTCCTACATCCGGAGAATACAATTTATACAATCAACATATGTCCTTTCGGTTCCTCTGTGAGGACCGTTATGGTAACTCAAGAGCCTAATTACAATTATTCGAAAACTAAAAAACAGGACAGATGGACTAACTATTTGACTTCTACAACTCTAACTGAAATAATAATACAAAAAACTAAGGTATTAACACCTAGATGTAACAATTCAAATGTTTTCAAACCCTCCTAGCCACAACATGTGGACAAAAATCCTACATTGCTGGCTAGTGTCAAATGCCCCTGCATCAGACTCCCGAGGGTAATTTTCTTCATAGGCTCCTGTCCATGAGCTCTTCCACTGACCTGCCTATCTTCTGCAACATTCCTTCAGTCATCCAAGTGGCACTTTCCTCTAGTTTATCCTTCCATTTGATCAAGTACTGAAAGTACTCTTGTTCTCTGGTCCTTCTGAACACCCTTTTACCCAATATCTTCTCTGGTTGCAATGGTTGTGCTGGAGGTAGCTGCTCTTTCCAATCAATCTGTCCCTTGTCTGCTCATCTTTTTTCTGCACCATCATCTTCATACTTATACAAATCTGCAACATTAAAAATGGGAGATATCCCAACATCAGGAGGTAATTCAATCTCATAAGCATTTGCAGAAAACTTCCTAAGTATCTTGCATGGTACAATCTTTTTGAACTTCAATTTATTGTACTTCTTCTTTGGGAATCTCTCCTTTCTCAAGTGCGCTGAAACCTGATCTCCTACTTCAAAATGAACTTCTTTTCTACTCAAGTCTGCTCTGTTTTTATATTTGATGCTGTTGCCTTGTAGTTGCTGTTTCACTTGTTCATGTATGGCCTGGATCTATGAAGCAAATTCCTCACCATCTGCACTTCTCAGCTCTGCCTTCCCTAGATTTCTCAACTCTGATATCCCTCTGGGGTGCATTCCATAGACAATATGAAATGGACTCTGACCTGTGCTCCTGTTTGGTGAGTCATTATATGCATATTCTGCCTGGGGCATAATATGGTCCCACTGCTTGGGGTGCTCTCCTGCAAGACTTCTCAACAAATTTCCCAGAATCCTATTCACTAACTCAGTTTGTCCATCAGTTTGAGGATGACAAGATGAGATGAAACTTAGTTTGGTACCAATTTTCTTCCACAGTTTCCTCCAAAAGTGCCCCACAAATCTGGTGTCTCTGTCTGAAACAATACTCTTGGGCAACCCATGCAATCTAATAACTTCTTTGAAGAACAAGTTAGCAACATGGGTGGCATCACTAGTTTTATAACATGGAATAAAATGTGCCATTTTGGAGAATCTATCGACCACAACAAAGACTGCATCATTCCCTCTCTGAGTCTTGGGAAATCCTAGAAAAAAATCCATACTCACCATGTCCCAAGGCCTGTCTGGAATAGGTAAGGGAGTGTACAATCCTGCATTCTGGATCCTTCCTTTAGCGTATTGACAAATCTTGCAATTCTTCACAAACTTGTCCACTTTTTCTCTCATCTTGGGCCAGAAATAAAAGTGACTCAGCTACTCATAAGGCTTATCAGTACCGAAGTGTCCAGCAAGTCCCCCACTATGCTTCTCTTTGATTAAATTTTCTCTCATGGAACATTTTGGTACACACAGTTGGCTTCTTCTGAATAGTAAGTCCTCCTGCAGGAAATAATCTAGCCACTGACTTCTATCTATTAAAACATGGTTAATACATGCCTCAAATGCTTCCTTAAAATCAGGATCCGTTTTGTACAATTCCTTAAGAAAATCGAATCCTACAACTTCAAAATTAGTTTCTTAAACAAGCATGTGCCTCCTACTCAAAGCATCAGCTACTTTATTGGCTTGGCCATTTATATGTTTTAAAACAAAATTAAAACTTTTGAGATACTCAACCCATTTAGCATGCTTATGTTTCAACTTGGGCTGCTGTACAATATACTGCAAAGCATGATTGTCAGAATATAATACAAAATCCCTGGACATCAAGTAATGTCTCCATTTCTTCAGTGCCTGAACAATTGCATAGAATTCCTTCTCATAAGAGGAATACTTTCTTCTGGTGTCGTTCATATTTTCACTGAAATATGCCATAGGCCTATCATCCTGACTCAACACATCTCCAATGGCCTCTCCACTGGCATCACATTTTACTTGAAATGGTTTAGTAATATCAGGTAGAATCAAAACAGGCTTCTCTGTTATCTTTTTCTTTAGAAGATTAAAATTTCTTTCTGCTTCAGCAGTCCACTTAAATGGTTGTTTTCTCTTCTTTATTGTTTCAATTATGGGTGCATTAATCTTACTGAAGTTCGTTATAAACTTTCTATAAAAACTAGCAAGTCCATGGAAACTTCTTACCTTAAAGACATTCCTGGGTGAAGGCCACTCCACAATTGCCTTAACCTTTTCTGGGTCCATCTTCAATCCTTCTGCAGAAACAACAAACCCAAAATACACCAAATATTCCTTCATGAATGAGCACTTCTTCAAATTTATCAGTAGTTTCCCTTGGTGCAGCTTCTTCAAGACATGATTAAGATGCCTTAAATGTTCTTCTCTAGTTTTGCTGAAAACTAATATATCATCCAGATACACTATCACAAATTTACCAATGAATTCTTTCAATACTTCATTCATAAGTCTCATAAAAGTGCTTGGTGCATTTGACAACCCAAAAGGCATTACCATCCATTCATACAGTCCTTCATTTGTCTTAAAAGTAGTTTTCCACTCATCACCCTCTCTTATTCTAATCTGATGGTATCCACTCTTCAAATCTATCTTTGAGAAATATTTAGCAATTAATAAGATCACAATCGGGTACAGGTTCCCCTTGCCCAGTGTTGAGGATTTAATGGATTGTTTGAGTGGCTAGTACTGCACATGGACTCAGACTTTCTATGATCATCCCCTTGTCCACCAACTCTTGTAATTGTCTCATGATTTCCTCATTTTCTTTGGGAGTCATTCTGTAGGCTGCCTTATTTGGCAGATTTGAACCAGGGATAAAATCTATCTGATGGCTGATCTTTCTCATAGGTGGCAGCTCATCAGGTAAATCATCCACAACAATGTCACAGTAATTGTCTAACATCTCTTGTATCTCTACTGGTAAATCAGAAATCTTTGTATAAGTAAGAACTACTTTAGGCTTGAAAACTAAAGCAAAGCTTACCTCTTCTTCTTCTATTTGCTGCAGATATTCCTTCCCGCTTAGCAACAAGGTCTTTGGATCAATCACTCTACTGGATGGCTCTCCTTCTTCCATGGGTATCAATGTATGATGTACCCCATCTTTGAAGAAATTGTAAGTGTTCTTCTTGCCATCATGCACTGATGCTCTGTCAAACTGCCAAGGCCTACCCAGTAGTATATGACACACATCCATGGGCATTACATCACACAGGACCTTATCTTTATATTTGCCCATTTGCAGCTCTATCTCACATTGTTCTTTCACAACCAGCTGATGTCCTTTATGCAGCTAGGACACCCTGTAGGGAGTTGGATGCTCCCTTGTCTTCAACTTCAACTTCTCTATCACCGCAGTGGAAACTAGATTGTCTATGCTGCCACTATCAATGACTAGCTAGCAGCACTTCCCTTGGATTTTGCATATGCTCCTAAACAAAGTCTTCCTTTGTGCCGGCTCAGTGACTTCTTTGGCTTGCTTCAACAGGACCTTGTTCACCACCAAGGATTCTCCCCTCTCTGGAAGAATTTTTTCTTCCATTTCTACCTCTTCTCCAGCCTGGGCAACAACAAAATTCCTTAGACCAGCACCCAAATTCTCTGGACATTCATAGTGCTTGTGTCCCACTTGCTGACATATATAACACCTCAATTCCCTACCTTTGCCTCTGTCTCTGCCTCCTCTTCCTTTTCCTCTGTAAGAACCCCTTCTGGCCCTTGCATCATCCTTTGTAGATGCATTTTGAGGTGAGTTACTGTTAGCTCCATCCTTGGGTGTAGTAGGCTTCCCTCTACCACCCTGACTTCCCTTCCCTCGGAAAGTACCTCTCTTCTTGACATACTATTTCCTCAGGAGTTTCTCCTCTGCTTTCAAGGCCAACTGATAGGCCTCTTCCACTGTCTTAGGAGACAGGAGACCAATCTCATCTTGGATATCCAACTTGAGACCATTCACATACCTGGAAGTCTTCTCTGGTGTGTCTTGGAATTTCCTAGCCCTTATGTTTACTCTATAAAATTCCTCTGTGTACTCTTTTACTGTCAGCAACCTCTGTCTCAGGTTCTGCATTTGATAATACAATGTCAGCTGGTAATCACTAGGCAAGAATTTACCTTTTAATTCGGCCATCATTCTGGTCCAGCTCTTGATAGGTTGCTTGCCAACTCTCCTCCTTTCTTCCTGCACTCCATCCCACCAAAGTGCAGCATGTCCTTTCAGCATTGTTACTGCAAACTTGACCTTCTTATCCTCGCTTATTTCTTCATAATCGAAGCATTTTTTCATTTCATTAATCCAGTGTACTAGTTCTTCTCGATTCAGTCCCCCTGCATAGCTTGACACTTCAATTCGGGGCTTAATTGCAGACCCCAGAACAGTTCTAAGGAGCCTCATGTCATGAGGGATTTCAACATTTTCTTCTGCTTCTTCTGTCTTAGGTTTGTTGATGTCTTCAGGATCTCTGGGCTATCTTCGCTCCATGGAATATATTTTGGCCTCGACCCTCTACAACATCCCAAACTCCTCAGCGTTGGCAACAGGTCTTCTTCTGCCAGAACCTCTACCAACTCAGATTTCCATGTCAGCAAAACAACTTCAGACAATAGCTCTGATACCACAAATTATGCAACAACGCTGAAAGTCAACCCTGAGGAGAGATGGTCAAACTGTCGTCGTGGTTCTATCAAACTTTTCCTGCTCCACGTGGTCTATTTATTTTTATTAATTATCAAATTCGTAGAATTTGATAAATAATACTATCCGCAATCTTTTAACTTTATATTATATCCTCGGCATACAACTATTATCTCTGTGCCTTATAACCAATGTTTAAATCTTTACACTCCATATAAACCAACGCACTGTTGAATAAATAAACCTTATATAAGCCTTGGCTCTGGGCTCCGTGTCTATGTTCAATCGCCCAATCAACGCGCTCTTCCTACCTTTGGTTAAATCCCGCGCATCTCTGTCAGACGACCACCGTTCGATGACTCTGCACCAGATCGACGGCTCTCGTCGATATCGCTTGGCCTCCAGCGTTGGGTTTTTAACACGCAATGAGAATAGGGAAAGGCAGTTTTGTACTCCCGTCCGGGGCCACGTGTCAAGGGCTCTATGGAATTGCTCCAATTCAGGAAATACCGCCTTTTCACCAAAAGTGGTGTGATATGGGCAACCCACTTTTCAAAACCACTCTCGGTTTTTTCATAGTGTTTAAATATGGTTCACGCCGGTTGCACGATCCTCCCCGTTCTCTAACTCACGCCTAACCCGTGGTTGCGGTTCGAAGAACAACTCTATTTCTTTACAAAGTGGGAAACCTTCCAAATAAAAAGTGTGCACGACCACGATTTGTCTGCATAGACCTTGCCTATGGTTGCATGGATTTAACAGGGTTATTCGAACAAATTTAAGAGAATTAAGGGACCGAGGGATACAAGACCTATACGGCAGGTTAGTTCAACAAATATATATATATATACAGAGTCCAATCACTTCACAGTTAAACCAATTTCTTCACAAATATAAATACAGGTAGTTTGGAATCAACAGGGCTTGAATTTTATTCAACCGGAAGAAATTGCTCGATACATAGAGGTTATTGCAGAAATATGTCTTTTTTTTTCTCTCTCTCTCCTACATTCGGAGAATACAATTTATACAATCAACATATGTCCTTTCGGTTCCTCTGTGAGGACTGTTATGGTAACTCAAGAGCCTAATTACAATTATTCGAAAACTAAAAATAGGACAGATGGACTAACTATTCAACTTCTACAACTCTAACTGAAATAATAATACAAACAGCTAAGGTATTGACACCTAGATGTAACAATTCAAATGTTTTCAAACCCTCCTAGCCACAACATGTGGACAAAACTCCTACATTGATGGCTAGTGTCAAATGCCCTTGCATCACTATGTCAATGAATTGAGTCTTTTGAGTAGATATCTTGCTCTTATTACCTTTCTTAATCTTGTCCATATTTTCTTTGCCCTTGTCAAGCCTTGGAGTTAATGAAAATGGAAAGGTCCCTTCCCTTTTAGAGGCAACAAACACTTGTCTTGACCCTCTTTGGTATGTGCATGCAAGAGGTGTGATGATGATTTTTTTGGTAGTGCCTTCATCATGGTTGTGACCCTTGGTGTTGTCATGAGCTTATTCATCTTTAATATGATCCTCATCAGTCATCCCATGCTTTGTTTGATCACTGCCATCTCGACCTTCAACACCATCATCATCATTACCTTATTTACTGCTTCCTGCACTGTAGCTTTGGTCTTCATTTGGACTATCAGCTCCTACACTTATTTCATCTTGGTTTTTTTCATCACTAGGGTATTTTTCTTCATCATCTCCTACATTGTTATCATTTTCATTATGAATAGGAGGCTGATTAGTGTCATAATTTTGATGACTATCTCCTTTGTTGTCTTGTTTTTCACTTCCTATCCCATTAGTGTCATCGTCATTGTCACTGTCATCCTCTTCAAATTATGTTTTTGCCTCATCATTTCCCTCTTCCTATCCTTTTATTTCCTCTTCATCATCTGCTTCTTCTTCATGTTCATCATCTTATACCATACTGTCTTTATCATGACTTTGCTCACTGTCATGCGCATTGCTCCTATTTTCATCATTATTCCTTTCCTCTATTTCCAAGTATTCTATCTCTTGTTCACTAGCTGCTGGCTCATCCTCTTGTTCATCATTTGTTTCCATGTACTCTGCCTCATTATGATCCTCTATTTCATTGCTGGTTTTCCCTCCTTCAATGCTCATGTCATTTTTATTTTCAACATCTTCATTTACTTCAGTATCCTCTTCCATAGTGGCAGAGTTTTGTCCACTTTCCTTACTATCATGCTTGTCATTTTCATCAACATCTTCTTGGTCATCACTTCCTTCATCTGCATCCTCCATTTCTTCACTTTGGGCTGACTTACTTGCATCATTACCATCACTACCTCCCTCCAAATTGTCACTGTCTTTGTCTTCATCATTACTATGTTCATTTCCATCCTCTTCACCATCATTTCCCTTTTTCTCTTCCTCATTAATTTTCGTCTCTACCTCATTGATTTCATCACCTTCATTGTCAGCACTCCTTTTATCATTTCCATTGTCTTCCTCTTCCTTTGATGCATCAATAGAAGGGGAAGAAGGGAGATTTTCTTGGGGTGAGGGTACTTATGCAGATGAGCAGGGAAAATCTGGTTGAGGAGGAGGTAGGGGGGTTGTGAAGACTTCATGTGCTATGAATACATCCCAAGGTATATCCTGCTACTCCAACTGATGTAATACCACCATCTTGATCAGGGAATGGTGAAATAAGCTTTGCATTTGTTGGGATGGAGTCCTCCTCCGGACAACAGAAGACATTTTCTCAATGCTCCTATAAAGATAGTAGGGAAAGTTGAGCATCTTAACCCTTGTGAAGTTCATGAGGAGTCTGACATGGTAGGAGTTTAGCTTGGAATACCTCCCCTCACAGTTGAAGTACTTCATGATAACCAACATCAAGGGTGCAAATCTATGTTTGAGGTGTGAGAAAGGGAAAATTGTCTTGCTGCCTTCTCTATACATTGTTTTGATGAATGGCTCAAAAAAGTCTTTGTCCAATTTTCCCTTCTTAAACCACTTATCAGCTATAGCAGGGATACCTATGGCCTCAGAGATGGCACCTGCTAATATCTAAAAATCCACTCCTGCAAGGCTTGAGTGCTTGTTTTTTAAGTTGACAATGAGGAGCGTTGTAAGATCAGGGTGCCTCTTCACTTGTTTGACCTTCTCACAAAATTGAAAACATCTTGCATTTTGAAAACATGATAGGATACTAGGAGAGGAGGTGATGGCCACTGTGCTTTGAGGTTCCAATCTATTGACTTTCCATCCCTTATGTTTTGGTCTGAAAGGCCTTTGACTACTTTTACTCCTACTACTGTTTTCAACTCTTGACATAATGATAGGAGATGTTGGTTGACAATCTAGGGTTTGATGAAGCAAGATAAAGATGGTGATGAATTCAACTTTGGTGAATGAGTGATGTGGAGGCTAGGGTTCTTAGGATTGCGTAGCTTTGGAGCTTAAGGAGGCCTTTCTCAAAAGTGTATTGTAGCCACCTTAACTCACTTACCCTTACATGACATCAAACTGGTTTCAAGGAGGTTCAGAGGAAAAGGCTGATTTGCATGCAAGACCTAGGGTTCATCCACCTAGGGTTTGAACTTTAAATTCACAAAAGACTAAAATAAATTTGGAAAATTGTTTGGGGACAAGGAGAGAAAGACACTTACCAATTTTTGGCTCTTTGTAAACCTTCGGAGATCAAATGGAAAAGGAAATTCATGACCAAGCGCAGAGAAATTTTGCTTTGGAGGCTCTCTGCATTAGAGCAGCGCCTTGCATGAGATGTCGGGTAAGCCTGTTAGCGCAGTGTCGAAAGGCCTGCCAGTGGGTTAGCATAGCGCTGAGCACGTGCAACAACATTTAGTCTTCGGGCTAGTCAGGCCCGCATTTGTGCAACGCCCAGGATTAGCATAGCGCCATGCCAAATTTGTGCAGCGCAGTGTTGTTCTGAATAGGCGAAGGATGGATTAGCGCAGTGCCAACCTTTTTTTGCGTAGCGCCACTGATTTACGCAACGCTAGAAACAACTTGCCTAGAAACAGTCAGAAAATCTATTTTCTCTCCTAAAGCTTCTTTCTCTTCACCAAGTGATGAATGAGTTTGAAATGGAAATTGAAACACCTTTATACCCCTTGAGAGTAATAAATCAAATTTACAAACCCACTTTACTATGTTAGGATTGGGTCACTTTATAATTTCCACTAATATCTCCTTGACCTTTTTGCAAGTTCCTATAACCTTCTTAAGTGATTTTCTTTGGGTAATGGTGTATTGAAGGATAAAAAGACCCCCCTCCCCCCCCCCCCCACCTTTTTAGCTTTGAAATTCTGGGGACTTTGCAAACTGTCTCTTTTGAAAAAACTAAAACCATGAGTTTACCCTTTCTGTCATTTCTTGAGTGTAATTTGACCTAAAACATGAGTTTCTCACCTTTTACTGATTTACAGTGATATGTCTTTTGGAAAAGATGTGTACATCATGTTTATGATGCTCTTTCCTTGGCCACTTATGATTTTTTGCAGGTGCCATAACACAGGTTTTTTGGTCTCTTTGTCATTGTTTGGACTTTTTATAGCCTTTAGTCACCCAACAGGGATTTTAGGGTCAGCATGATTTTAATTTTGACATTTCACCTCATGTTTTATTTATCTTGACCATTTTGAAGACCTTTGACTATAATTGCAAAGCTTAGGCCCCCCTCAAACTGATACTCTTTACAACTTCTTCCTTTGGTGTGGTGAAGTAGTGCTGCCTTGGCAAAACCCTAGAGAACACCTTGGACATCCTTTGAATGTATTCTTCTGTTATGAAGGAGGACTTATCATATTCATTTGAACTTTTTTTTTCTATCTTTCCAAACTCTTAGGTTTTAGGGCTGTTAGAGAAGAATAAGCCGTGTTGTCTTCTAAGTTCTCTATAGCCCTTTCAAGTTCATTCATTTCGGTTCAGTTCACCTCACCTTTTTCCCTTATTAATTCATGATTTTTGAAAATATTTAGTGTGTCTTTGGTTGTGTTGTTGTGCCTTTTGTCCTTGTGGTCCTTGCATTGGCTCCTTGCACTGGTGCCTTGCTTGGAAACACTGATTTGCCAACCAATCCTAAAACCTTGAATCTCATTGAACATAGGCCTATTGCCTTTTCTTTTCTGTGGATGTCTTCTTGTGATGATTCACCCTATTACCTTACCTCTTTTTATGCTAATGGCCATCTTCAATCTTTATTTGTAGAAATGTGAGCAAGGGCAGCTGTCCCTTGCAGAATTTGTGCTTTGGCAAAGGAGGCCTTCCTTGAAGGGATTTTGATAAGTTTTGGACAAATTTACTTGACCACCTTCTTCTTTGAATGCAGCCTCTTTTCACAGGAAGAACAGATATTTTTAGAACATCAAACCAACCCTATGACCTATGAAACCGTAGGTGACCTAGTTGGAAGGCTCTTGGACTTGGTCTTTTCTTGAAAACTTGATTTGGGATCCTTAGGTGTAAAACAGAGTTTTGTACAAACTGATGTATGGAAGATCCAAAATCCAATGTACATGATTTATCTAAAGAGCCTAGAGAGATAGTTTTGAGACCATCAATGCTTGAGGTATTTTGGAGATATAAGAGAGTTGGTTGATTGGTGGCCCTAGGTAGCAGTGGAGGGGTTAGGCAAAACAAAATAGAGGATTGATGCTAAAGGTGACAAAACATAGACCAAATGAGTGACATGAGCCCATGATGGGTCTTCCGGGATTGGTGAGATGAGCTTTACATGATGGGATGATGAAATAGTGAAAAATTTATCCTAAGGATAATGAAGGCAGTGAGATTTCTAGAACTCAAAATGTTCATGAACTTTGTTTCTAGAAATATAAGATAATTATTTAGTCATCCATGGGAAGAAAATATTACTAATGACTAACATCGACTTCAGCCAAGAAACTCAAGAATTTGCACACCAATCACCCTTGTGCTTTGTGTGATCTCCATGGCCATTATACTCACCTCTGTCCCCGCCTCAAATATTACCGCACCTCCTTGGACGTGGTTCACCAATACGAGGCCGAGTGCAATGAGTTCACCTCTCCCTTACTTGTGCATTATGCTTCAACAAAACTATAGGACACATCCACTCACAGTGACATACTCCCTCCCGATGTCGAGATGACGGAGCCCTCGACCACTATCCTCTACCTATCATCATCTATGAGATCTATGGTGGAAGACCCCTTTGGGGCATCCCCTTCTGTTTCTCCTGACCTCCCTTTAGCGATCACCTTGGGCTCAACATCAGTAGATTATTCATCTACTTGTTCTTCTGTCACCCTCCATGATGATGAGCATGTGAACCTCACTTCTCATAATGATGATTCAGGTAGCTTCGCCGCACCATGTGGTATTTATTCCACCAATCACCCCATCTTATATTGCGATGATGACATTATGGAAGCACTTACCACCCCTGACTTTATCTACCCCCCCCTTTTACATTGAAACCATGCATTCGAACCACATACACCTTGTGGTAATTACATTGACACCCAATGTTTTTGTAAGGGGGCACCCATATTTGAGATTCTAGGAGAAGCAATTCTCCGCAACCCTCCTAGTGCATCTGGAATTGTCGAATCTAGTACCATTATTCTTCCCCATTTAGAAGAACCTCTAGAGTTCCATATCACTTCATATCACTAGAGGGATGATCCACTTCATCATTCCTTCATCTTACATCAACAACCTAGTCCCTTAGACATTGTTGTTGACCAACCTCTATATTTTCTCGGTGAGCACAAGTTCATTATATCGAAATCCACTCTTTGGGATAGTGACACCATGTATGTGAACCCATAAATTCAATCCATTTTCTTCATATATACATTACCAAAAGAGAATGATAATCCTCCATTCCCTTTCTCGAACCGCATCTATCCATTCTTCCCACGGAAGATAACCATAACATAAAAAAATGGAGAACCACATCATAAAAATGTGTTTAGATTCCACTTTTCTAAATACATTTGGCATGACCATAACATGCTTGGGGGCACCTATGCCCCTATAACTTCTCATCATCCTCTTGAGGATTTAGTGCCTATGATACTAAAGGGTTGAATCTATTATTTTAGCACTTGGAACGCCATGGTGCTCCCAAAAATCCTCTTGCTAGGGGCATCATTCCCACCTTTTCATACCAGATTAGTCCCCTCCATCCCATATGCTTGAGGGAAGTATCCCATGCTTGGGGGAATGATGGCACCCCCGGCCACCTTCTCACTTGGTTTTCATAAGTCTCTACCTAGATCCCACCGATCTATGTATGTTCAATTATCCTCCCATTCCTTGGATAGTTTGTCCTACCGGCCTCTCCGGCGAGCCATATATCGTAGATGCTTGATACCATTTCTTCAAATATTCTACTTTATGTGCTACCATACTTACCACTTGGTCCCTATGTTTGACTTGGTGGGTGGGCATGATTCTAGACCTTCTCTAGTAGTTCATTCCTTTATTCTTTTCTTACCTTGATTCTTCACCAGGGCTATCCTTCCAAGAAGCATTAAGGCCACCATTAGACAAGCAAGGATGCCTATTTGAAAGTCTCAGATCCTGATTCCAATGGTTTTTTTTTAACTACGATCACCACAAGATTTAGGGCCTTTTCCTCCTCTCTACATTCACCATAGCTACACTTGAAAATTAATCAAATTGGAGGGGAATCACCTTATTAAAAAAAAAACCCCAATTTTTCTTTGGCCAATTGTCACCAAACTTAGCTCTTTTTGACGAGCCGTCAGCATTTCTGAAATCTCTCCCCGATCAATCAAATGGGTATCCTTTCATTTTTGGTGATTTGATATTCACCAAGAAGCCTTTTTCCATGAAGGGTCACTTCGCCACTTATCAAGATCGAATTTCCTCACTTGTGCCACTTGTACTTGGGGCACCACTTTGCCCTCATACTTGTTGAAGCTCATGTCGATTTTGATTGTGATTAACCATCTTTTACTCATGTTTTTATGTTCCTCTTCGGGCCTATTCTGTGTGGCAACATCATTGAGTCACCCTTGTTTAGAGCATCCGAGTTGAGTCATCATCGCATTCGTGGAATTTGTCCCGAGTTCCTTTTGTCTCCCATAACAGTATTCCATCCTTCATTTCTTTGTACCTCTCTCATGTCGCACATTTTTGCCTTCAGTCATACTATCCCCTATACCCTCTAGAATCTAGTCAGTAGCTCCTAGGTCATTCATGCCCTTTATGCTCTAACAAGGGAAGTTGTCAGCCCACTACTTAGTACCCCCCATTCCACCATCATCCCTGGTGTAAGCCTATCAGTCACTCTACTATTATCCCTCATGCCTTAAGTTGAGGATTCCTTATTGCCTCACCTATGGTTGACCTCCTTGTGTCAACATCAGCTTATTCATTCCAGCAGATAGGTCTAGAGGGCAGTGTACCTTGGTTCCAGCTTCCACTCTTGTTCAGTGCCTCAGATCAGGCAAAGGGACCCTTTATTTCCCTTTGACTTGATTTTTTCTCAGTTCCAGTTCCTTATGGCATGATCAAGATCAGTATAATTGATGGTTCAGTGATGCAACAGATTGTACTGATGATTCCAGGGTGTGTGTGAGATGTTTCAAACCTCATTAGGGGGAGGCCCTTTTGGTAGCCCCCCACATACTTGGATGACCTATTTACTACAAATTTGGATACAGCTCTACAGATTTTATGGTTTCGGCCCCAGCCACTTGCAACACATTTTTTATTTTGCATGTATCATTCATATTTTCAGAGCCCTTTCCTATTTTACATGGACTCTTTGGTTGTTATTATATCTCATGTACTAAGATATTATTGTATAAATCCTGGCTATTGTCCCAGGCACATTATGTATGTGGGATCCATTATGTTTTTTATCTAGCCCATGTTTATGCCAACATGTACTATATAGATCAGTCCCATGTTTGTTGGGCACACCATTATTATTTTTACTTGTTCATCTCGATGGGCATAGGTTAGCCTCCCCCGTCTCGTTCAGAACATGTACTCACTCATAAAATAGACTTGTCACGCCTATCAGTCTTGCCTCCTCAGGGTATTTTCCTCTCTTGCTTCAATCCGTCTTATATTTCTCTCTCTCTGACTCCCCTTTGGTGTCTAGTGATTGTGTTCTTACAACATACTTCTGCCATACGATTAGCTCCTAACGCTCGCACGTTGGGGGGAAATCTGTTACACCAATATTTTTTCATCTAACCTGTTACTATTAGATGGACTAAAATACACCATGTAAGACCACTTTTACCATAGTAAAATTACTTTCACTATGAGAAATAATTTAATAACCCATAGTTTATTAAATTATTTCCGTTCTAAACAGGAAATCCAATGAGGAATAATTAAATCAATCCTTATTTGTTTGATTTTCCTCTAGAGATAATTAATTAAACCACTATTTAATTAATATTATTGGTCATGTTTAACCCAAAACATGAGAATTAAATAGATAAATCAAACAAATCATTTATTTATTTATTATTTCTAAATAAAGGGATTTAACCAATTCTAAATTCCTTTTCCCTCCACCAAAAAATAATAAAATATTCCAAGTAAGTTGGATCTAGATTTGGTCAATAATATTTTAATTATGCACCAATATCTAGACTAACTCAATATCTTGTTATAAATAGAAGGGTTTTACATTCATTCACTACCTTTTGTCACATTTTTTATCACCTTTTGATCTTTGCTTTTGGTCTGACTTTGATCCTCCATCATTGTCATATTTTTTCTACTTTTTCTTGTGAGCTCCCTCTGAGTTCTATTTTTTCTGGGTTTTTTGCACCATCAAGGGAGAGAGATCTTGGATATGAAGCACTAAGGACATACAAGAACCCATCCCATTGAGGGGGACTGGTAACATATTTCTGGGTTCCCTTCCTAGGTCTCATAATACAAAAAAATATTTATAAATTCTTGTTTTGTCTATTGGATGTATGGAGCAACTCTTGATTATTTTTATTGTTTAATGACTTTAACAACATAGATCTAGATTTTTGTAGCATTTGTTCTGATCACCTACTTCAGATCTAAGGAAATTGACAACCACATATGATGTTAGGGTTGTTTTTTATGCACAAATAAAGTGACCTTTTTTCATATGCTTGAGATTAGAATTCACTCTAGCAGCTAGTATAATTCAACCTAGTAAAATTTATTTTTCTCCTCAAGTAGTATTGCTGCACAAGAAGGATGGATCATGGAATATGTGTCTGGATTATAGGGAGCTCAACAAGCTCACTCTTAAAGATAAATTTCCCATCACCGTCATTGATGAATTATTAGATGAATTACATGGAGCAACTTACTTCACCAAGTTGGATCTTTGTTCTGGATATCATCTAATTAGAATGAAGACTGAAGACATTTCGAAAAAAACATTCATAACTCATGGGGGTCATTATGAATTTTTGGCCATTCCTTTTGGCCTTACTAACACACCTTCCACACTTCAAGGTTTAATGAATTCCATTTTCAAACTCTTCCTTAGAAAATTTGTGTTAGTATTTTTTTGATGATATACTAATCTACAAAAAGTCTTGGAAGGATCATGTTCAACATGTTGATAGGGTGATCAAACTATTGGAGGAGAAACAATTATATGCAAAAACCTCCAAATGTTTCTTTGGAGTACAAGAGGTGGAATATTTGGGTCATATTATATCTCATGAGGGTGTTAAGGTAGACACGAACAAAATTAAAACCATGAAGGAATGGAAAATCCCCACAACTATAAAGAATCTTAGAGGATTTCTGGGATTAACAGGGTATTACCACAAGTTTGTGAATAATTATGGGAGAATATTGGCAACCTAAGACATCATTACTGAAGAAAGATGCATTTTATTGGACTCGAGAAGCCACTAAGGCCTTTGAACATATTAAAGAGGAAATGTGAAAAGCACTGGTCTTAGCTACTCCTAACATCACAAATTTTTTTATTGTGGACAAGGAAAATTTTAAGGATGGAAAATTATTTTGAAGTTTAAAAAATTGTCAAATCTCACTAGTCCCTAATATGAAAAATATAAAATATTTATTGATGTATTTGTAAAATTATTCAAATATATAATGATATTATATATATTTTCTAAATAATGTTGACGATTTTAAGGTAAATATTTTTATATTGTAAAATTTGGGCGAATCACTTTTATAAAAAAATGGTAATTGGCGAATCTTTTTTTGGAAAAACCATGGAAAATTAACCCACCTGTGAATATTAGCCCCTAAAATTTTCCATGATTGTGGAATGTGATGCCTCAGGAAATGAAATTGGTGTGGTTTTAATGCAAGAAGGAAGACCCATTGCTTTTGAAAGTCATCCAATCAAAGGAAAGTATTTAAAAAAAATATTTACAAGAAGGAAATGTTTTAAATACTACATGCACTAAAGAATGGTGACCTTACCTAATGGGAAGAAACTTCAAGGTAAAAACAGATCATGATAGTCTTAAGTAATTTTTGGAACAAATATTATCTTCAAAATAGCAGCAAAAATGGGTCACAAATATGTTGGGTTATGAATTTGAAATCATCTACAAAAAAGAGAAGAAAAATGATGTTGCATATTCACTCTCAAGAAAGGATGAGGATGTGGAAGCAATGATTTTTTCCATTTATATTATCCAACCTGAGTGGATAATCAAAGCAAGGAATGAATGGAGGAATGATGAAGATTTGTGGACACTCATTCAAAATTTTCTGAAATATCCTTGTACATCTGACACATTTAGCTGGAAAAATGATTCATTATGGTACAAATATCGCTTATATATTTTAAGAATTCCCAACTCAAACAAAATATTCTTTTGGAATTTCATACCTCTACCTTAGGATGGTACTCAGGTTTTTAAAAAATTACCACAGGGTCAAGAAGGATAACCTCACTTTGGTAAAAAATCAAATGAAACAACAGGTAGATCAACATTGCAAGAAATAAATTTTGATATAGGCGACTAGGTATTTTTACGACGACAACCATACAAAAAAATTTCCCTCGAGCAACCTAATAAGGATAATAAATTATCACTAAAGTATTATGGTCCTTACAAGGTGTTGTAAAAGATGTAATATTCCCAATTTGCTATGAGCTAGTTGGAATATTAGTTTTTGTTTTTGCTTCTTTGTTTGATGAATAATAGGGTATGGAGACCCATAAATCTCCTTATTAGGAATAAAATCACTACTAATGTGAATGGATATCACTTTAGTGGTTTGATAAAGCACCCTTATGTGTGAAAAGGGGCTCGAGCATGTAGACTGGGTCAACTTTGACCAAATCAACAACTATGTCATGGAGGAGTGTCATTCATTGTGGGACAACACAGTTTTGAAGGGAGACTCCATGCATGGAAGTAGTGGCTTTAATGAGTGGGGCTAATGGTGAGGAAGCTCACCACTTATATAAGGAAGGGCATGGCAGCCATAGATGATAGGTTGTTTATTATTATTTTGATATGGTGTGTTAAGACTTATTTTCTCTCTTCAGCTGTTTAGGTAAGACTGAAGTGTTGTTAAGCACAGGGTGTTCCCAAGTGGGAATCCCACCTTCATCCTCAAGGGACTTCGAGTGCCTACTCAGGAGAAGTACTTGCACTACATTTCCATATTTCGGCATCAAGACAAGCTCCATATTTCATCTACAGTGTGGTTTCTGCAGAGGGTTGTGTTGTGTTGCAAGTTGCAGCAGTGGAGAATACATTTGGGTGGTTTTTGAGTTGTTTTTAAGTGAAGGAAGGTTTCCTTCCATTGGGAGGCTAGTGAGGAAGGCCCTTGAGCCTTATTGAATCATTTTGCATTAAGCCACACTATCATTTTCCCCTACAACACAATTTCAGTGTTGGATTGCGTTATTTTAGGGAGGAGTTGCAAGGGTGGTTTCAGTACACCATTTGGGGAGAAGATTTTTCCAATGAAGGGATCAACCTTTCATCTAGAGAGTCTATTGGAGGAGGCTACATTATTTTCTACATCATATCAGCCACATATTTCTAGCTGTGTAGTTGCAATGAATCTTTAGCCCTAGGGCTTTGATTCATTTCTTGTATATTCGTGTATTTCTGAAAACCCTCTTGGGTTCTTTGTTGGAGGTTACATAGAGCCTAGATCTTAATTTTATGTATATTTTGAGGCATATATCAGCCACTTCATCTTTTGTATGTTCATATGTTGTAGCAAGGCACCTATGTTTGCGCTGTAGCAGTCTTTTGGCATTTTATGTAGTAGCATTACCTCATTATTGAGGGGATTTATCTATTGGAGGCTTATTAGTTCATGTTGTATGGTTTGTGCCTCATTGTATTAAATTATTTTGATGTTGCTATGATGAATAAAGAAGTTCCATATTGTTCTCCCATATTTATGCATTGATCTTCAATACTATTTCCATGTTTATGCACTATAATACTGCTTTTCCCATTTGGGTTTATTACAGTGGTATTAGAGCATAACATTGGCTCAGCCTGTTCATCTTAAGCCAATATTTCATGAGAAGAAGGAGATCCTCTCACACATAGAGAGAAGAGGTATCTCAGAATGTTGGGAAACCAACTCCAAAAAGAGAAGAAAAGAGATATCAACGCCTTAGAAATAAGCCACTTCAAGGGGGCAACCTCCAATACATTACATGAATGAAAAATTCTTGGATGATACAATTTACAAAACCTCCTTTCTATATATAGGAGTCTATGGGGCCATATTGTAATCCTATTGGACCACAATGTAATCCTAGCTGACCTAACAATAATAATTTAAGGGCACAATAATAACAAAATGAGGGTTACAAGGGTACAATAATAACAATAAGGGGTTTACACTAACAATAATAAGGGACTATACTAGTGATATAGGGACCTAACATGCCCCTCTCCTTCAAAAAAGTATTGTCCTCAATGCTTGAGTAGCTCCGGGTGCTTCTGTATAAAATTCTCATCCTCCCATGTAGAATCTTCAGTGGGTAAGTTCTTCCACTTGATGAGATACTCTGAAATTGATCGATTCCGTATTTGTCGAGTTCTTGTTTCCATGACCGCTTCTGGTTCCAATATGATTTTTCCTTCCTCATCAAGTTCTGGCAATATTGTTTGAACTGGAAGATTTTCTACTATAACCTTCTTTAAGCATGAAACATGGAAAACTGGATGTACTCGCGAAGAAGCAGGAAGCTCCAATTTGTATGCCATAGTACCAATCTTTTGCAACACCTTGTAAGGACCAT
Organism: Pinus albicaulis; assembly: GCA_034641835.2. NCBI lineage: Eukaryota > Viridiplantae > Streptophyta > Pinopsida > Pinales > Pinaceae > Pinus > Pinus albicaulis. Next base: position 1,220,684,108 of record CM076584.1, on the reverse strand, counting down.
AGTACTTTGGTGATAATTTGTTATCCTTCTTAGCTTGCTTGAGGGACATTTGTTTGTATGGTTGTAGCCGTAAAAATACCCAATCTCCTACATCAAAACTTCTCTCGCTGCGATGTTGATCTGCCTGTTGTTTCATTTGATTTTGTGCCAAATTCAGGTTATCCTTTAAGAGTTGGAGAACTTCTTGCTGATGCTCTATGTGATCTTCCACTGCTTGAACCTTCGAATTTTCTCTTAAATATGATGTGATGGATGGTGGATGATATCCATAAAGTGCCATAAATGGGGTCATTTTTGCTGCAGTATGGAAAGAAGTGTTATACCACCATTCAGCGAGAGGTAACCACTTGACCCATTGTGTTTGTTTATCAGATAGAAAACAACGAAGATATCCTTCCAAACATTTATTTACTATCTCAGTTTGACCATCAGATTGAGGATGATAAGATGAGCTATGAGCTAATTGAGTATCCAAACAAGAAAATAACTCCGTCCAAAAATTTCCAGTAAAAATGGGATCTCTGTTGCTCACAATAACCCTTAGGCTTCCATGTAGCTTTTGAATTCTATCCATAAATGTAGTAGCAACTGTACTTGCTTTAAATGGATGAGATAATGCACAAAAGTGTGCATACTTGGTAAGTCTATCAACTACCACCATGATGACATTATTTCCTTCGAACTTAGGTAAACCTGTGATAAAATCCATTGAAATCTCCTCCCAACGTTGACTTGGAATGGATAAAGGTTGTAGAAGTCCCGGGGTCTTAATTGTCTCCACTTTATTCTGCTGGCAAACCAAACATTCCATCACAAACTTTTGAATATCAGATTTAAGGCCATCCCAAAAAAATTCTTTCTTCACCCTGTGGTAAGTTTTTAAAAATCCTGAGTGTCCTCCTAAAGGAGAAGTGTACAATTCCAGAAGAATCTTTTGTTTTAGTTGGGAATTCTTACAAAGATATAAGCAATATTTGTACCATAAGGAATCATTTTTCCAACTAAATGTATCAGATGTACTAGGATCTTGCTGCAACTTTTGAATGAGTATCCATACATCTTTGTCCTTCTTCCACTCATCTCTTGCTTCAGTTATCCAATCTGGTTGGATAATAGAAATGGCACAAAGCAATGCTTCCACCTCTTCATTCTTTCTTGAGAGTGCATCTGCAACAACATTCAGCTTTCCTTTTTTGCAGATTATTTCAAAGTCATAACCCAACATCTTTGTGACCCATTTTTGCTGTTCTTCTGACGATAGTCTTTGTTCCAAAAAGTGTTTAAGACTATCATGATCAGTTTTTACCTTGATGTGTCTTCCCATTAGGTAAGTTCGCCATTTCTTTAGTGCATGTAGTATTGCTAACATTTCCTTCTCATAAATAGGTTTCTGTAAATACTTTCCTTTGATTGGACGACTTTCAAAAGCAATGGGTCTTCCTTCCTGCATTAAAACTGCACCAATTCCATTTCCTGAGGCATCACATTCCACAATAAAGGTTTTGTGAAGTCTGGCGTAGCTAAGACCGGTGCTAGGCACATTGCCTCTTTAAGATGTTCAAAGGCCTTAGTTGCTTCAGGAGTCCATGAAAATGCATCTTTCTTCAATAATGTTGTTAGAGTTGCTGCTATTCTCCCATAATTCTTAACAAACTTGCGATAATACCCTGTTAACCCGAGAAATCCTCGCAACTGCTTTATGGTTGTGGGGACTTTCCATTCCTTAATGGCTTTAATTTTGTGAGGGTCTACTTTAACACCCTCGTGAGATACAATATGACCCAGATATTCCACCTCTTGTACTCCAAAGAAACATTTGGATGTTTTTGCATATAATTGTTTCTCCTGCAATAGTTTGAGTACCCTGTCAACATGTTCAACATGATCCTTCCAAGACCTGTTGTAGATTAGTATATCATCAAAAATACTAGCACAAATTTTCTAAGGAAGGGTTTGAAAATGGAATTCATCAACCCTTCAAATGTAGAAGGTGCATTGGTAAGGCCAAAAGGCATGACCAAAAATTCATAATGACCCTCATGAGTTCGAAATGTTGTTTTTGGAATATCTTCAGTCTTCATTCTAATTTGATGATATCCTGAACGAAGATCCAACTTGGTAAAAGAAATTGCTCCATGTAATTCATCAAATAATTCATCAATCACAGGAATGGGAAATTTATCTTTAATGGTGAGCTTATTGAGCTCCCTATAATCTGAACACATTTTCCATGATCCATCCTTCTTGTGTACCAATACTAGAGGAGCAGAGAAAGAATTTTGACTAGGTTGAATTATACTCGCCTCTAACATTTCTGCAATCATACGTTCAATTTCGCTCTTTTGGACGTAAGGATATCTATAAGCCCTGATGTTTGGAGGAACACTTCCTAGAATCAAATGAATAGCATGATCATGATCATGAATAGGTGGGAGTCCTTTGGGAGTTTCAAACACCTTGGAATGATTGTCCAAGACTTGTTGGAGATCTGCAGGAATAGATGATTTTGATGTTGGAACTTCTAGTGAGCATAATTGTGAAATTACACCTCGTTGTTATTTCTTTAGAAACTTTTCCATGACATTAGAGCTTATTATCCTTCCTGGCTTCCCTGCAATACCTCGTAATTCAAATTCCTTTCCTTCTGAAAAAAATTTCAAGAAAAGTTCTTGAAAATTAAAAGCTACCGTCCCCAAAGATTGTAACCATTGTACTCCTAGTACAACATCAACACCTCCCATAGGAATGGAAAGAATTGGACTATTCAATACATATTCCCCCATGGTTAGATTGATATTATGGAATTTTCCAGAGAAATTTATAGTTCCTCCATTTGCAACCATCACTTGACATTCTGGTGCTGGGTATAGGAAACAATTTAATTCCTTGGCTACCTTACAATGAATAAAATTATGGGTGCTACCCGAATCAATCAACACTATTACCTTTTTCTTCTTGATTTTTCCTTCTATCTTGAGAGTTTGAGGAGTGGTAATTCCTGCCAGTGCATTACATGATATGGTTGGATTCATTTCTTCCTCTTCTAGGGCTGGTTCCTGGTGTATATCCTCTTCTTGTTCATTTTCTTCTTCTTCTTCACAATCTATGTAAAATAATTTATTTTCAACACACTTATGACCTTTAGTGTATTTGCTATCACAACTGTAGCAAAGCCCTTTTGCTCTTTTTTCTTCCAATTGTTGTGGTGTCAACCTTGTAGGTTGTGGAAATCTAGGGGTAGAAACACTTCCTTCTTTATAGAATTGAGTGGTAGGCTTCCTTGTCGCCATAATTTTACATTCAACTTTTCTTGCCAACCTGAATGCCTTCTCCAATGAATCAGGTTCCAAAACACGAAATTCATGTTGGATGTTATCCTTTAGAGTACCTAAGAAGAGATCAATCCTCTGTTCCTCTGGAATATTAGTTACCCTTATATTCAATTTTTGGAAGTCCTCAATGTGCTGCCCCACTAAACCCTTTTTTTTGAGATTTATCAATTGGCTAAATAAGGTGTTGCTCTTTGTATCCTCATAATGTGCTATCATTTTCTCCATAAAAATTGACCAAGTGACAATTTTTTTACGGGAGCAAAGCCATCGATACCATACAAATGTATTTTGTTCTAAATGTAAAGTTGCAATGCGTACCTTTTGTGTGTTTTGTACATTATGGAGATCAAAATATTGCTCCATCTGTAGTATCCATGTTACAGGATCCTTTCCATCAAACTTCCTCATATCCATCTTTGGAATATGGTGGTTCTTCCTGCCAACATTAGAGTTTATGAAATCACAATTAACATTTATTTTGTTCTCATCATGAGGTTCTTCAACTATCTTTTCACCATTAGGAAACCTTTCTTGTATAAACTTTGTCAAACCTTCCATGTCTGCTTTTAGAAAATTCTTCATGTTTTCCATTTTCTCATCGATCTTAGCTTCCATGTCATCAATCTTAGATTCCATGCCAGCCTCCATGCCATCCATCTTAGCTTCCACGCCTTTCTTCAAACCGTCCATCTTCACTTCCACGCCATCCATCTTAGCTTCCATGCCTTTCTTCAAACCGTCCATCTTCACTTCCACGCCTTTATTCAAAACTTCCATTTCATTTTTTGTTGCTCTTTGCGAGAGTGAAATTTGTTGCACTTGCTCTTGTAATTTTGATAGATCATGTTGCAATTCTTCGTCTTCATGAGTCATAGTAGAGCTTTCCAAAGGCTTAATGGGTGTTGAATTATTTTTTAGGGCCATTTTATAATCCAATACTGATATCTATTCTACAATATGCCCTTGCAATCAATTCAACTTGATTCTTCAAACAAGACTTATGCAATTCGGAAAAAAAATACACACCTTTTACTTGTTTTTGAGGAGCTCGATATTGAAATTGTATTATCTATGTGATTGCAGCTCTTCAATATATGAAATTCAGCACTGAAGTAGCCCTCTGAATTCTCTTTTTAATGCCACAGGTCTGACCTGATTTGGATTCTCCAAGACAAAGTTATGTCCAATCTCCCACAATGACCTAATTATGGACTGGTTCAGTATAGCGAACTTGTATGAATTTCCACGTGTCACTGTTTCGTCCTTCACCTTTGAAATTGATAGCCAAGAAACTAAAGTCTGTTTACTTGTGACCAATTTTTACGACACTCCAATCTGATGCTCAGAGAGAGAGTTATTGAAATTTTCCCATGATCACCTTTTTGAGATGAAATTCGAGAGCCTGAAAAAGCACTACATTCCACAGATCATATCTCCAAAAATGTTGTGAACCAAGCTCTGAAATTTTTTGAGGAGTTTCCTTAGGATTTCATCTTCGCACCATAAAAAATTCAGATTCTAAACCTCAGTAGAAAAAAATTTATAGCGCAAATGCCACGATGACCTATTTAGGAACCTAAACAAAGACCTAACTTCCACAGATCATATCTCCGAAAATATTTTGAACCAAGCTCTGAATTTTTTAGAAAATCTTCCTCAAGATTTCGGCTTCACACCCTAACAATTTTGGCTTCTGAAACTTCGTAGAAAAAAAGTTATAGTGAAAATTCCACGATGACCTGTTTGGAGCAGCGAAACCCTAGAATCCAAACCTCTGATACCAAATGTTGGGAAACCAGCTCCAAAAAGAGAAGAAAAGAGATATAAACGCCTTAGAAATAAGCCAATTCGAGGGGGAAACCTCCAATACATTACATGAATGAAAAATTCTTGGATGATACAATTTACAAAACCTCCTTTCTATATATAGGAGTCCATGGGGCCATAATGTAATCCTAGTGGACCACAATGTAATCCTAGTTGACCTAACAATAATAATTTAAGGGCACAATAATAACAAAATGGGTGTTACAAGGGTACAATAATAACAATAAGGGGTTTACGCTAACAATAATAAGGGACTATACTAGTGATATAGGGACCTAACACAGAAGAAATTGGAAGTATGATTATACATATGATAAAGGAGATAAGGGTAAAACCCCTTTATCAGGAGAAGATGAGGAGAAGGAGTTTCCTAAGCTTCTTCTTCGAACTATGTAAGACATTGCAAGAGAAATAAAGGATATGAGGATGGATAAACACAAAGAATCCCCTAAAGGGTTTCTACATGGTGAAGGCTCCGACATTTCTCATCACTAGAGCGATCAACCAGTGAAGCAGCAGGTTTCCCAACACTCTGCAATGCCTACATTTTTAGCAGTGGGAAATGGAGGGTTTCAAGAAAAAGAAACCCTTGAAGAATATTTTTTGGAGTATGAGTCTCAATCTCAGATATTCAAGGCTCATTTCAGTTTTCAAGAATTTTTTCAAATCAAGGACAATAAGAGACCCAAACATCACAATAGAGGTGGAGGATTCATACAGAATCATGATCTACATCGAACTATGGGCAGATTTTTCGTATCCAACTTTGATGGGTCATCAAAATGCACTGCCAAATCATGGGTAGAGAAGCTATACATCTAATTCCAGCTGAATCAAGTACCAGAGATGGAGGCCATCAAAATAGAAGTGTTGCACCTTGAGGGTGAAGCACGTGATTGGTGGTGTCATGGAATTTCTACATTTGTTCATGCCAATGTGACTGCATATTCAGAGTTCATAAGGAGGTTGGTGGAGAGGTTTGATCGAAGATACCCGAAGTAAAATTTCATGGAGCTAGATAAGCTCAAACAATCAGGTAATCTGGAAACTTATATTTCTGAATTTTTAAAACTTTTTGTAATGGTTCCTAATTTATCTGTACCAAGGAGGGTTTATATGTTTACTGATGGGTTAGCAGAACCTCTACATGGGTTGGTGGAATCTACTAAACCCACTACCCTTCAATATGCCATTGAAAGGGCTAGAGATCTACAAGATGCCTTGCCAAAATCAAAGGAAACATTTCAACGAAAGCCCACTTTCCCATCCAAGGGAAAATATGAGAAGACTCCTTTTTGAAAGGAGAGCCAAAATAAAGTACCTCTTAGTGATGATTTATGAAGAGATTTGAGGAGAAGGAAGCTTTTCTTCACATGCCAAGAATCATGAGCACCCGGACATAGATGTGTAGCAGGAAAGGTACACTATATAGAGGTCTTTTCAGATGATGAGGGGGAAGAAGAAGAAGAAGAAACATAAGGAGCTCATAGCGCTGGGATAGTAGGAGAGAATCCACCACCACCAGGATGTGGGAATGCATCATTTTCTTCAATTGGAGGGGCCCTTGCATCATTGGGAGGAGTACCCAAGTACTTGAACTTGATGGTTCGTGGTTCCATTTTGGATCGGAGGGTTTCAGTTTTGATTGACATTTGGGCTACCCACAACATTATTGATGCCCAACTAGTGCAAAGGAGGGCAATACCCACTGATGATTTTGAGGGATTTTCTGTTTTGGTCCCAGGAGCTAGAACTATGCAGTGCATGCATTATGTTCCATCTTTATCCGTCACCATGGGGACATATACATTGATTGATCACTTCTTTGTGGTTGACATACTTGACACCAATGTGATATTGGGTGTGCAGTGGTTGATTACTTTGAGGAAGGTCATCACAAATTGGGAGACTTTGTAGATGGAATGGGTGGATATAAAAAGTGGCAAAAATCAGAATATTAGGGGCATGCACACATATCCATCAAAAACAATTTCCACATAGAAAAAAAAGTTGGATTTGCGCAGTGGAAGCAAGCACCTAATAGCCCCATATATTATGCACATGACTTTGGTCCATGAGACATTACTATTTTGTGGAAAAAAACCTAGGAGGCTACCTGATCAAGAGTTGGTGAGAAATTTCTCACATCATGTTGCACCGCTCATATATCCAGGAGGAGTGGGAGCATTGGGAGGTCACGGTACAACACTGAGAGTCTTGGGTAGACTCAAGGAGGAGGGAGACATTCTCCCAGCATCATCATTACCCACTCTCACCTTAGATCTTGCGCTGAGAAAGGAGAAGAAGAGGGAGTATAGCAACCTTCCAGTATGTGACTTTGGCATAGGAGATGTCAAGGAAGGGGGTAATCACATGAAATTTTTTTTATATGATAGATCATTAGCGCTGTCACTATGGAGGATATATCCATATTGGAAATCCTAGCTATTGGTGGATTATTCCAAGGATATTTTTACTTGCATGATACTTGATGACCAGTTACTAGAGGAGGGACATTCAGTCAGAGATGATATCATCTACTATCATAGTAGGATCTTCTTATCTAGAGAATCAAAGCTCAAGGAGAAGGTACTACGAGCATCATATGAGGATTTTCTCTTCAGCCACACTTACTCCATGAGATCATACCATACCATCATGGAGGGGTTTACTTGGGAAGGCTTTTAAGAGGAGATATATCAGCTTTTGAGGAGATTCATGGATCATGGGTAGATGGAGGAGATACGTAACTCTTTGATGGGGTTATCACAACCACCTCTTTCCTCTTTTGGGATGAGAGGGGATCTATCTATGGACCACTCCATTGGTGTGAACAAAGCATATGGTAAGGATCATTTTTTATGTATAATGATTTAATTAATGAGTATTTGTATTCCTTTACCATACATGTGCAGGCCATTGTTCCAAGGGGGAGCATTTTTCCTTATAAACTTCATGGTAAACTTGGGGCCATAAACTGTGTTGATCATGGCCACTCCCTAGGGGGATATAGGGAGATGACATACCATTTAGGGTGTAGTCCAAAGGCACCAAACATCACTCACCTTCTCAATACATGTGAGAAGACTATGAAAAGAAGTAAGTGGTGGGGAAACCATTTACCATATCATTATCTGAGGCAATCATGAGATATACTACGCTGGTCCCAAACGTGGGAGTATGATCCACCTCCATTATTGCATATGGTAGCTTATATATCCTTGGTTTTGATCCCATACATTGATGATGTTCTTATTATTAACGTGGGGATGATTGGAGGAAGGATGGGAGGATTGAACATGCCCATGGGGAGAGAGATTCTCCATGTTTATTATGCTTCATTTTTCAGGGAGAACATTGGGAAAACCATGATTTTTACTTTTGATCTTTTGCTTCCTTATGAGATGAGTCATTTTCATCTAATGAGTACTTGGGAGGAGAATTTCATGGAGGGATGGTTTGGGAGACACGTGGTATATGAAGAGATATTATCACATGGAGGTGTCACCAGTAAATGAGGAGAAGAGTTGTAGCAGTCACCTTTACAGTTTCATGAGGACAAGAAAAATTTGGGATGGGAGGACTGTAATATTCTCAATTCAATATGAGCTAGTTGGAATATCAATGTTTGTTTTTTCTTCTTTGTTTGATGAATAATAGGGTATTGAGACCCATAAATCTCCTTATTAGGAATAAAATCACTGCTAATGTGAATGGAGATCACTTTAGTGGGTTGATAAATCACCCTTATGTGTGAAAAGGGGCTAGAGCATGTAGACTAGGTCAACTTTGACCAAATAGACAACGTTGTCATGGAGGAGTGGCATTCATTGTGGGACAACGCAATTTTGTAGGGAGACTCCATGCATGGAAGTAGTGGCTTTAATGAGTGGAGCCAAGGGTGAGTAATCTCACCACTTATATAATGAAGGAGATGGCAGCCATAGAGGATAGGTTGTTGATTATTATTTTGATATGGTCTGTTAAGACTTTTTTTCTCTCCTCAGTTGTTAGCTAAGACTGCAATGTTGTTTAGCACAGGCTATTCCCGAGAGGGAATCCCACTTTCATCCTCAGGGGACTTCGAGTGCCTACTCAGGAGAAGTACTTGCACTACATTTCCACATTCTGGCATCAGGCCAAGCTTCATCTTTTATCTACAACACATTTTCTGTAGAGGGTTGTGTTGTGTTGCAAGTTGCAGCAGTGGATAATACATTTGGGTGGTTTCTAAGCTAGTTTTCAGTGAAGGAAGGTTCCCTTCCATTGGGAGGCTAGTGAGGAAGGCCCTTGAGCCTTATTGTAGAATTTTGCATCAGGCCACACTATCATTTTCCCCTACAGCGCAGTTTCAGTTTTGGACTGCATTATTTTAGGGAGGAGTTGCAGGGGTGGTTTCAGTACACCATTTGGGGAGAAGGTTTTCTAGTGAAGGGATCAGATTTTCATCTGGAGAGTCTATTGGAGGAGGCTACATTATTTTATACATCAGATCAGCCACATATTTCCAGCTATGTAGTTTCAGTGAATCTTCAGCCCTAGGGCTTTTATTCATTTCTTGTATATTGGTGTATTTCTGAAAACCCTCTTGGGTTCTTTGTTGGAGGTTGTATACAGCATAGATCTTCATTTTCTGTATATTTTGAGGCATTTATCAGCCACTTCATATTTTGTATGTTCATATGTTGTAGCACTCTTCTGGCATTTTGTGTAGTAGCAGTACCTCATTATTGAGAGGATTTATCTATGGAGGCTTATTAGTTCATGTTGTATGGTTTGTGCCTCATTGTATTTCATTATTTTTCTACTATTATGATGAATAAAGAAGCTCCATATTGGTCTCCCACATTTATGCATTGATCTTCACTACTATTTCCATGTTTATGCACTATAATCCTGCTTTTCCCATTTGGGAATATTACAAAGGATTGGTACTATGGAATACAAATTGGAGCTTCCTACATCTTCCCGAGTGCACCCAATTTTCCATGTTTCATGCTTAAAGAAGGTTATAGGTGACAAGCTCCCAATTTAAACAATATTTTCAAAACTTGAAGAAGAAGGAAAAATAGTATTGGAACTTGAAGAAGTCACAGAAACAAGAACTCGGCAGCTATCAAATCAATCAAATTCAGAGTATCTCATAAAGTGGAAGAACTTACCAGTTGAATATTCGACATGGGAGGATTAGAATTGTATACAGAAGAATCTAGAACTACTTAAGTGTTGAGGACAAATTTTTTTTGAGGAGAGGGGAGTGCTATGTCCCTATAATACTAGTGTATCCCCTTATTGTTATTATTAGTATATCCCCCTTAATATTATTGTTGTGCCCATGTAGTCCCCATATTGTTATTATTGTGCCCCATAGAAGCCCACTATTGTTATTTTTGTGCCCTTACATTGTTATTGTTATGTCGACTAGGATTATATTGTCACCCATTAATCACCTATATATAGAAATGAGATTTTTTCATTGTATCATTCCAAGAATTGTTCGTTTATTTAATGTAAAGGAGGTTTCCCCCTAGAAGAGGTTTATTTCTAAGGCATTGATCTATCTTTTCTTCTATTTTTTGAGTTGGTTTCATAACAACAACTCTATGGATAAATACATAGAGAATAGTATAACAATGTTGAGGATAGGAAATGGTGGAGAGTTCTTGGGAATCAATTCAAGTAATTCTGTAAAAGGTAAAAAATATCTTGCATAATACTACATACAAAAATCAGTAGAATGTGGCTTGGTATAAAGGATGAATAGGATGTTTATGAAAATATTAAGGATCATGCTTCATTGTGTAGGGTCATGATAAGAATAGTGATATTCAACAAGATGATGAAGCTTAGTGAAAATCAGTCACCTTCACTAAGTGGGCCTGCGGGCTATTTTTAGACATGGTGATCTATTTTTAGACATGGTGATCATATTTCAGAAGTTGTGGGATGCTATTTGTGGATTGTTGGTCAAGTTGTAAAAATAGATGAAATTCTATTTTTAGAAGATTGGGCGAAGTCTATTTATAGATCGTCAATCTAAAAATATATGTGTCAATTATTATTGGCCCTTAATAATAATCAGACTCTAAATATCAACTTATTCTCTTGGAGCACTTTATTTTAGTATACATATTTGGAAAATCAGTGGGCTGAAGGAATTACGCAATTCCTAGGGTTTATTGGTGGTTCATGCATGGAGGACTCGGTTAGAACTGAAGTGGAAAAGTTATGACAAAGTTGGAAGAGTACTTCATGGAGTTTTTATTCAGTTTAAATTAGTTATTGGAGTTAAAATCAGTTGAGCTAGTTGTATCTAGTCTAACTGAATGATACACTAGTGAGAGTGGAGTGACTTAATTATTTAATTAATTCACAAATAATAACTCACTAATCAACTAAAAAAATACAGTATTTAACTACAGTGCATGTCAGTTCTAGTGGAGACCCAGTGGAGAGGTAGGTGAAAGGGTGAGATGGACTATCTGTTGTGACTATAGTGATGTATTGATTGCCTCACACACACATTGGAGTTACCAATGAGGATTGCACATTCAAGGAAAGGCCAATTCAAATTCATTCAGGGGTCTTCTTCAGCAGGGATTGCGCAGTGGAGGCAAGTTGTCAGGTGGTGAGAAATTGGTGCATTGAGATGCAAATTTCTTCGACGATTGTATTGTACTGAGAGCTTGATGTACTAAGCTTTGTATGAGATTTTTACATGATCTTCATGATACATAATATATTATATTTTGGGTTTCTAGCTTTAGGATTTCCTGTTAAACAACTGTGTTATGTGCAATTGTTTTTATTGCTTCATGTGTTTGCAATTAAGTTTTTAAATTTCTGCAAGAGATTGACAGTGGAAGGATTCTTTATTTAGCAAGAAGATAAATATTGTTAGATCAGGAGAATATAGATATATACATGCATATGTTATATAATTTATACATGGTATCAGAGCAATGTTAATTCTTGAAGATTGCAATTGTGAAGAATTGTTGAGTTTGTGTTGGTGGAAAATTTGAATTTTCTACAGAAATTGCTTGGTGTGACAGTTGAGTAGACATTGAAATGTCTTTCAATGGGTTGTGATTGGAGTATGCCCTTGAGGGAAGCTCAAATTACATAGCCTGGAAGGATAGGATGGAGGCGGTGTTGGAAGATAATGGATTGAAGGAGTTCATCGACAACAATGTTCCTAAGCCTAGTTCTAGCGATGGTGCATTACTTGATGCATGGCAAAAGAAGGTAGCAAAGACAAGAAGGATTCTGTTGGAAGGTGTTAAGGAGCATATTGTGTCAAGCCATCACGAGAAAGCCATTCCATTTTTAATGTGGAAGGCTTTGACAGATTTTTTCCAAAGAAACAATGACCAGAGGAAGTTGGCACTGAAAGATAAGCTCAGAAAAATAAAAATGGAGAACGGCGACAGTATTCCACAATATATCACGAAGTTTTTCCACTGTAGAGATGAACTAGGAAGAGTGGGGATTACTATTGATGATGATGACTTGGTGAGCATGGCTCTCCTTGGGCTTCTGAAGAGTTGGCATAGCTACGAAGACTCTATCAATGGACAGGAGAAACTGTCGGGATGGGAGCAACTTTGGTCGGATCTTGTGCAGGAGGAGATAAGGCGAAGTACCATGGATGGCTCTTCATCAAAGAATGAAGATGAAGAGAATTGCACTTTGGCTACAAAATCAAGGAAAGGGAAAGGGATAAATCCTCCATTGTCAGAAACAGTGCTTGGGAGATTGTTCCAAGGCCGGTGGGTAAATCAGTTGTAGGATCAAGATGGATCTACAAGGTAAAGCAAGCTGCTGATGGGAGTTTTGAGAAGTATAAGGCAAGATTTGTTGCTCGAGGCTTCTCACAGATCGAGGGGATTGATTATGAACAAACCTTTGCACCTGTCACACGGTATTCCTCCATAAGGACCATCCTTGCTCTCTCAACGCAGATGGGTTGGCACATTCATCAGATGGATGTGAAGACTGCATTCCTTAATGGGATCATTGAGGAAGAAGTGTACATTAAGCAACCTGAAGGATTCTAAATCTTTAGCAGTGATTCCCATGTGTGTAGGATCAAAAGAGTGATGTATGGGCTGAAACAAGCACCTCGTGCTTGGTACACTTGGATCAAAAACTATTTCACTGGACTTGGCTTCACCAAGAGTGAGGCGGATGCAAACCTGTACCAAATTGTGGTGGAGGGTAAGATTTTAATCATTTTTCTTTATGTTTATGATTTAATACTAACGGGTGATAATCAGTTGATACAACCATGCAAGGTAGATCTTGCAAAGGAGTTTGAGATGAAGGCTTTGGGCCTCCTTCATTATTTCCTTGGATTGGAAATATGGCAGCGGGAAGGTGAACTGTTTGTGTCTCAAGGAAAGTATGCCCAAGAGATACTGGAGAAGTTTCACATGCAAGGCTGCAAGCCTATCGACACTCCTCTTCCAGGAAATTGGAGGAAAGAGGATGCTAAATCGGCAGAGATAGTGGATGCCACTGTTTATTGACAGCTGGTGGGTTCGCTCATGTATTTAGTTAATACAAGACTGGACATATGCTATGTGGTGAACCAGCTTTCACAAGTGATGGTTAAGCCTACCAAGCTATTTTGGAAGGAAGGCAAGCATTTCTTGAGGTATCTCAGGGGCACATCTGAGTATGGATTATGGTATAGACAGACGGATGAGGTGAAGTTGCATGGCTTCACGGATGTAGATTGGGCAGGCAACCCAACAGACAGAAAGAGCATATCAGGAGGGGTTTTCAGTATCAGATCTATAGCAGTTTCTTGGTACATCAAGAAACAAAGATCCGTGGCACTCAGTTCAGCAGAAGCAAAATACATGGCAGCAATTCAAGCTGCATGTGAGGCTATCTAGATGAGAATATCCTGGTTGGTTTGTTCGGTTCTCATTTAGATCCTACAATGATGCATTGTGATAATCAGAGTTGCATTAAAATCTCGATTAATCCTATGTTTCAAGATAGATATAAACATATTGATATCTTGTATCATCATATCATAGATTGTGTGTAGCTAAAGATCATGTTGCTTAAGTACATTCCTACGGAAGATTAGGATGCAGATATTCTGATGAAAGCGCTCACCAGGAGAAAATTCGAATACCATAGAGGCAAGATCGGGGTGAAGGATAATCCCTATCTTGTTGAGAGGGAGTGTTGAGATTCAACAAGATTATGAAGCTTAGTGAAAATTAGTCACCTTCACTAAGTGGGCCCGCAGGCTATTTTTAGGTGCAAGTATATTTTTAGACTATGTCTATTTTTAGACATGGTGATCATATTTCAGAAGTTGCAGGATGCTATTTGTGGATGGTTGGTCAAGTTGGAAAAATAGATGAAATTATGTTTTTAGAAGATTGGGTGAAGTCTATTTATAGATTTCAATCTAAAAATAGATGTGTCGATTATTATTAGCCCTTAATAATAATTAGACTCTAAATATCAAGTTATTCTCTAGGAGCACTTTATTTCAGTATACAGATTTGGAAAATCAGTGGGCTGAAGGAATTACACAATTCCTAGGGTTTACTAGTGGTTCATGCATGGAGGACTCAGTTAGAACTGAAGTGGAAAAGTTATGATAGAGTTGGAAGAGTAGTTCATGGAGTTGTTATTCAGTTTAACTCAGTTATTGGAGTTAAAATCAGTTGAGCTAGTTGTATCTAGTCTAACTAAATGATACACTAGTGAGAGTGGAGTGAATTAATTAGATAATTAATTGAAAAATAATAACTCACTAATCAACTGAACAAATACAATAGTTAACTACAGTGCATGTCAGTTCTAGTGGAGACCCAGTGGAGAGGTAAGTGAAAGGGTGAGATGGACTATCTATTGTGAATATAGTGATGCATTGATTGCATCACACACACATTGGAGTTTCCAATGAGGATTGCGCAGTCAAGGCAAGGCCAATTCGAATTCATTCAAAGGTCTTCTTTAGCAGGTATTGTGCAGTGAAGGCAAGCTGTCAGGTGGCGTGAAATTGGTGCATTGAGATGAAAATTTCTTCGATGATTGTATTGTACTGAGAGCTTGATGTACTAAGCTTTGTATGAGATTATTACATGATCTCCATGATACATAATATATGATATTTGGGGTTTTTAGCTTCATAATTTCCTGTTAAACAACTGTGTTATGTGCAATTGTTTTTATTTCTTCATGTGTTTGCAATTGAGTTTTTAAATTTCTGCAAGAGATTGATAGTGGAAGAATTCAGTATTTAGCAAGAAGATAAAATTGTTAGATTAGGAGAATCTAGATATATACATGCATATGTTATATAATTTCTGTATGGTATTAGAGTAGTGTTATTTCTTGAAGATTGCAATTGTGAAGAATTGATGAGTTTGTGCTGGTGGACAATTCGAATTTTCTACAGAAATCGCTTGGTGTTGAGTAGACATTGAAATGTCTTTCAATGGGTTGCGATTGGAGTATGCCCTTGAGGGCAGCTCAAATTACATAGCCTGGAAGGATAGGATAGAGGCAGTGTTGGAAGATAATGGACTGAAGGAGTTCATCGACAACGATGTTCCTAAGCCTGGTTCTAGCGATGCTGCATTACTTGACGCATGGAAAAAGAAGGTAGCAAAGACAAGAAGGATTCTGTTGGAAGGTGTTAAGGAGCATATTGTGTCAAGCCTTCACGGGAAAGCCACTCCATTTGCAATGTGGAAGGCTTTGACAGATTTTTTCCAAAGAAACAGCAACCAGAGGAAGTTGGCGCTGAAAGATAAGCTTAGAAAAATAAAAATGGAGAAGGGTGACAATATTCCAAAATATATCAAGAAGTTTTTCCACTATAGGGATGAACTAGGAAGAGTGGGGATTACTGTTGATGATGATGACTTGGTGAGCATGGCTCTCCTTGGGCTTCTGAAGAGTTGGCATAGCTACAAAGACTCTGTCAATGGACATGAGAAACTGTCGAGATGGGAGCAACTTTGGTCGGATCTTGTGCAGGAGGAGATAAGGCGAAGTACCATGGATGGCTCTTCATCGAAGAATGAAGATGAAGAGAATTGCACTTTGGCTGCCAAATCAAGGAAAGGGAAAGGGATAAATCCTCCATTGTCAGAAACAGTGATTGGGAGATTGTTCCAAGGCCGGTGGGTAAATCATTTGTAGGATCAAGATGGATCTACAAGGTAAAGCAAGCTGCTGATGAGAGTGTCGAGAAGTATAAGGCAAGATTTTTTTCTCGGGGCTTCTCACAGATCGAGGGGATTGATTATGAAGAAACCTTTGCACTTTCCACATGGTATTCCTCCATAAGGACCATCCTTTCTCTCTCAACACAGATGGGTTGGCACATTCATCAGATGGATGTGAAGACTGCATTCCTTAATGGGATCATTGAGGAAGAAGTGTACATTAAGCAGCCTGAGGATTATAAATCTTCAGTAGTGATTCCCATGTGTGTAGGATCAAAAGAGCGATGTATGGGCTGAAACAAGCACCTCATGCTTGGTACACTCGGATCGAAAACTATTTCACCGGACTTGGCTTCACCAAGAGTGAGGCGGATGCAAACCTGTACCAAATTGTGGTGGAGGGTAAGATTTTAATCATTTTTATTTATGTTTATGATTTAATACTAACGGGTGATAATCAGTTGATACACCCATGCAAGGTAGATCTTGCAAAGGAGTTTGAGATGAAGGATTTGGGCCTTCTTCATTATTTCCTTGGATTGGAAATATGGCAGCGTGAAGGTGAAATGTTTGTGTCTCAAGGAAAGTATGCCCAAGAGATACTGGAGAAGTTTCACATGCAAGGCTACAAGCCTATCGACACTCCTCTTCCAGGAAATTGGAGGAAAGAGGATGCTACATCGGCAGAGATAGTGGATGCCATTGTTTATTGACAGCTAGTGGGTTCGCTCATGTATTTAGTTAATACAAGATTGGACATATGCTATGCGGTGAACCAGCTTTCACAAGTGATGTTTAAGCCTACCAAGCTATTTTGGAAGGCAGGAAAGCATTTCTTGAGGTATCTCAGGGACACATCTGAGTATGGCTTATGGTATAGACAGACGGATGAGGTGAAGTTGCATGGCTTCACGGATGCAGATTGGGCAGGCAGCCCAACAGAGAGAAAGAGCATATCAGGAGGGGTTTTCAATATCGGATCTACAACATTTTCTTGGTACAACAAGAAACAAAGATCCGTGGCACTCAGTTCAGCGGAAGCAAAATACATGGCAGCAATTCAAGCTGCATGTGAGGCTATCTAGATGAGAAGATCCTGGTTGGTTTGTTCGGTTCTCATTTAGATCCTACAATGATACATTGTGATAATCAGATTTGCATTAAACTCTTGATTAATCATATGTTTCAAGATAGATCTAAACATATTTATATCTGATATCATCATATTAGAGATTGTGTGCAGCAGAAGATCATGTTGGTTCAGTACTTTCCTACGGAATATTAGGATGCAGATTTTCTGATGAAAGCACTCACCAGGAGAAAATTCGAATACCATAGAGGCAGGATCGGGGTGAAGGATAATCCCTATCTTGTTGAGAGGGAGTATTGAGATTCAACAAGATTATGAAGCTTAGTGAAAATTAGTCACCTTCACTAAGTGGGCCCGCAGGCTATTTTTAGGTGCAAGTATATTTTTAGACATGGTGATCATATTTCATAAGTTGCAGGATGTTATTTGTGGATGGTTGGTCAAGTTTAAAAATAGATGAAATTCTATTTTTAGAATATTGGGTGAAGTATATTTATAGATTTTCGATCTAAAAACAGATGTGTCGATTATTATTAGCCCTTAATAATAATCAGACTCTAAATATCAAGTTATTCTCTAAGAGCACTTTATTTCAGTATACATATTTGGCAAATCAGTGGGCTGAAGGAATTACACAATTCCTAGGGTTTACTAGTGGTTCATGCATGGAGGACTCAGTTAGAACTGAAGTGTAAAAGTTATGACAGAGTTGGAAGAGTAGTTCATGGAGTTGTTATTCAGTTTAACTCAGTTATTGGAGTTAAACTCAGTTGAGCTAGTTGTATCTGGTCTAACTGAATGATACACTAGTGAGAGTGGAGTGAATTAATTAGTTAATTAATTCACAAATAATAACTCACTAATCAACTAAAAAAATACAACAGTTAACTACAGTGCATGCCAGTTCCAGTGGAGACCCAGTGGAGAGGTAGGTGAAAGGGTGAGATGGACTATCTGTTGTGAATATAGTGATGCATTGATTGCATCACACACACATTGGAGTTGCCAATGAGGATTTCGCAGTCAAGGCAAGGCCAATTCAAATTCATTCAAAGGTCTTCTTTAGCAGGGATTGTGCAGTGGAGGCAAGCTGTCAGGTGGCATGAAATTGGTGCATTGAGATGCAAATTTCTTCAACGATTGTATTGTACTAAGAGCTTGATGTACTAAGCTTTGTATGAGATTGTTACATGATCTCCATGATACATAATATATGATATTTGGGGTTTTTAGCTTCAGGCTTTCCTGTTAAACAACTGTGTTGTGTGCAATTGTTTTTATTGCTTCATGTGTTTGCAATTGAGTTTTTAAATTTCTGCAAGAGATTGATAGTGGAAGAATTCTATATTTAGCAAGAAGATAAATATTGTTAGATTAGGAGAGTATAGATATATACATGCATATGTTTTATAATTTCTACATGGTATCAGAGCAGTGTTAATTCTTGAAGATTGCAATTGTGAAGAATTGTTGAGTTTGTGTTGGTGGACAATTCGAATTTTCTACAAAAATTGCTTGGTGTGACAGTTGAGTAGACATTGAAATGTCTTTCAATGGGTTGCGATTGGAGTATGCCCTTGAGGGCAGCTCAAATTACATAGCCTGGAAGGATAGGATGGAGGCAGTGTTGGAAGATAATGGACTGAAGGAGTTCATCGACAACGATGTTCCTAAGCTTGGTTCTAGCAATGATGCATTACTTGATGCATGGAAAACGAAGGTAGCAAAGACAAGAAGGATTATGTTGGAAGGTGTTAAGGAGAATATTGTGTCAAGCCTTCATGGGAAAGCCACTCTATTTGCAATGTGGAAGGCTTTGACATATTCTTTCCAAAGCAAAAGCGACCAGAGGAAGTTGGCGCTGAAAGATAAGCTCAGAAAAATAAAAATGGAGAAGGGCGACAATATTCCAAAATATATCATGAATTTTTTCCACTGTAGGGATGAACTAGGAAGAGTGGGGATTACTGTTGATGATAATGACTTGGTGAGCATGGCTCTCCTTGGGCTTCTGAAGAGTTGGCATAGCTACGAAGACTCTGTCAATGGATAGGATAAACTGCCGGGATGGGAGTAACTTTGGTCAGATCTTGTGTAGGAGGAGATAAGGCGAAGTACCCTGGATGGCTCTTCATCGAAGAATGAAGATGAAGAGAATTGAACTTTGGCTGAAAAATCAAGGAAAGGGAAAGTGATAAATCCTCCATTTTCAGAAACAGTGCTTGGGAGATTGTTCCAAGGCCGGTGGGTAAATCAGTTGTAGGATCAAGATGGATCTACAAGGTAAAGCAAGCTGATTATGGGAGTGTCGAGAAGTATAAGGAAAGATTTGTTGCTTGGGGCTTCTCACAGATCGAGGGGATTGATTATGAAGAAACCTTTGCACCTGTCACACAGTATTCCTCCATAAGGACCATCCTTGCTCTCTCAACGCAGATGGGTTGGCACATTCATCAGATGGATGTGAAGACTGCATTCCTTAATGGGATCATTGAGGAAGAAGTGTACATTGAGCAGCCTGAAGGATTCTAAATCTTTAGCAGTGATTCCCATGTGTGTAGGATCAAAAGAGCGATGTATGGGCTGAAACAAGCACCTCGTGCTTGGTACACTCAGATTGAAAACTATTTCACCAGACTTGGCTTCACCAACAGTGAAGCAGATGCAAACCTGTACCAAATTGTGGTGGAGGGTAAGCTTTTAATCATTGTTATTTATGTTTATGATTTAATACTAACGGGTGATAATCAGTTGCTACACCCATGCAAGGTAGATCTTGCAAAGGAGTTTGAGATGAAGGATTTGGGCCTCCTTCATTATTTCCTTGGATTGGAAATATGGCAGCGGGAAGGTGAACTGTTTGTGTCTCAAGGAAAGTATGCCCAAGAGATACAGGAGAAGTTTCACATACAAGGCTGCAAGCCTATCGACAATCCTCTTCTAGGAAATTGGAGGAAAGATGATGCTACATCGACAGAGATAGTGGATGCCACTTTTTATTGACAGCTGGTGGGTTCGCTCATGTATTTAGTTAATACAAGACTGTACATATGCTATGAGGTGAACCAGCTTTCACAAGTGATGGTTAAGCCTACCAAGCTATTTTGGAATGCAGGCAAGCATTTCTTGAGGTATCTTAGGGGCACATCTGAGTATGGCTTATGGTACAGACGGACGGATGAGGTCAAGTTGCATGGCTTCACGGATGCAGATTGGGTAGGCAGCCTAACAGACAGAAAGAGCATATCAGGAGGGGTTTTCAGTATCGGATCTACAACAGTTTCTTGGTACAACAAGAAACAAAGATCTGTGGCACTCAGTTCAGTGGAATAAAAATACATGGAAGTAATTCAAGCTGCATGTGAGGCTATCTAGATGAGAAGATCCTGGTCGGTTTGTTCGATTCTCATTTAGATCCTATAGTGATACATTGTGATAATTAGAGTTGCATTAAACTCTCGATTAATCTTATGTTTCAAGATAGATCTAAACATATTGATATTCTGTATCATCATATTAGAGATTGTGTGTAGCAAAAGATCATGTTTCTTCAGTACATTCCTACGGAAGATTAGGATGTAGATATTTTGATGAAAGCACTCACCAGGAGAAAATTCGAATACCATAGAGGTAGGATCAAGGTGAAGGATAATCCCTATCTTTTTGAGAGGGAGTGTTGAGATTCAACAAGATTATGAAGCTTAGTGAAAATTAGTCACCTTCACTAAGTGGGCCCGCAGGCTATTTTTAGGTGCAAGTCTATTTTTAGACTATGTCTATTTTTAGACATGGTGATCATATTTCAGAAGTTGCAGGATGTTATTTGTGGATGGTTGGTCAAGTTGGAAAAATGGATGAAATTCTATTTTTAGAAGATTTGGCGAAGTCTATTTATAGATTTTCGATCTAAAAATAGATGTGTCGATTATTATTAGCCCTTAATAATAATCAGACTCTAAATATCAAGTTATTCTCTAAGAGCACTTGATTTCAGTATACAGATTTGGAAAATCAGTGGGCTGAAGGAGTTACACAATTCCTAGGGTTTACTAGTGGTTCATGCATGGAGGACTCAGTTAGAACTAAAGTGGCAAAGTTATGACAGAGTTGGAAGAGTAGTTCATGGAGTTGCTATTCAGTTTAACTCAGTTATTGGAGTTAAACTCAGTTGAGCTAGTTGTATCTGGTCTAACTGAATGATACACTAGTGAGAGTGGAGTGAATTAATTAGTTAATTAATTCACAAATAATAAATCACTAATCAATTGAACAAATACAACTGTTAACTATAGTGCATGTCAGTTCCAGTGGAGACCCAGTGGAGAGGTAGGTGAAAGGGTGAGATGGACTATCTGTTGTGAATATAGTGATGCATTGATTGCATCACACACACATTGGAGTTGCCAATGAGGATTGCGCAGTCAAGGCAAGGCCAATTTGAATTCATTCAAGGGTCTTCTTTAGCAGGGATTGTGCAGTGGAGGAAAGCTGCTAGGTGGTGAGAAATTGGTGCATTGAGATGAAAATTTCTTCATGATAGTGTGTGACAATTGTATTGTACTGAGAGCTTGTTGTACTAAGCTTTGTATGAGATTGTTACATGATCTCCATGATACATAATATATGATATTTGGGGTTTTTAGCTTCAGGATTTCCTGTTAAACAACTGTGTTATGTGCAATTGTTTTTATTTCTTCATGTGTTTGCAAGAAGTTAAATATTGTTAGATCAGGAGAATCTGGATATATACATGCATATGTTATATAATTTCTACAAATACTTATTGGCAATGTTAGTGGGTATTTCATGTTACCTATTAAATCAATCAGCCTCATTAACAGTAGTTGACAACACTCTGCACAAAGCCTGAGCTAGTTAAAAGCCATCTCTTAAACATCACATTTTTTTGTTTATGATGCCTATTTAAATGTTACAAAGTAATATATGATTAAATTACATAATAAAGCTAAGAAGTGTATCTTTGTTGGTTTAGTAGATAGTATAAAAGGTTCTAAAATTGGAAACTCAATAACTAGGAAATTTATATACAATTTTGATGTTGTCTTTAGAGAAATCAAATATGCTCTCGAATAGAAAGTTTTTCTCAAGGAAAAAGAAAAAGAGAAAATAGAGTTTGAGTTCAAGGATGTCTATTAGAAACATAATTTTCTAAGAGCTTTGGGTGTCGAATGCCAACAATCAATGGAGTCCAAGAGACCTTGGAATGTGAAATTGATGGTCATAAGGATGTATTATATGTATTATATTTGTGAATAGAAATTCAATAAAAAATTTATCCTATCTTGTGTTCATCATTCCATGTGTGTGTTTAACATGGTATCAAAGTGGGTGAATTCTAGCCCTGCTCCAGTTTGAGCCATTAGCTTTTGTGGCCTTTCCTAACAACTAGTTTTGTGGTATTTGTTACCTTGTTGTGGCTACAATTCAGAAAAGACAATACATAAATTTAATTAGATCTTGGGCACTCAGAACTTTTGTGCGCTACCCATCCATAGCTAATTAAAGGCTATCAGACTTTCCTTCTCTGTCGATTTCTTACATCCCTGCCATGTATAGTTTTTAAAACAAATCTCCTTACATCTCTTCACTTTATAAGGGTTGATTTCTATTCGTGTTATGCCTTTCAAAGTGAACATTTACTATTTTGGCGCCGTCACATTAATTTTATAACCAATACTATTTGATTTATCTGCTTAGTGAATGTTCAGTTTCTCGTTATACAACCCTAATACAACCCTAGTTGATTAAACACTTGAATTCTCTTCCTAATGCCTCTTTCATTGTCCTGCCACTGACATGCTGTCAATTTGTTGTGGCAAGAAAAAATTCTCCCCTCATACAGTCTCTGCGATAACTATTACTGGTCGACCTTGAATTGTCCATTGCTACGAAGTATTCAATTGGATCTAGAGTGTCAATTGGATGAGATCTTATTCGTTCACTTGTTTTCATAGACTTTTTCTTGTTTTCATCTTTACGATATCTTTGTTTTTCTGGTCCCCCAGGGAGGTGTTTTATTATATATTCTCAAGTATTCTGATGTTCATATGCTATTTTATATAAGGTCTCTTGTGAGTTATGTCAGTCCACCATTGATATTTGAAAACCATATTTTTTCTATCACTTTTTTTTATTCAACTTGATCCTGATATGGTGGCATACCGTTTGCTTCATCATGGCGACAATTGACGTAATTTTGAGAATGAATAACAACAAAATAAATTGATCTAGAAAGACATAATATAATGTAAACTAATGCGGATGTGGAGTGAGCTTTATGTGTTTCATTTGTGAAATGGATCGTTCACCTTGTTTGAAGACAGGTACAATTGTTTTTTCCTTCTCCACATTTTATTATTCAAATTTGTGACATATCCCATCTATTATCACTCCACCGGATCTCTGAGGCAGAGAAGAGACCAACAAAGGTAACCATAGACCAATATTTCGCTAAGTAGTTAGCCCTAATAGGTAGGAGAGGGCTCTCTCCAATGGATATTAGCCAATATAACTAGATCAATGAGATATTAGGCCAGGTATAGTAGCACTAGGGTTCGAGTTATTGAATTTTGAGGTGATGGATGGTTAATAGGTCAAGGAAGGAACTAGGTCAGGGAAAACAAGGATCAGAATTGTAGGGATCTGATGGAGCAAGGTAGGTAAGTAGTTCAACACAAAAGGATATCTTGATGGAGTGATCTATACTTCTAGGGTTTGAGAAAAGAGAATAAGAAATATGAATTATTTTCTACTAGAAGAAAATGAAACACACTATAACTATCCTCCAAAACAAAGAATAAACTTAATGAATTGTGGCTTTATGAATTAGGAAACAATTACATACAGAGATAGCATGATTATGAAATCACAATAGATTCACACATTTGAAAAACATAATAAGAAAAAATGTCAAATCACTTTACCACAAGAATTCCATCAAAATAGCCGGAACTCAGTCTCTTATTACTTGCCAAAAAATTGATTATAATAGTGTTAAGTGATAAATCCAACAACATCCAACCCTTTCCATGAGGAAGTGAATAATATAGACCAAAATTGATTCTCCCCAGCTCAAGGTTCCAATCCTTGACTTGTGGAATTGATCCCCAAAGTTCTCAACTAGAAACCCAAATACTAGGGAGGTCAACAATCTCATCCCTAACTTTGGTGAAAGTGATTCAGTTCTCAAAAAATACATTTTTAACCAATGTATCTACCCCTAGTAAGTAAAATTGACATAATTACATTTACATGAATCAATTACATCAGTAAAATCCATTAAATCCATTGAACAACTGAGAAAAAGTTAAAATCTATAAAATACCAGTGAACTCGCAAAAACACAACGCCCTTAGAAAAAGTGCAGCACTGCCTTGCAAAAAGCGCAGCGCCGCCTCCAAACCCACTTTTGGATGAATTTCAGAACTCAAAATTGAGATCATGATAGTTCATTGGAAATATATTTATGTCTACTACACAATGGATCTATCAGGAACTGGGACTAATTAAGTATCACTCCTCAAAAGTCAATTCTCCAAAGACTAGTCAAAAAGTGCATAATGGGGGTGAAAAAATCACAGTGTGCTCTTCAGGCCACTTTTTGAGGCCTTTTTAACTTCAAATTGATCACATGATATCTCATTGGAAATATATTTTTTTCTATTTATCATTTAACTCATCACGAAATTCATTTGGACATTCCATCAGGGAGAAATGTTGATTCTCCCAAGAATACTCCAGAAGTGCAGCAACTCTCCTGTAGCAACTATATGTTTATAATTCCTCCCAAAAAATAACAAATATGTAAAAAGGAAAGGAGGTATTTCTTCCTTGATCTATGATTAAGAAAAACCTCTTTCATTTTTGTGAAATTCATCTCCATTTGGTCAAAAACAGACTTTGAAGAAAAATTGACCCTATGTGTAGCAAATGATTTGTCCCTTGGAATGACTTCTTGAAAAATGATAGATACATGATGTTCATGAGCTGGAATGGCCTCATACTTGCTGATATGACCTCGCTTATGCCTCCTCTACTTATATGTCTTTGATTCCATAGCAAACCCTAGATCAATGCGAGAGGAAATTAGGGTCTAGTGTAGGAAAAATAGGGGATTTGGGAAATTTATAAGAATGAAGGGAAATAAAGGGGATAGGGGGCTTATAAATTCATAGGAAAAAATTTGGAGGTAGGGAGGGATGTTAGTAAGTAGAGGAAAGTGGAATATCAAGGATTTAGTGAGGGCAAGGGATCCAAAATGGTGAAACACGGGCCTAGTCTAGAAAAGGTCAAATTGTAGCGATAGGCTAGGGTTTGTGGAAAAATGATGATTTTGAGGGATAGGAGTGATGGGAAGTTTTTAGAAAGGTATATTAAAGATAGGGGAAGGTGTAAGAGCATTAGGATACATTTTTTTTGATGATTTAACCATGGAAGTCATGAAACCAAGAACAATGCCCACAAAACCCAATGAGAGGGAAATGAGCTTTCGAAGCACAACTGAGAGACAAATATGGTAAACACAAAGCCACGTACCTAGAAATGAAAGTTTGGAGCCTGAAATTATTGAAGCAACCTTCTGCAGTGATGATTTGGGTACCCTTGGTAAAACACAACTCCCTTTGGCAAAAGCACATCACAAGAGGAAAACTTGTCTTTTGATGGAATGAAATGGCCTTTGTGAGAGTGGGAGTGAGTTTTATTGGTAGAGAGATGTCTCTTGAATCTGGAATGAGCACATGAACTTGAATTTTAGTTTCTTTGTAGCTTTGAAAATCAATTTTCTCCTTTTTTGGTGTAGTGGACCCACCATGCACTTTCACATTCTGATTTGAGTTGGAGCCTTAGAACTTAGTTGCATATAATCCATCATAATTAAGATAAAAAATTCTTTTAAAACCTTTATTGAAAACCTTTGACTATTGATAGTCCTTCAAAATATGAATTTGATGGTGAAAGGACCAGTTTTCTTGATTTTGACCCTATGACCTAATGATGACACAACATGGAAGAATGAGCTGAATTATGACCATGATGACTATGGGACTCTTTCAACAATGAATGACTTGACCATGATGATGTCCATTGACCATGAAGGTGGAAGGAGTAGTAATGATCTAAATACCCTAATCAGTGACCGAATTTTTGCATGATGACCAAATGGAATGACAAAAATTTCAGAACGGGACCCTACTATGATATGAAAAGAGATTTTTTTATCACTTGTGGAAGGATGAAAATAATGACACTAACAACATCATCAAGAACCAGAAGTAGAAGTCTATATAACATCGCCCTCTCATACAACGTTGGGTTTAATTTTTCTTCTTTGCAGTATTCGTTGAATGATTGAGGTATTTAATTTGGGTTCGTTAAAGGACAAAGACGTTTTTGAGTAGAAGCGAAGGATAAAAAAATCATACTAAGTGGAGGCCCTCATGAACATCTATGAAGAGTAGAAGTATCAAATGAAATAGATGAAAGCCAATATCTATAGTGAGTTATTAGAAAAGCATGTCCAACATTGGTTTCAACTTTATTGATAGTAATTTTTCTCGCACCCAACTTCATAAGCTTATACAAAAGTTTGTGTCCAGTGAAGCATTGGTCTATATTTTGTGACTGCAATTATGTTTGTGATTTTTGAAATGATCTTTTAAGCCTTTAATGTATCACTCTATAGAGGTATCCTAGAGCTATTGATGACATATCTAGATCTAGTTTCGAAAGAGAACAACACAAGTTTACAACGTTTTTTTTTTATGTGCACTAGTTTATGTCTATTTGTATCCTATATTGAGATATAAAAGTCTCCACCAAGAATCAATCCACAAAATAAATCATTTAGAGTAACTTTCAATAGTTTCGTGGAATTTAATTTTCCATATATAGTATATAGAATATTTGTATCCTACCTCATATCATCAATTCATTTTTTTGTGAGCACGTATAAATACGTAAAATTATATGGATATGTTATATTTTCCAACATTAAAAAACACTACATAGTAGAAGAGTGGAGTTGCAAGAATTTTTTTGAAGTTTTAAATGGATCAAATTACGAAATTATTAGATTTATTGAGAACTATAAACATGTCCACTGTTGAAACCATAGTTAAAATTAGCAAGGACACTCTTTCTAATATTCAAGCATGTTTGCAAAATGCATAAGACAAAATTGATTTTTTACAGCTTGAATCACAACTACAGCAATATGAAATACAACAACGTAGACATCATTATGAACTATTTTTTGTTCAAAACAATCCCCTTTTTGATTCTGAAGTTGACTCCCATTAGTGGCCAGAAACTGAACAAAGTACTAAGATTGAGGTTGATTCAGATCTAGTGTCCACTTTAGGAGAAAATTTGCATGTAGATATAGAAAATCAAGCTACACTTCCTAAGTTGATCATCATACCTTGCGATGATCTTTAGCAAAAAGAACAAAACATGTCTTGGATATGACAAGGATGTGTCCTTTCATACTCCAGGTTATTCAAAACCCATCAAATTTTAGAGTGTTGGTTTTCTTCAAGACAAATCATCTTCACCCACTCCTCTTCCCCCTCCACATCAAATTGTTATATGTCAACATTGTGAGATAGTTTTCCATGGGAACACTAACTTTATCTTCATATATGTTAGAATTCTGATAAAAATACTCATCATACAAATAGATTCATAAAAAGCAAGCCTCCTACAAGAACAAAGATGCACCTTGGATAGATCACTTCTTGCCAATGGGCTTAAACAACCAAGAAAATATTTCACTCATACCACAAAATTTGTTCTTGATTAAAGTCTTTCATTTTAGTTTTCTTCATCTTCTCACCTTGTATTTTAAATGGGGGGGAATTAATGGTAATTATGAAGCTTCAAAGAAACATTAAGTGAGCTTGAACCACAACCTCAACTTGTTGCCTGAGTCTAGAGCTAGAGTCAGTCATACCCAGATTCCGAGTTGTAATAAGAGACAAAGAAGACCATGAGAATGCCTTTGGTTGGGGCTTTCCTTAAACCATTGCAAGTTGAGACCTCCCTTGTTAGGTTGAGGTTTTTCCTTTTTTCCATAGGTTGAGACCTCCTTTTTATAAGTTGATGGTCTCCCTTTTAACAAAATTAGGGACACTTCCTATAGCAAAATCATAATAACTTATTGGCAGATTTGGAACTATTTTGGGAACTGCACTAAGCGTTATAGTTTGATACCTCAATGGCCTCCCTCTTCAAAGCATTAGGGATCACTTCCTCTAGTAGAAGACCTAAGTTTCTAGCCAGATTTAGAAGAGTTACAGGAACTACACTAAGTGTTCCAGTGTTAGTGGTCATCCTTAAACCATCACCGATTGAGACCTTGAGTTCTCCCACCTTATACCATTATTTCAAAGCATATTCAGCTAATTGTTGTCTTGCATCTTTGTAGTTTTATTACAACTCTCTTCTTCGACTCATATATACCCATTCAGATTAAGGGGGTAATGTTGGACACCTGCTAAGGGTTTTGGGTGTGGAATGTGAATCAATGGAGTCCAAGAGACCTTGGAATATGAAACCAACGATCATACGGATGTATTATATTTATTATCTTTGTGAATAGAAATGCACTAAATAATTTACCTTGTCTTGTGTTCATCATTCCATGTGTGTGTTTAACAATTTCAAAGAATAACCTCATACTCCAATATTGAGGAGATCGTTTTGGGAAATGAGACAACCAAAAAAGATATACTCTAATTGATTTTCATTGTAGATGTTTTTTTATCTGTTACCAAGGATTATCCCAAACTGTTATGGGGGCCATGGATTCAAAGGATGATAAACACTACAACAATCCATGATTGAAGAAATGATAACCTTAGATAAGAATGAAGTTTGGGATATAGTTAAGTTCTTGGTTAGAAGAAGGCTTGTTGGTAGAAAGTAAGTGCCTAAGAAGAAGTTGAGAATATAAGGTACAATGGAGAGTAAAAGACTCAACTCGTAGCAACGAGACATTTCCAAATAGAGAGAATTGATTTTGGTGATGGGTGGAGTGTCTTGAAATGTTGGACATTTGAAAATACTCACTCAATACAATTGTAGAAATTTCTAACAACATGATTAGCTATTGTGAAAGCTTGCATATTTATATTTTCTCTTGTTGAGCCTAAATTAACTTCTATTGTTTTTATTTTTATTTTGTTGTTTCTATTTTTATATTTTAGAAGTAGAACATATATAGATATAAAGAAAACATTCTTACATGAGGATCTTGAAGAAAAAATTGCATGAATTATTAATAAAGTTTGTAATAAAGAGAAAGAAAGAGCTATTTGGTTAGATAAAAATGTTAATCCCTAGCAATATATTATTAGAAATTTGATACCGATATTATATATTGGTACTAGGTTTCTCAAAAAGAAAACTTATTTATATTTTAATTGTCCAAATGCAAACAAGCTGGTATATAGCAATGTAAGGCAGTGGACTACAGATGTTATTCTAGTGATTTCTTTATAGTTTTTAAGGCTTCTGTTGGGCATGGCCACCCATAGCCATGCCCACGCCCATGCCCGGAAACACGGTTCAATATGGGGTCTACTTACTCAAGTCAAAAGTAGAGTACCATAATCTCAAGGTCGGGAATTAATTATGATGGTGAAGCCCCCACCATTGGCCCTGATTTCATCATTCTCCATAAAATATTCCTTGAATGGTGACGTGTAGGGTGCCATTCAAATTTTTATTAAAATATAAAATTTTGTTGAAACCAAGAATACATAACGAAAGCAATGAAAATCTGCAAATTTTGTGAGATAGCCTGTACAGGATAACATTTTATAAACATAGAACCCAGTAAATGCAGTGAGCGGTTCTGTCATTTTATGGAGATGCATACAATTCCTATTACAGACACTTGTAATTAAAAACATTTGACCAAGGACCTCATTAATAGATGCCTGACCCAACTTATCTATCCTACCAGTCTCAC
This sequence comes from Pinus albicaulis, assembly GCA_034641835.2. Classification (NCBI taxonomy): domain Eukaryota; kingdom Viridiplantae; phylum Streptophyta; class Pinopsida; order Pinales; family Pinaceae; genus Pinus; species Pinus albicaulis. The sequence continues at coordinate 1,220,653,658 of CM076584.1, read as the reverse complement.
AGAGGTAACTATCCAGCTTGATTTGCAAGTAGCCTAGAAAGGGGTGAGGACTGAGCAACATCATTTTCATTTTACAGACATGACAACCATAATAATAGGATCAGACACCTTCTACTTTATCATGGCATTTCATGCTTAATATTTCATATAATTGAGCCTATTGTTCGAAGCTGCTACAAGGCCAAGCACAAAAACATTCAAATAGTAGATTTCTACCTAGAATTCTACAAGGACTATGAAAATAGAGGTTTATATCCTTCTTGGCCAAATACTGAGAATTTCTACCCTTCCCACAGTCATAACAATGCCCAAAATCAAAATGATGCATTTTGTTTATGATGGCGCTACTCCTAGATTCTCTATGCAAGGCCCTACTATTACCTATGATTTCACAAAACAAGGTGAAAATGAATGGTACAAAAGTCGTAATCGTAACATAACGATAACCCAGAGGACACAACAGTTGCAGGCTTGGCTCAGCGAGACTTGTATCTTTCACCTCCGCTCCCTCCACAAGAACTGTTGCTAGAAAGAATGTTCTGGCCGTTAACCTGATTTTTACTTAACCCCCACATTTTTTGTTTCATATGTCGTCTAGCACGATTAGTTGGCGTCTCGCTAGCTTCATCATGATCCAGCATGCAGAGTACCATCAACCTTAACTACAGGCTTAATGATAGTAGGTTTAAATAATCTGTGGTTCATAACTCTTAGCCAAAGGAACACAATGGTGAAAAGGCAGGCTGCAAAGCACCAACCAAAGGATAATGGGAAGAAAAAGCTCATGAAAAATAATGCCAGAGCCAGCAAGAGAGGAAGAAGGACAAAAAAGGAGATAATGGAAAATCTCTTTGAAGTTTATGTAACTGGAAACTCTCTGCAAATCCAGAATGTCATTCACGGATGGGAAAGAGAGAGTGATAGTAAAGAAGAGGATATTGAGGTTCAGAAGAAAATATGGATTTTGTTGTTGATCCTGAAAGTACGAGAGGACGTCTTTCCCTCTCATCAGTCAATACACACCTATTGGACACTAAAATGTGTTCTAGCTAAAGCTCTGCAAAGCTTACAGATAAGTGAAGGGAACTCTCATGTGGTTTCAATACTACAAGAAATCAACTGACATACGGGAGATAAGAGTCTCACAGTATCATGCCACTGCTCATATAGGCAGGATTGAAAGACAACTACAGTAGATGCAATAGGTTGATATGCCGGGCTCTACAGCAAAAGACGCGCACCAATAGACTCTTCCGATGGTTAATTGATTTTTAGTTAACATGCTTTTTGTGGATAGCTTTTACATTTCATGTTGTTTAATAGGCTTGGTGGTAAACAGTAAATAGGCCATAACGATGAGTAGACGAATGAAACAATTGCAATTTTGGATGGCATTTAATGCCTTAAGGTGGCCAACAGACCTAGTTTCCTACGGGCAGATTGAGGCCACCATCTATGAATATGTTTGTAACTTGCTCTATATTTTTGAGAAATAGAAAATGGTAAAGAACTACTACATCTAAAAAAAAAAAGCAATGAAAACAGGAATATGTGAAGGAGTTGTTTGAGTTATCAATTTTGATGTGATTTATGGATGTTATAAATTTGGTCATAGTTTTTTTTTTTTTTTTGAATTGGGTAAATAAAATTTATTTTTATTATTTTAGAAACTAATTTATAGGTTTCTTTTAAAACTATGCTGTTCAAATGATTCAAAAATCTTAAAATCTAACTATTAAAAATGCTTAATCATATTTTTATGATTCAAATAAATTCAAAGCTAACAAAACCTAAAACACTAAAAAGTTGAAATCACTTGATAATTGTAATCCATATTTCCAAAACTTTTAGCCATTATTTCTCAAAATTGTGCATAATTTCCATCCTCGTTAAGGTGACTCCGGTTATGGTTTATGTGAATAAGGTTTAAACGCGTGGCCTTCATATATGATTGCTGCACGACTGCCATGAAAGTGTTTTAACTTTTTATGATGCAGCAGAGATAAGTGCAAGTGCGTGACAGAAGAAAAAGGCTATCAGAGCTCTTGAGATCATTGGCTTCTCGCAATCTCCCCGTGCAAATTTATAATCCTGTCAGCCTCAACATATACAGACAATATCTACTCTCCATTCAATAACAGTTAGTCTTCCCCGTGAAACGCTGACATATTTGAGCCCGGAGGTCCGTGTTCTTTCACAATTCATCCTTGTCAATTTATTATTAAAACAAGAAATCTGAAACGTTGCTTTCGAATAAAATTAAATAATAATAGTTTTTACTATCACAGGCATTACTTTGAAAGACACGCCATGGGAAACCAACCTGCAACTAGCCAATGATATCAAGGATTCAAAACAAGAAAATCTCTGAAAGTATAGATTTCGGCTAATCCTTATTAAGAGATTCTATGTGCTGTCATGTTTATGGGAAATTTAATCTTGATTTTATATTTAAATGGAGATTTTCTTTAGATTTGAAATTAAATAGATTTAATTGTATTGATAGGCATTTTTTTCTAATGGTTGGAGATTTTTCGGAGCAGAACTGTGCAATGATTTAGTTAGTCTAACATTTGGGATGGTTATTCCATTCATCATCATAGGGACCAAAAGCTTGTCCCTGAATGGAATAACCATCAAAAATTTTGGACTTGGACTAAATTATTACAGAGTTTCAGCAAATCTCTAACAATATGAACAACTGTGAAAGCTTCCTATCACTTATTTTTATGAATGTTTACACATTAATCTCTTTTTATTAAATATTTTGATTTTAGACTCAACAATAAAAAAAAATCAAAATTTTTTTTGTAGTCTCTTTTGTATCAGTAAATGCAGTTTTCAATAAATATTTCATTGCAAGTCTCAATCTATTATTATATTCTCACATTTATGTTATCTAATTATTATTTTCACATTTAATTAATCTTATTGTAAATATATTTATTATATTACTTATGGATACTCATGCATATCAGATTAATAAAAAATGGAATGCCTAACTATTTTTTCATATTCACTGTTTTTGTGAAACACTCTCCTCTTCTCACTATTCTTATCAAATGCTATCCCTTACAATGCTTATCTATATTACCAACTGACACTAATTAACTCTTTGTTTTTTTTTCAATAAATTTGCAATGTTTTAGATTATAACTCATAACAACTTTGTTTTTTTTTTTTTTTCTATTATATCTGAATTTTACATTTATCTCTACTACACAAATCCTTACTATCTGAGTACAACACTTATCTCCATTACACAAACCTTTCTAAATCTAAATTTTAAACATAAATTGTCATCTAAAATAAAACTTTTCATAACCAATTATACTAATAAAATTTCTGATAATAAATCACAATTAAGGATTCTAGAAATTACCCTTAAATTAGTGATGTGATTAATCATAAAAGTTATCATACCTTCAATATAAATCCCAAAATTCTTAAAAATTTAACTTATAAGAATCAAAATTATACTAATATGATATTTTATCATTTAAAATCTTTACTTAAATCAGAATTCAAACCTAATATTAAAATAATCACGAAGTAATACAAATTTATATAGTTTTATTAATTAAAATATTTATTTTTTAACTTAAACGTTACTCAAAGTATCAGAATTTCTCATATGTCAATTCATATGTCAATTCAGTAAAATTCTATGTGGTTACAACTTTCAATAAAATTCAAAGTGCTTATCTACTTTCATTATTGTTGCCTTGAATTGCTATGGCTCAATCATTCATTTTGTTTGTTTTCCATCTTTGGAAAAAGGAGCATAAAGGAAGCTTGGCGTGGCAATTGTATAAAATTGGCGAGTGTGGAAAGGTTGGCCGAATTCAACGTGCAAAAGGTTCACCAAATTGAATGCTTAATTGGATTTTCTAGGTCCCCACTTTGCTGGATCTTCTTCAAAGGTGTATTAGTTGTATCCAACACCAAAGAGATTGATAATAACATGTCAAAGCCACGTAATATTTCAAATACCGACACTGATTTTCAGAATTCAAAACTCGTTCTATCGACTTTAAAATGAAACAAGTTGTAATCAAAAGGTTCACCAAATTGAACGCTTAAGTCGATTCTCTCGGTCCCCCATTTTGTTGGATCTTCTTCAAAGGTGTATTAATTGTATCCGACACCAAAGAGATTGATAACAACCGGTAAAAGCCACGTAATATTTCAAATACCGACATTGATTTTCAGAATTCAAACCTCGTTCTATCGACTTTAAAATGAAACAAGTTGTAATCAAAAGGTTCACCAATCTGAACGGTTAATTGGATTTTCTAGGTCGCCCACTTTGTTGGATCTTCTTCAAAGGTGTATTAATTGTATCCAAAACAAAAGAGATTGATAACAACAGGTAAAAGGCCACGTAATATTTCAAATACCGACACTGATTTTCAGAATTCAAAACTCGTTTTATCAACTTGAAAATGAAACAGGTTGGTTGCTTGGAATCCGGCCAAAAAAAATTCAAAAATTTGTGTGTTTGAATCATGTTATTATGGTGAAAATGAATTCATCATCCTCTTCAATTTTGAAAGCTATAACCTAGATTTACAAAAATCCCTACCCCCTTTGATCAAAATATTTTAGATATTTCCATGATTTTCAAGGCAAATTTAGACTAGTTCATTCAATTTAAAACTCTACATATGATAAGCCTATATAAAGTTATAGGCCATATATAAATTTATAGGCCATGAGATGTGCAACTTAGAAGCTTGAAAAAGGAGATTTATTAATTTATTAATAATAATTCATGTTTAATAAATAAGATTTTTTTTCTATTTTATATAATTATGTAAGATAAGTTGATTATTTATTAATTAAGTGATACATGAGATTTAACCTCTATGAAATATTTTAGAATATTCATAAAAATATAAGAAAATCAAAAAAAGGTTGAGATTTATCTTGGAAGTAGGTAGGTTATTTTTTCCTTTTAGTTCAATTTATTAATTAAAAAAATGGTTATATCAATGTGTTGTATGAAATGCGTTATGATTTTTTAGGAATGTGCTATTGATAAGTCATGATATTGTTGATATTGCTGGCCACCCACCTATTCCACCTAGTCAGTTTCATCAACTTTCTTCTTTACTATTTTTAGCAGATTTTCAGGTCCTGAACTTCCGGAGCCGTTTTGATGCCCCAAACGACATTTTTTGGGCATGTTTCATTCAAAATTTTCATATAAATCGTTTCAGCAGTTGTAGTCCTCGGAGATATCTTTCCAACGAGGTATCATACACGTCAAACGAAGATAATATGACCAAGTTATGACCCCAAGAAGTTGGCTGCCCAACTAACTCCAACGGGGCCCATAAACTCTTGGTGTTACATCCCCTCAAGTTAGGGTTTTGGTTGTTTAGGGTTTTCTCTTATTGTTCAATAATAAAAAGGCCCTTAAGTCTCATTGTAACACGGTTCAGAGGCATGTAGCTGCCACATCTCTTCTCAGAGATAAGCTACCATTTTTTTTTTTCTAAGTTAGGGTAATCTATTAATTAAAGAGAAATAATGTACAACTGGCCGTGGCCATAGCAGAGCCTGCTGGGAGGCATATTAACAGACCAAGACTGAAAAAAGGCTGCCCTGCGAGAGGGAAACCAGCCATGAGAACCAGAAACTAAAAAAATCCCACGCAGGGGATCACACTGATAAGTCCAGACATTGACACAGAACAAAATAACAATGCATCTGCGTCCAGACATTGACACAGAGCGCATGACCATGACACTAAACACAGATACAATGACTTTCACGCGGCCCATCATCTCATGAGAATGAAATAAAACATGAAGAACTAGCAAGGCGACTATGCATACCCTCAGAGTGGGCAGAGAGCTGACAAAAAGATAGAGGGGGGGGACATAGCTACTCATCCGGCTCAATTTCTTCAATGTTGCAACCGAAGTCGTCCTGAATGCCTTGTGCATGAACAGCTGGTGGAGGCGCAGCGACTTGACCCAGAATGGCCCCAGCGTCGACCTGCAAAGAAGTCCTGTTCTCAGAGGGTGAATCCTGTTGCTTCTCGTCCTTAATTGCGCATTCATCTTGAGCAAGCGGAACAGGCGGAGACTCCGGCTTTGGTTCCTCCAGGAAGACGACCGAGATGGCGACGGTGACCCGGGGTTTGTCGAGGGCGCAATCAAAGGAGAAGAGTGCCGTGTGAGATTGAGCTAGAAGTGCATCACCAGAGGGCGAGTCCAGACGTCGACCTGAGCGTAGCAGTCGCCCATGAAGGAGACGGGGCAAGCTGTCCGAAGTCGCGGAGGAGTTGGACGGAGAGGAAGTGGGGGAAGGCGAGTGCCTTCTGGTCGCCCGCGAGGAGCCTCGACGGGGCCGCATCCTCTGTCTGACTCTGGGCATGTTCGCTGCGGAAAGGGAACTAGAAAACCAGTGAGAATCGGTGGAAAACCTTGCAGAAGACGAGCCACGAGTTTCAGTGGCAGAATTACAAGAGCCTGTGATGGAAATGTGGGAATTCTCTGCAAGCACCAGACAGCAGGTGTTGCAGCAGCGCAACCCGGTGAAGGTGCGAACAGAGGCCTTGTCCAGAGCAGGATTGCAGCTCGATGACAGAGGCGAAGGGGCGGACGGCTCCATGATAAATAGCAACCCCAGACTGCAAACCAATACTACAAACCAAAACTGCATTGAATGACAAAGCATGGCGGTCGAATGCATAGCACGATAACAACGTTCGAGGTGGCCTCGAGAGCCAGGCGCAATGAAGAAGATCGACTCCATATCCGGGTCATAAAGAATAGGCTCCGGGAAATAAATGATATCAGGTGGGCTTGAAGGTTATAAGCGGGTAGGCAGGTGGCCTCCCGTCCTTTCGCCCTGCGTCCTGTCAGTCCTCCCAATTCCCATAGCACCCGCATCCGGGGAGAGAGATAAGCTACCATTGCTTGAGCTAGTTTATTTTCCATTCTGTCTGTAAGCATTTTTCCATATTTGATATTAATGAAATGAAGTGTCATTCATACTCCATCTCTGTATTTATGTTTATTTTTTTATTTTATTTTGTTCCTACACAAGTTTTGTTCAGTGGTATCACAGTGGTCTGCACTTTCTCGATCTTTCTTTGCATGTCCCCGACGAGGTCGAGGTATAAGGAGTTAGGGCTCGATTTGGTTGAACCTTTGTAAGATCATCCTTGCAAACCCCAATGATCTCCCATGGCAGAAAAAAATAAAGACGAGGGAGCAGGAGATCCTATCAAAATATTTCTCGTGAAGGCGCTTGAGAAAGAAAGGAACGCGATGATGGATAACTTTGCCCAGATCCTTCAACGACTACCGACCGATGGCGCATCTTCATCGAGCAGCCACTCCTTTAAAGGTACAAGCAAACTTTGACATTCCCATATTTGAGATCCAAATAGATGCAGACACCGTAGATAGATGGTTGAATTTTCTGGAAGGGTATTTTTTGGTCCATGATTTCTTCGATTGAGAAAATATTACCTTTGTGCACCTCAAATCCACCCCCCATGTCAAATATTGGTGGGAACCCTATTGTGAATAGAGGGATGAGGAAGAACCCTCACTTTTTTTAGTCGCAACCACTTGCAATTCGTTCTGAGACCGCATCAAGGAACAATATTACCTTGTGGGGAGCTATGAGGACAAGAAGATCCAATGGACCACACTACGACAACAAAGGGAGCAAGATGTGCACGAGCTGACGAATTTGTTCCATACCCTGCAGACAAAGTTGGGTATTAAAGATTCAGAGAAACACTTGGTGCTCGAGTACCGCAGCTGTTGCACAGATACATTCAGAAGGAAATGGAGTTCCTTGACATTACCTCGTTTGGCACAACATATCGATATATCGCCAAGATCAAGCAGAAATTTAAGTAGAAGAAGTGAGACTTTGGATCCGCGAATCTAAAGCCAAGGAAAGACTCCCCAAAACCACAAAACAAGGGGCAAAGCCAAAGCAGGGTGACTCAAGACAACATGCCGAAGCAGCAAGCTAAGAAAAACACCACAAAGCCAAAGAAGGACATGGGGAAGTGGTGTGAATTTCATAAAATATATAGTCATAAAAAAATTGAGTGTCAGACCAAATAGTCGTTGGTGGCCGAGCTGAAGACATCTGAACCAGATGCATGTTCTGATTCTAAGTCAGAACCAGACAAGGGGAATGACAAAGAGAAGAAAATAATTGATGCAGAACCCAGTGACATAATTGTCACCACCAAGATCTAGAAGGAGGAACCCAAAGATCCAGAGGAGGGGGAGTGCCTCTTCCATTCCCAGAGGTGGGTGAAGGGTTCTCCACTACAATTCATTTTCAATAGCAGAAGCCAAAAGAACATCATTTCAACAAAGGTCGTGAAGCGGCTCGGCCTACCGACCATAGCACACTCGCATCTGTATACCATCGTGTGGCTACACCAATGAAGAAATATTTGCGTCAGGCAACAGTGTCACCTTCCCTACATCATAAAGCCCTTCACAGATGATGTATTGTATGATATTTCTCCTGTTGAAGTTTCTAATGTATTGTTAGGCCAACTATACTTGTGGAAGCGACATGATCTATACGAGTCTATGCCTCGTTTTGTTATTATTACTTTGGAAAATAAGTTGTAGACGATACCAGAGGTAGTACCACCTTCCACCATCTCTTTGATTACTGCCAAGCAATGAAGTACGATTATTTCCCAAATCAAGAAATTTGTTTTCATTATGATTCGTCCACAAGGCAAGAAGAATATTATGGGTGTAGCCTCCATATAGGGTTCCTGGGTGCGACAATAACAGATAAACAAACTCGTGGAGGAATACTAGGACATTGTCTCCTCACCCACAGGGGTTCCTCTACACTGTCAGGTCAAACATTCCAATGATCTAATCCCGGGCACGCCGCTGCCTAATGGTTCAATATATCAACGCTCTGTTATGGAGAATGATGAAACCAAGAGCCAAATCCAAGAGTTGTTGCAGAAAGGGCACATTAGGAAAAGCTCCTCACCCCGTGGGAGCCTGATCGTGTTGGTAAAGAAGAAGGAAGACCCCTAGAGACTTTGTATTTACTATCAGGTGTTGAAAGATATCATAGTCCAGAATAGTTATCCAATCCCACAGATCGATGAATTCCTGGACCAGCTCAGGGGGGACAAATATTTTGGCAAGATTGACTTGAAGTTCGGGTATCACCAGGTACCAATCGAACCCTACGATGTGTGGAAGACTTCCTTCAAATAAAAGGAGAAACTCTTCGAATGGTTTTTCATGCCTTTCGGGTCGACGAATGCTCTTGCAACCTTCATGCAGTTGATGGATGACATATTGCAGCCATTCATCAACTCATTTGTGGTGGTGTACTTGGATGACATCCTGATCTTCAGTCAAAGCTGGGAAGAACACCTCCACTACATCCAACAGGTCCTCCAAACACTGTGGTAACACAAGTTGTGTGCCAATTTGGAGAAGTGCACTTTTGGCATGACCTAGGTTTAGTATCTGGGATACGTTATTGATGAAAGGGGGGTGCGTGTGGATCCATCCAAGATCCAAGTCATTTGGTATTGACTAGCCCCAACTGCTCTAATAGAGCTCCATATCTTTCTGGGTCTTGCCAATTTCTACCATAGGTTCATGTTGGGATTCTCTCATATCACTTGGTCCTTGAGTCAAATCACCAAGGGAGGAGCGAAAGAAAAATTCTTTTGGTCTAAATCTCAAAAAAATGCATTCATAGAGTTGAAACATCACCTATGCTCTGCACCAATGCTCACATTACTAGACTTACAACAACCATTTAATATTGAGACAGATGCCTCTGTCTATGCTATTTGGGAAGTTCTTACCCAACACGGGCATCCAATGGCATATCATAGTGAGACACTTTCTAACACAGTCTGAAAGTATCCCACTTATGACAAAGAGATGTATTCCATTGTGCAGGCTTGCCAACAATGGAAGCATTACATTTTGGGGAAGGAAACAGTCATCCACACAGACCACTGACCCCTGCAGTTCATACAGACACAAGGGAAGTTGCAGAAAAATCGCCATCATAAGCAGTCCACATACTTGCAAAATTTTCAATTAAACATCAAGTACAAGAAAGACAACACAAATAATGTTGTAGAATACCTCAGTTGACCATCGACCGTGGCGCTGAAAACCATGCTCAACTCTTGTGGGCACGAGACTTTTGATTGGCCATTTCTCTACAGAAGCGATTGATCTGAATTATGGGAAAACTAGTTATTTCTATGCTAGCTTCCTCATTAGTATTAAAAATGTGTGATTAGGATTGTCTCAATTTAACCACTTGTGAAGGGGTTTATGTAACAAGTTTTATGTGTTTTTGATGATCAAATTATGAGTTAATTAGCTTTTTAAAAGCTCATGAATAACGAATGAAATGGAAAAAAATAACTCACAACAATCACATAACACAATGGATGATAATGGAGTTCATCCCTCCTGGGTTAAATCTCCATGGACCTGATATAACTAGCTAGGCCCTCTTGGGATTAAGAGTCAATTTTTTGTTTAAAAGCACATGTAGTGCTCCAATGGATTTTCAAGTTGTTCCATTGGCTTTAGAACACTCAAATACCCCCAAAATGACTATTAAATATCTGAATTTGGATTCCATATTATCTAGGCTTGACCTCCCATGTTGGTGGCCATGGTCTTGTTTAATATCCAAAGTGAAAAAATCACCTTCAGATGTACTCCAACGCCTCTAAAAATTTTACCATGGTATTCAGAACATCAAATACATCTAAAAATGACTATGCATTCACTTCATTTGGCCTTCAAATGATTTGGGCATGGCCTTCCTTCGTGGTGGCCCTAGGCTTCAAAATTCTTCAAGTCACCAAAAACACCTGAAGAATTTCTCCTCTGCCTCTACAAGCTATTCCAATGGATTTAGAGCATGCCAATATTCTAGGAATGACTATTCCCGAGCCAAAATTGGTCGAAATTTACTCAAGATAGGCTTCACTCAATTTTGCCTATAAACTGCCTTTAAAAGTGGAGAAGCTGCCAGTTAACTCCACCAAACTTGGAAAATTCACTGAAAATAAAGGGACCGCCAAAACTATCGCCAACTTAACTGCATTTTTAATTAGGGGATGAGTTTGGATTAAAGGTGATAAGTGCACGCTAAGCGCGTTTAGAATAGGCGCTTGTGGAAGGTCATGTGGTATGGTCGCATGGGAGGAGGGTTGGCCTGCGGGGTTCACCCCCTCCTCGCCATCGGACATCACATTAGCTTTCAAATAGACTATGGGCTCATTTCTTTTCAATTCTCAATGGGGTGGCCCATTGGTATGGGGTGGTAGTACAGTGAGGAGAGGTCACGGGGTCGAACCCCGACCTTCGCCCCTCCATACATATGTTTTACACCATTAATACATATTCGAACCTTTGTTAACACCTTCGCCTGATTCATATATCCGTTGAACCTTGGATAAAGGTTTATGCCACCATATATAATATAGTTTCAAACCTTTGAACATATGTGGAAATATATTCCATAAATAATATATGCTCCGATATTTGAACCTCAAACCATTCCAAATGCCACCGAAAATACATATAATTAGACTTTGGTTGGAATTAAATCCAATATGCTCTCCATTAATAAATTTGATCTCAGACTTTGGTTAGAATTAAAATATGCCTCCAATATATATATTTCAACCTAAACTATGGTTAAAACATAATAATCCACCAAATGAAGTTCGAATCAAACCTTGGAGAGGGGGTCCACCAAGGGACACGTGGCAATCCCTGGTTGGACAGTCCTTCCACATATAAAAAAAATACGAATTCAACCTTAGGAGGACTTTAGGAGGATATTGGTCAATTTTCACGTTCACAAACAAAACTCGTGAATCCAATTGTGACACTTGTCGTAGTTCCATTGGACACAAACTGAAGAATATTCTCTGCATGCTAACTGGGTTGCCATGTCATCAACCTGTATCTGTTCTACAATTTTTTTTAAATTGCCTATTCTAAATGGCGATCAGAAGACTATTAATTATTCATCTGAACTTTGGTTTTGATGAAACAAGTTGCGTTGGATTCCTGGTGACGGGATGATCGTTGTCATTCTAGTTTGGTGCAATTCTGAGTACTTTGAATTTAAAGAAAAAATTTTCCCTTGATCTAGATTCCGATCACACCTTCCCACTGACATGCTTTTGGAACCAAAAAATTTGGTTATCTCATGAGAGCTGAATACTCTTATGTTTCCCAATTTCTATCATCTTGATTCTACTTGGAGAAATCGACATGACAACCACTTTGGTTCACTAACATGCCTTGCCTTGCAAATGGCTTGGCTTTTCAATCATTGTTCTCCTTTTCTTGTTGACCCAATACAACACATTTTGGTTTCTTTCTGAATGATATGACACTTTTCTATACCAAGTAGATTCGTCAGTCCTTGGAAAAATACTGATTACCATCTCACTGAGAATCATGTTCCTCCTTTGCACAAACATGCATTCGATGCAAGCTTCTCCTTGGAAACCACTTTTCCAAATTAAGCCCATCTGAGTGAACTACAACAACGATTTCCACATAAGTAATAAAAAGAAAAGAATTGATCATTATTTTACCTCCATGGTTCCAAGTTCCACATCTGGAAGAATGCATTTGCCATCTCCTTCTCTTCTTGGGGTGAACACATAAAATGGTCTACAATGGCTGCAAACTTTGTTTTTAACATCTTGTCACAAACACAACATATTCATATTGATGGTTGTTGTTTGTATCTAAAAAAAACATCATGAAAGAAACATAGCTTGATGACATATCCTCTTGCTCCTTCAAAGCAACAAATTTCACACCATGTGAACATCACCATGTACTCTTACATCTTGCTTTCAAAACTTTTCGACCAAACACAAGTCGAAAAAACATGCCTCTTCAAAAAAATGACTCTCAAGTCAAGCATAAGAATGTGTAAATGATTTGACGATTCTTTTCCAAAAATAAAATGAATTTCACATTTCATGAAACAGTTCGTCAACATCTCCTTTCCATATTTGGAGACAAAATCAACTCTTCCAAGTCGATATGACATGCATGCAACACACAATCGACCAACACAAGTCGACACTCATGCATGTGCAAATGATCAACATTCTCAAGTTGACAATATACATGTTGAACAAAGAAATCGACCAATACAAGTCAATTACTCATGCATGTTCAAGCACAATGAAATAATCAAAATTCCACTGTTCATACACACAAATTCTCATCCATGTATACAATACTTCAAATCTCTCACAAGTGCAATCATAAGTACAAGAACCCCATTCATATGTACATGTACTTAAAGTTGAAATGAACAAATTTTGCTGCAATAAAGTGAGTCAACATACTCAAATTTCAAACAACTTCTTGGCATAAACATGCAACATGCATTCAATAGGAAAAGAATGCATTAATCAAAATACATGCAAAGCCTTAATTGGATAATAAATCTAACCATATCTTTCCAAACCATTTCAATGGTGCTTCTTACAGCTGCACATCATCATCATGTGAATCATCTTGACCCACATCAATTATGGAATCTTCTTTTCCATTATTGCCATTCTCTTTCTCCACCTTCTTCAAATGTCGTGGATGACTTTTTGGATACAAATTCTAACACTTGTCTCAAGATGACCTTGCTTATGGCAATGAGTGCAAAACAATTGCAGCTTATTTTCAGCATGGCTTCCATTATCCAATGTAACTTTGGCTATCTACCTCCTTTGCTTTAAAATTTTCCCGTGCATGGTTATCTTCTTCCAACATCTTGAAACATTATGGTTATCAAAACCAAAAAATGAACATGCAAATTTTCTCCAAATATTATGTGAGAATTTTCCATATCTTTCATAATCAAAAGAAAATTGATTAAAAGTAGATTTATACCTTGAAAATTCACCTTTGTCACCTTCTTGAGGAGGTGATTTTGATGAGGTAGTGGCTCTCTTCAGAATACCAAAAATGCATTCAATTACTTTAGAGCTTTCAACATCATCTTGTTCGCCATTCTCATTAGCTGCATGCTTATGAGAACCTTCTTTCAAACTGGGTGTAAAACTTTTGCATTTCTCATGAACACAATCTTTGCAAGCTTGAGGTAATGAACATGAAATGAAAGTCCTTCTTGAAATAACTTCATGTGCCTCCTTGTATTTAGAGCTTTCTCCATCATGTTGTCCATAACTAAGACCCAAATATTTATGCCTTTCCTCAACAACAATTGTCTCAAGTATACCTTGTGCATGTTTTCCCAATCCTTTACCTTCACAGCCCATCTTCATCAATAATTTGGACCCTATTCCTCTAGTGTGTCTTTCAAAAGCACCTACACATTCATTTTGAGATCAAATTGAAGATAAACTTGAATTTCATACCTCTTTTTCACGCACATGCTTGGATAAGGTTTCCTTGGCATCATGGAGTTGAGTCTCCATCTCATGAATCCTTTCAAGGTTCTCATTTGCAATATGGAGCTGAGTCCATCTCATGCATCTTTTCAAGAAGCTCATTCTTCTCCTCCTTCATTGAAATCAACTGCTCTTCCTCTTATCTTCATACTTCTCTTGCATCATATCAATAATGATGTAGAGCTTCTGCAACATCTCTTTATAAAAGAGTTTTGCTAATGAATATGGATGAGAAACATTTCTTAATGAAGCTTCCATCACACCTGCAATGCATTTAAATATTCTTTGTTGTGATTTGAGAATTCAGTTCTCAATTTTGATCTTCTCCTTCACACATAAACTTCCAGACATTTAAATTCTCCTTGCACAAATTTACAAACCAATAGCTAATTCTTCTAGCTAACCTTGGCTAAAATGAGCTAAAATTTTGTTCTGATACCAACTTCATCTGAATTATGGGCAAACTATTTATTTCTATGCTAGTTCCCCCATTGGTATTAAAAATGTGTGATTAGGATCGTCTCAATTTAACCACTTGTGAAGGGGTTTATGTGACAAGTTTTATGTGTCTTTTATTATCAAATGATGAGTTAATTAGTTTCTTAAAAACTCATAAAAAATGAAATGTAGAAAAATAACTCACAACAATCACATGCACAATGGATAATAATGGAGTTCACCCCTCCTGGGCTAGATGTCCATCGACCTGATTTAACTAGCTAGGCCCTCTTGGGATTAAGAGTCAAATGTCTGGTTACAAGCACCTGTAGTGCTCCATTGGCTTCAAAACACTCAAACACCCCAAAAATGACTATACAATCTCTGAATTTGGATTCTAGATGATCTAGGCTTGACCTCCCATCTTGGTGGCCATGGGCTTGTTTAATCTCCAAAGTGAAAAAAAACAAATTCATATGTGCTCCAACGCCTCTCAAAAATGTACCACAATGTTCCGAACATCAAATACATCTAAAAATGACTATTCATTCACTCCATTTGGCATTCAACTGATCTAGGCATGGCCTTCCTTCCTAGTGGCCCTGTGCTTCAAAATTATTCAAGTGACCAAAAACACATGTAGAATTTCTCCTCTACCTCTTCAAGTTGTTTCAATGGATTCAGAGCATGCCAATCTGCTGGGAATGACTATTCCTAAGCCAATCTGCTGGGAATGACTATTCCTAAGCCAAAATTGGTCGAAAATTTCTCAAGATAGGTTTCATTCAATTTTGCCCAGTAAACTGCTTCTAAAACTGGGTAATCCGCTGAAAATGGACGGGCCACCGAAAAAACCGCTAACTTAACTCTATGTTTAATTAGGGGATAAGTGTAGATTAAATTTGATAAGTGTGCACTAAGCACGTTTAGAATAAGCACTTTGGAAGGTCACGTGGTATGGTCACATGGGAGGATGGATGGCCCACGGGACTGGCCCCCTCCTTCCCGCCACGGACATCGCATTAGCCTTCAAATAGACTGTGTGCATGTTTCGTTTCAAGTATCAATGATGTGGCCCATTAGTATGGGACAATAGTAGCTGGGGAGAGATCACGGGGTCAAACCTAGACCTCCGCCCCTCCATAAATATGTTTTGCACCGTTCATACATATTTGAACCTTTGTTAACACCTCTTTCCAGTTCATATATTCGTTGAAACTTGGATTAAGGTTTATGCCACCATATATAATATAGTTTTAAACCTTTGAACACATGCAAAAATATGTGCCATAAATAATATATGCTCCGATATTTGAACCTTGGACAATTCAAAATTCCATTGGAAATACATATAACCACACTTTGGTTGGAATTAAATCCAATATGTGCTCCATTAATAAATTCAAACTCGGACTTTGGTTAGAATTAAAATATGCCTCCAATATATATATTTCATCCTAAACTATGGTTAAAACATAATATTCCACCAAATGATGTTCGAATGAAACCTTGGAGAGGGGGTCTACCAGGGGACACATGGCAGTCCCTTAGGAGGACTTTAGGAGGGTATTGGGCAATTTTCACCTTCACAAACCAAACTGGCGAATCCAATTGTGATACTTGGCACATTCATGATTGGACACAAACAGAAGAATATTCTTTGCATGATTAATGGACTGCCATGTCATCAGCCTTTACCTATTCTACATTTTTTTAAAATTTCCCTATTCTAAATGACGATCAACAAACTATAACTTCTTCATATGATATTGGTTTTTGACGAAATGAGTTGCGTTGGATTCCTAGTGACGGGCCAGTCGTTGGCGTTCTAGTTGGGTGAAATTCTGAGCACTTTTAATTTTGAGCAATTTTTTTCCCCTGATCCAGATTCCAATCAGTGGTCTAGAAATCAACCACACATACAAGACTCTCTTGGAGGGTAAGCAAGTTCCAAAATTTCAGCTCCAGGATGCACTGTTATGTCACCTAGGACACCTTTGTGTTCCTTCAAGTGAGTGTGCCATGACTATTTGGGAATCTGTTGTGCTATACAACTACCCCCCATTTATTTTTGTAAAGAGTGACCCTTTAGAGATAATTAGAAAAAATCATTTTAAAGGTTCCTTCTAAAAAACACTTAGGAAATAAATTTATCTCAGAGAAAATCTCTTATCACATATCACTTTCAAAGAAGAATCTATAAATCTTGCGAATTGTGAAACGCACCCTCTTAAAAGTCTTACTCTATTTTTTCATATCGCACTTGATTTAGTTAAATATTAGAACAAAACAATAAAAGTCATGATCGCCGCGGACCTGACATGGCGAACGAAATTGAATATATAATCTCTTTCGCATCGTGTCCACTTTTTAGATTTCGAAAATCGCACCGCGCATGGATTATGATTTAAAATTCAATGTATTTCTTAAAAATTGCGATCTGTGATTTGCGCAGATCGCATTTCGCAATTGATAAGAAACAATCACGAAAAATTATAAGATATGATTGCGATTTGCGCATTTATTGTTTCCAGTGTGTGAAAAGTGACTTATGTCATTTCGAATTGAATTCTGATCTTAACGGATTTAATCAAAGGATAAGTATTGCATGTGAAGCCACACGAAGCCATGCCTAGCATTTAATTTTGAAATCATGAAGGAATTATGGGGAGACGACTGATCGAATTGATAGTTTTTGTGTAAAAAATATCTTCACAGTTTTTGTTATATGATATATTTTGTTTCACTTTCAGGAAAGTAGTTATTGAATCGAAAGAGTCTGAAATGAGTAAGAAAGGAAAAGAAGTGTCTCAAGCATCATATACAGAAGATACAGAAATGCCTTCGCGGTTTTCTGATACTATTTGTCACAAAGATTGCAGCATCACATCATGGGAAGCTATGTATAAACTATTTGAAGATGAAGGGCCAAAGGTGATAACGAATATTTCTGCAACATGCACTTATTCCACTTCCAACGCAACTTTGTTCGATGTTGCATGTTCATTCATTCATAAGATAGCAGCAAGGCCAAAGCTCATGCCTTACACATATATGATCAAATGGGCAATCGAGAATTTGAATATTAAAGACAGAGTGTTTAAGAATTCCAGAGGAGAAGTCATGGGCTCTTTTAAAGCTAAAGACTTGGCAACTATCTATCATTTACCATCTCCACAACAAAGGTATGACAATGTATATGTGAAAGGGTTTAAAGCTAAACACCCAGATCTGATCAAATTCATTCAAGAATGGAAGGACAATGGAGGAAAACTAAAGCAAGGGAAGTTTGGTACATACCCCATTGTATAGATCTCACAGCCTTTTTGCTATGCTGCTAGTATGTTATGTAGGTTATCCGGTAGACTAGACAATACTAGGTTTGCTATAGACTGGGTTCCCTTGATTGACGCAATCGTCAACTCATCCATTTTGAATTGGGCAGATCTATTATCCAATTACTTAGTTAAACACATTACTGAGTATAGGAATAATAAAAATGCTTTGTCTCAAGAAAACTCACCCTTTTTTATGTCTGCCTATGTTATGGATGCCATCTTTTTTCATTCTACATTTCCAACTATGGGTTGGAAATGGACTTCCAAAGAACCTACCCCAATCCATATTTATCATGAAGAACTTTGGGATTCCAAATACCACCTGCATTTTTATAAAGTCAGTTATGGAGTTATGATGCCAATATATCAGATGATTTTTAATGAAAATATCCCTAGGGTTTCCAAAGAAGTCAGTAGAGATATTGTTCCTACAACTCGATGGTTTGCTGAAGAGAAATTTACATATGTACGAGTATTTGGAAGCTCTGCTCTTCCACATGTTTTTCCATACTACGTTCCAGATAGGTTGTTCGGGAGAGAGATCACTTATCAGCGTGTTAATGGTGTTACTAAACAGTTGAAAGATGACAAAAAGGCAATTTGGCCTTCTTTTCTTGTACATTGTGGTTCTTTCACTCTGGCCAGCATTGGTCACAAATACAAAGAAGTGCCTAATGTGCAGATATTAGATCTTGCATTTATGCCTGGGAGACTGTATGATCCTGATGATGAAATTAAAAATTATATGGCGAGACTTAAGACAAAGCCTTTTGTGAAGGAAGAAGATCTGTTTGATGACTTCTTTCAAGGAGTTGAAGTTTTTTCAGATGTTATTAAAAGGGTTTCAAATGAATCAAGTCAAGAAGATATTCAAGCCTTTCAAAAATATAGAAATGAAAGACTGAAAAATGTCCCTTTAAATTTATTTATCATGGAATATGAAAATAATACTCCAAGTGTTATCACTGATGAAGAAATGAAAGATTATTCTGAAAATGAATCTGATCAATCTCAACAACAATCCAAAAAATATGAGGATGAGTCCGAAGTCATAAAAATGAATTTGGAAATTGATCAGGTTATTCATGAATTAGAGTTGCATGAAATGCGAAAGAAAAATGGCACTAAATTGAATTCAGGAGAAGTTCAAAAGGATCAAAGCACAATAGATCAGTCCAAGTCATCTGAAGGAAAAGACCTTTCAAATTAATGGGAAGAATTTTCCCAAGCAATAAAAACCCCCAAAGAAAAGACTATCACTGATCAAGCAGCAAATTTCCAAACACCTGAGCCTTCTCGAAAGATAGTTCAGACTGTTAATCCTTTGCAAACAGTTCCAACAGCTCAAAACAAAGAAATCATTCCAGCTTTTTCAACAGATCAAACGATTTTGCAAATAGAAGACATTCTTTCATTAGATATCTTCTATAGTCCTAGCCATAAAGCTGTAGTGAAAATAAATAAGAGGAAAAGAGTTGATGAAACTCTTAAATATACAGATGAATCAGTTGACGTTCTCTAGAAGGATTCACTTGAAGATCCTACTAAACATTTAACTAAGTTATCTCAGTATGCAGGAGCTTATGCTATAGCCACTGTAGACAAAGCAACTCAAGTTAAAACTTTGTTAAGGCAAAAGGATTACAGGATATAAGAGTTGGAAAATTTATTGGATGTAGAGAAGGTTAAGACTACAAAACAAATCATAATGAATTCAGAGCAGTTCCTTAAAGATATTGAGAGGCTTAAGCTAGAATATCATACACAGCTTGAAGAGAAACAGGTACACATGGAGAAGACTTTAGCAGAATTACAAAAGCAATCACAATCAAAAATATTTTTTAAAGAAGAAATTGATATAAATACCATGTTAAATAAACAACAAAATGTATTTTTTTATCAAGCAGCCATGATTGATTCTTATTGTGATTCAAATAAAACAATGATTCAACAAATCGCTATCCAAAATCTTGAATGTGAAAAACTTCAGAGTCAAATTGAAGAATATATTCAATGACAAGATCCAGATGCTAGAAAAAGGGCTAATCTACCTCAAGTAGATAAATTTCATAAGGAATTATTGTTTACAGAGTGGAAGACACAAATTGCCAGAGCAGAAAAAGCAGCAGCTAAAAAATCCAATAAATCAAATGAAATTATACAGCATTTGTGTGATCAATTATTCAAAATAGGACTTTTGGAAGAAAACACGTCTGATATGTTTTCAATGAACAAAGAAGTAGATTCAAGATGGATTAACAAGTAGATCAGAAAGAAGAGATAATCAAGAAAATTGACAAGTTTGATCAAGAAAATTCTTTGAATTTTCTGATCAAACTATATCATCAACAACAAACGCTTCAGTTAATCAAAGAATCAGCCCAAAGGTCACAATCAACAATTTCAAATGCTATATTCAAGGATCAGATTCTCACATGAATATCTCAACCACCTCAGCTGAATACTATGCTATATATTTCCAAGTTACGTGACCACATTCAGTAGAAGAAGAAGAATCCTTAAAATCAAGATTGTCAGTTTGTTTAATTTCCTAGATTATAGTTCAAGACAGGTTTTATAGAGAGAGGTTGTTTGAAACCTCCTCTATATTTTTGTAAAGTATTTAATTTAGTTAAGTAGTTAATTGTAGTATTTAAACCCTTCTCTTGCATTTAGAGAAGGGTCCTGAATTTTATTGAGAACATTTGCAAAGAAGGCTTAAGTTGTAAGTAGGTTTGTAAGTGTCTTGATGAAAGAATGGAACACGACCTTATTCAGTTATATAAATCATCTTGTTGATCAATGTTGATTCATTTTGGCTTGGATTTTTCATTGAAGAATTGAATATGACCTTTTATCCTTGATATGATAAATAGGACGAAAAAGAATTGGTACTAATATCATGTATGTTATTACAGTTTTGAATATTAATGATGAACACATCTTTCATGAATCATATGTAGAATTAATTATTTATGTCTGAAGTATCTGTTTCATTAATCGTACAGTATACAGGCAGAAATTAGTTATTTTTTATATGGTCATTACATAAATGCAATATGTCTTTCATATTATTTTTGATTAATTAATATTTTCAAAAGGAATTATTCTACATAGTTATAATTCTATTTAATCTGCAATGATTTCAAAACAGATTAGATAGTTATCTTCCTAAATCGCATTTGAGATACTTTACCCGGGTTAGATTAAGTTTATTTTAAATTCTTTCATTTAGAAGTAAGTTTGTTTTGTTTGTAGTAATTCATGATTTTTAAAATATTTTGGTAGAAATATCACAAATCATCACACAAACACCAAAACTGGGAAACTAGTCCCAACACTTCCAGTCAGAGCCACTACCCCAAACAAAAAAGGAGTTGCTTCCCACTTTGTTGTTGCCACAAATTTCTAAGGCCTCAACATTTTTGGCGCTAGAAGGAGGGCATGACTATGAATGGCAAATAAATCTAAAATTCAAAGCCCTCATAAAAGTCTATCTCCTCAAAAGTATTCTACCATTTCCTGATCACAAACTGAATCACCAATTCAAAAATCGAATGTAGTAGAAACCTTTCTTTCGTCCCCTGAAATTTCACGTCACCCATCTACTTCAGAATTCATTCCCGAATCTCCCGAAGTACAGTCTTTAATTCAAAAATTGGAAGGAATATATGTTTATGCTAAAAATCCTATTAATCGAGAAATGTCTGAAGAAAGTGTTACTTCTCTATGTAGAGATACTGGTATTTTAACTCGAGCTAGAAGTGAGAAGCTTGGAATTCATCCTTTTGATTTTCCTTTAAAATCTCATCGCAAAAAAGTTTCTCAAATATCGAGATCAAAATCAGACACAAGTGAAGTCACATCAAATCTCCCTTCGGTTATTCCTTCATACTCTTCTAATCCACCCACATCTTCTATACATTCCATTTCTTCCACTCAGATAATTAGTGTTGTCACAAGTAGTACTGTTCTAGTTGTAAGTTCTTCTTTCATCGCCTCTACTTTTGGATCTACTTCTACATCTTCGCAAAATCCAAATCCAATGATGGCTACTCAACCTTGGACAAATCCTGGTGTTGTGCTAATAGAAAATCGTAATTCTCTTTCAGATCATCCAGAAAAATGGTTACCCAAATATAATCCTGATGATGGTCTTCTTGCTGAAGAACACATCAATATTTTTATGTTAGCCATGAAATTAAATGGAATCGTTCATGAAGATGTTTTAGTTAGATTGTTTCCATATACTTTGCAAGGATCTGCAGGATCCTGGTATTTTTCTCTTCTAGCAGGATCTATTGCTAATTGGGCAACTTTTGAACAAGTTTTTCTTGCGAAATTTGGAGATGATAGAACTGTTGCTTCTTTGATCAATGCTCTTTTCAATCTTAAAATAAATTCAGGTGAAAAGGTCAAAGATTTCAACTCCAGATTCAATAGATTATTAAATAAAATCCCAAATTCTTCAAAACCTAATGTTGATGTACAAATAGAATGGTATATTTCTTCTTTACCCTCGAATATAGCCATTTTTGTAGATAGGGCTAATAAAGTCACTCTTTTAGAAAATCTGAAAGAAGCTCTTGCGGTAGAAAAATGAATTTTAGCATTTGAGAAGAAAATAGAATCAAAAGAAAGGAAAACAAAGAAAGTGACATTTAGTCAAGATTCCAAAAAGAAAATATCAAAAGATCCATTTGATCTTGAAGGTCTTCCAAAAGTATTAAAGACTATGTCAAATGATATGATAGATATAAAGAAACAAGTTGCTGAAACTTCAGCTGCTAAAAAATCATTTCGTTCATTTAAAAAAAATCCTTCTTCCACTCCTAAACCCCCAAATGAGATTTCAAATGCAGAATCTGATCAAGATACTGAATATCCCTTACCTTCTGAAAATGAATTAGAATCTGAAGAAGAATTTGAATTAAATGTTTTATGGGATTTCATTCTTCCAACAGAGGAAGAAAGTGAAGCTATGCCTGTATCAACAAGAAGTAAACCTTCTTCAGATCCAATTGTGTCAAATCCCAAACAAAATTCTGTCCCCTCAAAAGACAGAACCAAAAAATCTAAAACTATGCAAACACATTTGATTTCATCATATCCTTCTACAAATTCTAAAACTTTGATTGTATCAGATACAGTCGAATATAATATAGTAGAAGATATGAAAAAGATCAAGTAAAATATCTCGTTACATGAAATGTCTAAACTCAAACGACAACAAAAGATTTTTCTTAGAGAACTTAAAGCAATGCCTGTAGAACCGATACAACCACCAGTCATAGCACAAGCCTCAAAAGATATGGGAAAACCTCCATCATCTATCAATAAAGTAAATGCTAATGATCTTATTTTGATTGGTGATAAATCTATCTCTCAAACTCCTCCTCTTCTTTTGAATTATGAATTTTTTAAAAAGAATGTTCTTAATTTTCTTATTGATTCAGGAGCTTCTTCAAATATTATGCCGAGAACAGTGTGTACAAAATTAAATGTTACTCCTTAAAAAAAATTGGTACATATAGTTCAGTTGGATAGAACTAAAGTTGAAGTTATTGGAGAAATGTTATCGGTATCTATCAGATTATCATCTAATCCAAAAGTTTCACAAGTGATTGATATTTTGGTCGCAAACATTCCTGAATTCTATGGTCTCATTTTAAGAAGGGATTGGTATGAGAAATTACATGGGTATTTTGCTACTGATTGGTCTCACATGTGGTTACCATATAATGGTAAACCAAATCAAATCAGAATTGAACGTGAGAAATTTATGAAACATACAGTTACTAAATTGGAAGGACCAAATAAGCCTATAGATTTTACCAATAATATCATAGGTAATTATTCAGCAGAATCATTCCTTGGATCATTGAATGCTCAGGTTTCACCTTTCGGAACAAATACTATTACTTCTCAAATTGAAATTTTTTCTCAAATAGATTCTTCTAGGTGTGTTAATTTTAGCAATCAAATTCCAAATCAGTCTTTATTTTGGACTCTATTTTTTGAAAGTTCAAAATCAGAAGATGGTGCAGGAGAAGGTTATGTTTTAATTGATCCTCAGGGAGAGAATACAATGCTAGCTTGTAGACTCGAAATCCAATGCACAAATAACACTGCTGAATACGAAGCATTGATTCAAGGTATGTACAAAGCCATAGGATTGAATGTTAAATATTTGCAAGTATATGGAGATTCTGAAATAATAGTCAAACAAGTTAGAAATATGATTCATTGTATTTCTAGACATTTGAGACATTATCAAACATTAGCTTAGAATCTTATTTCTCATTTTACAACATTCAATATCTCCGCAATTCCTAGATTACAAAATGCGAGTGTCGATTTGATTGCTAATGTAGCATCTAGACTTATACCACCCGAAGAGTTTAGCCCAGATAGATTTTCAATTGAATTAATTTTTACACCATCCATTCCTGATGATATTACAAATTGGAAAGTATTCAATAATGATGCAGAGATAGTAGACTTTCTTACATCAGATAGAGCTTATGAAGGTCAAATATTGGATGAAAATGAACATGATTTAGAGATTAAAGACCAAATAAACAATAATCCGATTCCTAATTCTGTAGTCAAAATGGAAGATCTGTATGATTTGAAATATAGGTTTAAAAAGGTAACCAATTCAAAAATTCAAAGTTCTACTTTAAAATTTGACTTGATTAATCTTGGTACTTCAGAAAAACCTCAGAATATCAACTTAGGTCTTGGTTTGGGATATGGAGAAAGGATATCATTCATTAATTTGCTTAGAAAATATAAAGATATATTTGCATGGGATTATTCATATCTTAAAACATATGACACTTCCATAATTCAACATACCATTCCCATGATATCAGATGATAAACCTGTCCAACAAAAACTTAGAAAAATTCATCCAAATCTAGAAAGTCAAATCAAATCTGAATTGAATAAAATGCTCAAAGCTAAAGTCATTTTTCTTGTTAGACATTACAAGTGGGTGTCAAACATGGTCCCAGTTAGAAAAAATAATGGAGATATTAGAATTTGTATAGATTTTAGGAATTTGAATAAAGCCTTTCAAAAAGATAATTTTCCCTTACCTACCATGGAACAGATATTGCAGTCAGTTGCAGGATCTAAATTGATGTCTTTTCTAGACGGATTTTCAGGGTATAATTAGATCATGGTTCATCCCGATGATATATTAAAAACAACATTTAGAACAAAATGGGGAACATATGCATATCAAAAAATGCCTTTCGGACTAATTAATGCTGGAGCTACGTTTCAGCGTGCTATGGATATAGCTTTCAGAGGATTAATCAGTAAATCAGTTGTTATATAGTTAGATGGAATCACTGTTTATTCTAAGCATAGAAACAATCATATTAATCATTTAAAAAATATTTTCGACAGATGCAAAAAATATGGTATTTCCCTCAATCCAAAAAAATGTTATTTTGCTTTATGAGAAGGAAAACTTTTAGGATTTATTGTTTCTAAGAAAGGAATTCATATAGATCCTGATAGGATTCAAGAGATTGAAAACATTCCTCTGCCACATAACAAAAAACAATGCAATCATTTTTAGGACAAATTAATTTTGTAAAAAGATTTGCTCCAGATTTTTCTCAAATTGTCCTTTCCCTTCAATCAATGATCAAGAAAAATTCAATTTTTAAATGGGGCAAAGAAGAAAGAAATTCCTTTGAGTTAATCAAAAGAGCTATTGTTGAAGCTAACTCTTTAAAAACTCCTAATTTTCTCAAGTATTTTGTGTTATATACATTTTCTTCAGATACATCATATGCAGTTGTTTTAACACAGTTAAATAATCAGAATATTGAAGCACCAATTGCATTTTTTAGCTCTAATCTTCAGGGTGCCGAGTTAAATTATTCAGCTGTATAAAAACAAACATATGCTGTGTTTAAATCCTTGAAACACTTTAGACCTTTTCTCTTAAAAACACACACCAAGATAATAGTACCTTATTCAACGGTAAGGAAATTATTAATACAATGAGAAGTGGGTGAGAAAAGAGCAAATTGGGTTACTGCTCTCCAGAAATATGATGTAGAAATACATCCTACAAAAGTTGTTAAAGGATAAGGTCTGTGCAAAATTTTAACTGGATCTTCTCATTTACCTAAAGATGAAGATCAATTAGAAGCAATACAAATATCTGAGGTAAGCCTAAACGATTCTCAATCACAATATGCTGATTTGATTTGATTTTTTTTAAATGGACATGCTCCATTAAGTCTCAATTATATAGCAAAATGTGCTTTAAGACTTAAGGCAAATCAGTATCAACTTGTAGATGATGTCCTATGTAGGAGAAATTATGATTCTGTATTATTGAGATTCTTAGAGAAATCTGAAGCTGAAAAAGTATTGCAGGAATTACATGATGGACCAGCTGGAGGTCATTTTGGAGGAAATACCATAGCACATAAAATACTTCATGCGGGCTATTATTGGCTAACTTTGTTCAAATATGCACAGGAGCATTCAAGGAAATGTAAAACATGTCAAACTACAACAGGAAGAGAGAGGAAACCAGCATTTCCATTACAGCCAGTAAATATCCAACAACCATTTGAACAATGGGGGTTAGATATTATAGGTGAAATAACTCCAAACTCTTCAAAGCAACACAGTTATATTTTAACTGCAACCGATTATTTCACAAAATGGGTATAATCTATCCCATTAAAGGTGTTCAATACACAGAATATTACCGATTACATTGATCAATTCATAATTACAAGGTTTGGCCTTCCATCAGCTTTGATATTTGATAATTCATCTTACTTTTCTGGAAATGCCATGATAGAATTTGCTTTGAAAAGAGGTTTTAAGTTGAAGTATTCAACTAACTATTACCCACAATGAAATGGATTAGATAAATCCACAAATAAAAACCTTATCAGAATCATAAAGAGAACCGTAGAGAAAAATCATAAAAATTGGCATAAAACATTATTATTTGCTCTCTGGCCAAGTATAATTACACAAAAAGCTTCAATAGGAACTTCACCATTTGTGTTAGTTTATGGAAAAGAAGCAATTCTTCCTTCAAATGTAACAGTACCATAGTTTGCCCTAGTTCAATTCATTGATAAATATCCTTCTTCTTCTCTCCAACTTAGACAAGATAAAATATTTAAGTTAGAAGAAGAAAGAGAAAAATCTAAATAAACACATATCCACCATCAACAAGTAGTAAAAGCTTCATTTGATTTAACATCTATTAGTTCAAGAGATTTTCAAATTGGTGATCTAGTATTAAAATGGGATAAGGCTCATGAAGAAAAGGGTAAACACACAAAGTTTCAAAAACTTTGGTTAGGACCATTTCAAATAATCGAAAAGATTGGCTCATCAACATTTCTATCACACGATTTATCAGGTAAGAAAGATTCTTTACCTGTTAATGGGAAAATTCTGAAAAGAAAAAATTCATAGGAGATAATTTTCTTCTGTTTTTGTACAATAAAATTTTTTACTTTCATTTAGAAATAAAATCTGTTTAGTACTAATAGTTGACTTTTCAAAATAAGTTTCAGGTAATTTCTTTCTTATTTTTCTTCTTCTACTTGTTTTAAAAATAGAACTGTTAAAGAAAGAAAAGTCGAAATATTTACGAAAAACAAATTTATTTTATCTTTTAGAAAAATGAAATTCTAAATAAAACACTTATTTTGTTGAAGGACTCTCATTTTGATCTAGTACAAAAAGCTCTTTTGAGAAGTCATGAAAAGAAAATTATATTTTAGTAAGAAATCTTTTTTCAGAAAAGCAATCTAACAACTCGACATTATCATCTGGCATCTTAAAAAGCAATATGATTCATCCCATCCAGTAAATTTGATAATTTTCAAAAGAAAGCTTAAAAATAAAAAGAAAAAATTTGAATAAAACTTAAAAGATAATGAGTCTCATTACGATCTTGATTACCATGTTCATAAAGAAATAATTAAAAATGACATTACAAATACTGTCTACCAAAATAGTGTAATGACTTGAGATTATATCATAAAGACAAGGGGTCTCATCACGAGCCAGCTTGATCAGTTTTGATTATTATTTGTGAGTGGCAATGTCACTATTTGGTTACCAAGACAAGACAATGACTTTTATGAAAATATAAAATAAAATTAAAAATAATTTGCTGATGAGAATAATGAGAAATATTGGATGGAAAAATGGATCATAGCTGGTTAAAAGGTAACCCTGCCAAAAGCTTAAATTGCCCATTGGAACAGAGGCTCTACCTATGATAAAAGGGTAAATTTATAAAAATATTTTTCTGTAAAGATTATCTGCTATCTTATTTTTAACTAAGTAAAGACTGACATTGATATTTTTATACTTATATCCTTATAGAGGAATTCTCCTGAAACAAATGAATAATTGAAAATTTCGTTAATTCTAAAAGATATTATTTATTTGAAATTTAATTTCTTTAACTATTTTATTCTTTATACCAAAAGATTTAGAAATTTCAGAAAATTTTTATTAGAGACATCTGGTTCGTCCAAGTGAATCGCCAATTGTTGTGCTATACAACTACCCCCCATTTATTTTTGTAAATAGGGACCCTTTAGAGATAATTAGAAAGAATCATTTTAAAGCTTCCTTCTAAAAAACACTTAGGAAATAAATTTATCTCAAAGCACAACTCTTATCACAAATCACTTTCAAAGAATAATCTATAAATCTTGCGAATTGCGAAATGTGCCCTCTTAAAATTCTTACTCTATTTTTTCACATCGCACTTGATTTAGTTAAAGATTAGAACAAAACAATAAAAGTCGCGATCACCGCAGATCCGACAAGGCGAATGAACATGAACATATAATCTCTTTCATATCGCGTCCACTTTTTAGCTTTCGTAAATCGCACCGTGCGTGGATTATGATTTAAACTTCAATGTATTTCTTAAAAATTACGATCTGCAATTTGTGCAAATTGCATTTCACAATTGATAAGAAACAATCACGAAAAATTATAAGATATGATTGCGATTTGTGCATTTATTGTTTCCAGCATGTGAAAAGTGACTTATGTCATTTGAATTGAATTCCGATCTTAACGGATTTAATCAAAGGATAAGTATTGCATGGAAAGGCATGCGAAGCCATGCCTAGCATTTAATTTTGAAATCATGAAGGAATTATGAGGAGATGACTGATCGAATTGATAGTTTTTTTGTAAAACATCTCTTCATAGTTTCTGTTATATGATATATTTTGTTTCACTTTCAGGAAAGAAGTTATTGAATCGAAAGAGTCTAAAATGAGTAAGAAAGGCAAAGAAGTGTCTTGAGCATCGTATACAGAAGATACAGAAATACCTTCGTTGTTTTTTGATATTGTTTGTCACAAATATTGCAGCATCACATCATGGGAAGCTATGCATAAACTATTTGAAGATGAAGGGCCAAAGGTGATAACGACGATTTCTACAACAGGCACTTATTCCACTTCTGACGCAACTTTGTTCGACGTTGCATGTTCATTCATTCATAAGATAGCAGCAAGGCCAAAGCTCATGCCTTACACAGATATGATCAAATGGGCAATCGAGAATTTGAATATTGAAAACAGAGTGTTTAAGAATTCCATAGGAGAATTCATGGGCTCTTTTAAAGCTGAAGACTTGGAAACTATGTATCATTTATCATCTCCACAACAGAGGTATGACAATGTATATGTGCAAAGGTTTAAATCTAAACACCCAGATCTGATCAAAGTCATTCAAGAATGGAAGGACAACAAAGGAAAACTAAAGCAAGACAAGTCTATTACGTACCCCATTGCACAGATCCTGTAACCTTTTTGCTATGCTGCTGGTATGTTATGTAGGTTATTCGGTAGACCAGACAGTACTAGGTTTGCTAGAGACTGGGTTCCCTTGATTAACGCAATCGTCAACTCATCCATTTTGAATTGGGCAGATCTATTATCCAATTACTTAGTTAAACACATTACTGAGTATAGGAATAAGAAAAATGCTTTGTCTGAAGAAAAATCACCCTTTTTTATGTTTGCCTATGTTATGGATGCCATCTTTTTTCATTCTACATTTCCAACTATGGGTTGGAAATGGACTTCCAAAGAACCTAGCCCAATCCATACTTATCATGAAGAACTTTGGGATTCCAAATACCACCTACATTTTTATAAAGTTTGTTATGGAGTTATGATGCAAATGTATCAGATGATTTTTAATGAAAATATCCCTAGGGTTTCCAAAGAAGTCAGTAGGGATATTGTTCCTATAGCTTGATGGTTTTCTGAAGAGAAATTTACATATGTACGAGTATTTGGAAGCTCTGCTCTTCCACATGTTTTGCCATACTACGTTCCAGACAAGTTGTTCGAGAGAGAGATCGCTTATCAGCTTGTTAATGGTGTTACTAAACAGTTGAAAGATGACAAAAAGGAAATTTGGCCTTATTTTCTTGTACAATGCGGTTCTTTCGCTCTGGCCAACATTGGTCACACATACAAAGAAGTGCCTAATGTGCAGATATTAAATCTTGCATTTATGTCTGGGAGACTGTATGATCCTGATGATGAAATTAAAAATTATACGGCAAGACTTAAGACAAAGCCTTTTGTCAAGGAAGAAGATCTGTTTGATGACTTCTTTCAAGGAGTTTAAGTTTTTTTCAGATGTTATTAAAAGGGTTTCAAATGAATGAAGTCAAGAAGATATTCAAGCCTTTCAAGAATACAGAAATGAGAGACTGAAAAATGTCCCTTTAAATTTATTTATCATGGAAGATGAAAAGAATACTCCAAGTGTTAGAATTGATGAAGAAATGAAAGATAATTTTGAAAATGAATCCGATCAATCTCAACAGCAATCCGACAAATCTGAGGATGAGTCCGAAGTCATAAAAATGAATTTGGAAATTGATCAGGTTATTCATGAATTAGAGTTGCATGAAAATCCAAAGAAAAATGGCACTAAATTGAATTTAGGAGAAGTTCAAAAGGGTCAAAGCACAATATATCAGTCCAAGTCATTTGAAGGAAAAGACCTTTCAAATGAATGGGAAGAATTTTCCCAAGCAATAAACACCCACAAAGAAAAGACTATCACTGATCAAGCAATAGATTTACAAAAACCTGAGCCTTCTCGAAGGATAGTTCAGGCTGTTAATCCTTTGCAAACAGTTCCAGCAACTCAAAACAAAGAAATCATTCCAGCTTTTTCAGCAGATCAGATAATTTTGCAAATAGAAGGCATTCCTTCATTAGATATCTTCTATAGTCCTAGCCATAAAGCTGTAGTGAAAAGAAATAAGAGGAAAAGAGTTGATGAAACTCTTAAACCTACAAATGAATCAGTTGACATTCTCTGGAAGGATTCACTTGAAGATTCTACTGAACATTTAACTAAGTTATCTCAGTATGCAGGAGCTTATGCTACAGCCACTGTAGACAAAGAAACTCAAGTTAAAACTTTGTTAAGGCAAAATGATTACAGGATACAAGAGTTGGAACATTTATTGGATGTAGAGAAGGTTAAGACTACAAAACAGATCAGAGTGAATTCAAAGCAGTTCCTTAAAGATATTGAGAGGCTTAAGCTAGAACATCATGCACAACTTGAAGAGAAATAGGTACACATGGAGAAGACTTTAGTAGAATTACAAAAGCAATCACAGTCAGAAAGATTTGTTAAAGAAGCACTTGATATAAATACCATGTTAAAGGAACAAAAAAAGGTATTTTGTTATCAAGCAACCATGACTGATTCTTACTGTGATTCAAATAAAATAATGATTCAACAAATCGCTATCCAAAATCTTGAATGTGAAAAACTTCAGAGTCAAATTGAAGAATATATTCAATGGAAAGATTCAGATGCTGGAAAGAAGGCTAATCTACCTCAAGTAGATAAATTTCATAAGGAATTATTGTTTACAGAGTGGATGACACAAATTTCCAGAGCAGAAAAAGCAACATCTAAAACATCTAGTAAATTAGATGAAATTATACAGCATTTGTATGATCAATTATTAAAAATGGGACTTTTGGAATAAAACACGTCTGATATGTTTTCAATGATAAAAGAAGTAGAGTCAAGATGGATTCAACAAGCAGATCAACAAGAAGAGATAATCAAGAAAATTGACAAGTTTGATCAAGAAAATTCTTTGAATTTTCTGATCAAACTATATCATCAACAACAAACGCTTCAGTTAATCACAAAATCAGCCCAAAGGTCACAATCAAAAATTTCAAATGCTATATTCAAGGATCAGATTCACTCATGAATATCTCAACCACATCAGCTCAAGACTATGCTAGATATTTCCAAGTTACGTGACCACATTCAACAGAAGAAGAAGGATCCTTAAAATCAAGATTGTTAGTTTGTTTAATTTCCTAGATTATAGTTCAAGACAGGTTTTATAGAGAGAGGTTGTTTGAAACCTCCTCTATATTTTTGTAAAGTATTTAATTTAGTTAAGTAGTTAATTGTAGTATTTAAACCCTTCTCATGCTTTTAGAGAAGGGTCCTGAATTTTATTGAGAACATTTGCAAAGAAGGATTAAGTTGTAAGCAGGTTTGTAAGTGTCTTGATGAAAGAATGGAACACGGCCTTATTCAGTTATATAAATCATCTTGTTGATCAATGTTGATTCATTTTGGCTTGGTTTTTTTATTGAAGAATTGAATATGACCTTTTATCATTGATCTGATAAACAGGACGACAAAGAATTGGTACTAATATCATGTATGTTATTACTGTTTTGAATATTAATGATGAACACATATTTCATGAATCATAAGTAGAATTAATTATTTATGTCTGAAGTATCTGTTTCATTAATCGTATAGTATACAGGAAGAAATTAGTTATTTTATATATGCTCATTACATAAATGTGATATGTATTTCATATTCTTTTTGATTAATTAATATTTTCAAAAGGAATTATTCTACACAGTTATAATTCTATTTAATCTGCAATGATTTCAAAACAGATTAGATAGTTATCTTCCTAAATCGCATTTGAGATACTTTACCCGGGTTAGTTTAAGTTTATTTTAAAGTCTTGAATTTAGAAGTAAATTTTTTTAGCTTGTATTAATTCATCATTTTTAAAATCTTTTGGTAGAAATCTCACAAATCATCACACAAACACCAAAACTGGGAAACTGGTCCCAACACCTCCAGTCGGAGCCACTACCCCAAACAGAAAAGGAGTTGCTATAAGGTCCGAATTGGGTGGTTATCCCCTTTGTTGTTGCCACGGATTTCTGAGGCCTCAACCGAATCACACTACAATCATGTCATTGGGCATTTCGGGGTCGAGAGAACAATGGCAGTACAACAGAAGTATTTCTATTGGTCGAACCTTCGACAGGATATCAGTAAGTACATCAGATATTGCACTGACTGCGCCATTGCCAAACCAACCGTCAAGAAGCAAGGCCTCTATACTTTTCTTTTTACCCCTATTTAATCTTGGGAATCCCTCTCCATGGATTACATGTTGGGCCTTCCTTCTACTAAGAATGGAAATGACTGTGTATTTGTGGTCGTCGACAAGTTCTAGAAGATGGCCATTATGGCGACCTACAAGAAGAATATCACATCAGAAGCCACTACTAAACTCTTCTTTGAACGAGTGTGGGTACACTTTTGGATCCCACTATTAGGTCCCTACAATTTTTCAAATTGGTAAGACCAAATAAAAAAGGGTAACATCAAACCAACTTTGGAGTCCTAGGACCTAGCCTTCCTGGACTCAAAGAGGGCTCTCTCTATATTTGTATATAAGATATAACTTGATTGATTTAGGATGCTGATTTTAGGCTAGTTAACATGATAGGGATTGTTTTTTTTGTTTTGTTTGGTTGCTTTTTAAGAAGAACAGATAGAGTAAGAGAAATTCAAATCATTGGGCTATGGAGTCTGTGAAAGGTTTGAAGAGTACAACAAAAAATCAAGGGTGTTCCAAAGGGCAAGCTAACAAAGCCAAATCGATCTTAATAGCTTATGTGGGTGTGAAATGAACACTAAGTTGTGAGTTTAGTAGCTTTAAAAGGAAATTAAGAATCCTTTAACATGTACTATAACAAGAAGAGTCTTTAAGATTACCATTTTTAAGAAAGAACCAAAGGACAGGGCATACCAGAAACTCCTTTGGCTAGACTTTACCAATTAAAATTTAAGATAAAAATCCAGCAAATCCTAGAGAGCAGGGAACTCCTAAATTCTCTAGCTATTCACTTTCAGACAAAGAAGACATTTAAGATAACAAAGCAATAATGAATAAAGAGAAGGGAACTCCTAAATTCTTCAATCAGACTTCAAAGACCTTTAAAGTGACTATTCAAGATAGACCAAAGGACAAGGAAAACCATAAAATTCTTTAGCCAAACTCTAGTAAGTAAAATTCAAAGAAAACCTTGAGAACAACATTTCAAGCAGAACCAAAGGACAGGGCAAACCATAAACTTCTTTAGCTGGAATCTACTGAGTTAATCTAAAAAAAACAAACTAGGTTGAACTGAAGATCATGGAAATCCTAAATTCTCCAATCAGACCCAGCAAAGGAAAACATTTGAATAATGCAAATAAGACAGAATTAAGGTGCCTCTAACAGCATATCTTAATCTAAGTTTTATCTTCTGCTATAAGAGAAATTGATGTACATAATGGAAAACAGAAGGGAACAATTACAAGATCAGAATGAAATCACCATCTAAAAAAGTTAATGATCCTGTGGATGTGATTTTTCTATTGATATCCAGTCCAAAACAGTTACAGCACTTCAAAGCCAACTTCTTTACAACTCAGAGTCTATGCAGTATTCAGCTCAACAACCAACCAACAAAAAACATGAAGCATACATGCAATATTTATCTGCAAAATTAGGAGTTGATCCTAGGCTAGGATTTTAGATGTTATTTATTACATACTTAATGCATTTTTGACCTTTGAGACCATGCAAGGCCGAAGGCAAAATATCTAAAAGTGACTCACTATAATAATAACTCCTAACTTCATTGTTTGAGCTAACGTATGGAAACATTTGAATTTAAGGCCTTCTCAATAACTTTTTCAATAATTTCTAGGTAGATGATAAATATCTCTAACTTTTGTAATAATTGCTGGTGTCTTTATTCAACTCCTGGCAAGGGCGTGGCACCAAGGTACAAGCGCGCAGTGCCGGTGCAAACGCACAACGCCATGACAGAAAAAATGACATATCTTGCAGCCAACTTTTGGAGGCCTTACCGATGTCAAAATGAGCTCCATTATGGCTCATTGTAAATGTATCTAAGTATAGTTTCCAAATATTATTTAACTTCCCAAAATGGTTCCCATATTCCTTTTCAAAAACCTGTTCTCCCAATATTGGTAAATGCGCAGTGCCAAGGCCAAAAATAGGGCATAAACATGATTTTTTTATGGTTTTTGGCCTTTTTGAGGGACCATTTTTTCTCCAAATCTCCTAAAAATTTCTAAGGTTGATGTACTTTTCATTAGGAACATGAATATGCTGAGAATTTTCCATTTGGATGGCCCAAAAAAGCGCGTAGTGTCAGTGGCGCTGCACGTTTAGCACAATTTCTGCATGTTAAACCGTCAAAAAATCTAAATGTGCACAAAAGTGACAAAATTGGAATTTTTCTTGTTGTTTAAGGGTTAGAGTCCTAGAGGGGCACCTCAGCAAGAATATTGAGCTTCTCTTTCTCCTTTCACTCGGTCAAAGCCTGAATCTTTGCATGGGTACGTTTGAGCTTGGCCCTTGCAATCCTATTTCTCATGGCGTAATGTTTCGCCAGCTTCCTCTGAATATCAGTGTCTCTCTTTGCCTTCTCTAGTAGGCCCTATAGATGCAAATTTTCCCTCTCAAGCAAAGACTCTTTGCCCTTGCTAATCTCTAAAGCAAGCAGCTCACTTGGAGTG
Organism: Pinus albicaulis; assembly: GCA_034641835.2. Taxonomy (NCBI): domain Eukaryota; kingdom Viridiplantae; phylum Streptophyta; class Pinopsida; order Pinales; family Pinaceae; genus Pinus; species Pinus albicaulis. The sequence goes on along the minus strand of CM076584.1, from coordinate 1,220,617,466 downwards.
AGCTGCTCTGCCATTTCAGCCTCTTTCTTCCTATCCCGAGCCAAATCCTTCTTTAGCCCAATTGTCCTCGGTCTCTGTCTCGGAAGCTGATCTTCCTCATCATCACTATAATCATTGCCCAAGGTCTCCTCCAGCAAATCCTTGGCCTTTCATGCCTCTCTCTGAGCTCTGATTGTCTTGACCTCACTGATGGTTTGATTAGTCTTTAGTTGCCGATTCTCTAGCCCAAGAAAGTCAATCATGTACTGTGCTCTATCAATATTAGCTTGAAGCTCACTAATCTTGGCCTCCTTGCCTCTGATCACTACACTAGTAGCTCTATCCTTTTCCTCATCATCAATCTCAATCAACTGAAACTCTTGCTTAGTTTCATGTTTGTCCTCCTCCTCAACAGTGATAGGCTCTGTAACCTTCTCCTTGCCCTTGTCTACCTGTTTTGCTAACGAAGAAGGCATGGCCCCTTTCACACCAAATGAAGAAAACACATTCCTATGGCCTCTCTGATATGTTAAAGGAAATGGCTCAATGTTCCTTTCATTGCTTGATGCTCTGGTATCATGATATGAGGGTGAAGGGTTGTGGAAGGGTGATGAGGAAGGATCAACATGAGGTGAATGGATGTGAGTGGGTAGAGATATATGAGAAGCGGAATGTGATGGAGAAGGGGATACGGGAGGATGAGATGATGAAGGAACATCCTGCTCGTGATGGCCAGGTGGGGTAGTGAAAACCTAATTGGAAATGAATGCATCCCCTGGAATGTTTTTCTGCTGAAGCTGATGCATGACCATCATCTTGATGAGTGAATGATGAAATAGGCTATGCATTTGTTGATTTTAATCCATCTTTTTCACAATGTAAGCCATCTTGTCAATGTTACGGAAAATATAATAAGGCAAGTGCAGAATTCTAACTCTAGTGAAATGCATGAGAAGAAAAATATGGTATGAATAGAGGCGGGAAAACCTTCCCTCACAAGTGAAGTATTTCATTATTATCCTCATCATGGGCACATATCGGTCAAGGAGATAAGAAAAAGGGAAAATGGACTTGTTGTGATATTTATACCTAGGTTTGAGGTATGGTTCAAAATAACTCATATCCAGATTTTCTTCGTTTAAACCACCTCTTTCCCACACTAGGTATCACTGTAGCAGCTGCAATGGCATTGGTGGACATCTCAAAATTAACCCTGGCAAGATTGACCTTCTTTTCATGTAGATTGATGATGAACAGTCTTGTTAACTCCGGGTGATTTTTGACTTGCTGCACTCTCTCACAAAACTCAAAGAAACCCACATGCTTAAAGCAAGACACAGTGAGAGGAGAGGACATAAGTTCTATTGTAGTGATGGGTTTAAACATATTTATCTTCCCTCCCTTAAGGTCATTTCTTCTTAGCCTTTATGCCTCAACACCACTATCTTCTCCCCGAGACATTTTAAACTCTGATTTATAAAACCCTAGGGTACAAGTGAAATGAGATGAGGGGAAGGGAATGAAATGGAAGCTGGAAAAAATGAAGGGAATGAGTGAAGGGGAAAACTAAATTAATGGAAACCCTAAATCAGTGAAATTACCCTGTCTTTGATTGATATTATGTTTAGGAGGATGAAACAAGTGTCTTAAAAACTGAAATTAGGGTTTCATTTAGGGTTATACTTCATTTCATTCAAGAATGACCAAATAGCTTCAAAGCAAGGGCTTATGATGTGTGCTTACTCATTAGAAGTGTTTGGAGGATGATAGGAGAAATTTGAAGAAGTATCGAATTTGTTTGAATGGCCCAAACCATTAGCAAAATTCTTTATCTAGGCACGCATCGCCACTGGTTTAGGGCACAACGCCAACCCAAGCGTGCAGTGTCAATGCAACTTACATGGGGTTCTTCTAGAAAGGGCGTAGCGCTTAGGGAAGGGTGCAGCACCAATCTACAGGCGTGAAATGCCTTAAAAATTGCGTTGAGGATTTTTGGCAAGGGCACAGCACCAAGGTCTAGGCGTGAAATGCCAGTGCAAACGCGCAGTGCCAAGTGCTGAGCACACAGCGCCAAGAAACTTAGCAAAATTTCGCTCAAAAATCACAAACTTTTCCTTTGATGAATGCTCTTGATGTTTTGAAAGGCAACAATGACTCTTTTGAAGTGTTTGGTGGGCTTTTATAGGCTCGTGCTTTTAATTTAACTTGAAAAACCCACTTTCTAATGTTTGATGTCTTTTTCCTTTTCTCACTAATACTCTTTGACACTTTTTGCTTTGCAGGTTGCTGAAATCATGGAACTGGATTTTATTTTTCTCATTGAGGCTTGACATGTTCACCTTGACAGCTTTGGGATTTAATAATTATACATAGTAGCATCTTCAAAATCTTCTATAGTTTCCACTATAAAATTCAACTCATCTTTTCCACCCTCTCTGGCCACCTTTTTCAAATCTCTAAGTGCCTGCAGTTCTTTACAGCAGTCATCAGTGTTGTATTCTAATTTCTCTATAGCACTTTCAAGTTCATTCATTTCTTTCCAGTTCACCTTACCCTTTTTCCATATTCCATCAATATTTTTTGATATAATTTCTTCATGTTTGGCCTTGTGTGCTTCCTCCATGTCATTTTCCTGCAAGTAATCACTACTTTGGCACTCAAATGGACTATCAAGTTTATAACCCATGTCATCTACAAGACCAAATTTTTCTCCTTTCCCTTGCTGTAATTTGTTTTCATTCAGGAGTAGACACTCTACATCATTAGTACTTTCTGCTGATAATTCTTCCAACACCTCTATAGAAGTGCTAAACTTTGTCCCATTTTTCTCACTTGCAGGTTCTGAACTAAGAAGACAATCCTCCTTGGAAATTTTAGGTCCTTCTTGAATAATCATGTCTCGACATTCTATTACATCGAAGCCAGATTCTAGCAAAGGAAAATTAGTGCATGAAACATCCAATGATTTTGGAGAGCCAGAAAAATTCTTATCATAATCATGTTGTATTGAAGATCCAAAATCTAGTGTACTTGACTTATCTAAAAGAGCCTGCAAAGATAGTTTTGAGATCATCAATGCTTGAGGAACCTGGGGAACATGGGAAAAGAGGTTTTAGGTAGGAAATAAGGATGAAAATGTGAGTTATAAGCCCATAATGAGTCTTTAAGATCAATAGGGTGGCTTTGAGATGGAAAACTGATAGATAGGGAAAAGGTTTTATGAAGATAATGAAGGCAGTGAGATTTCTAAAGATAGATAGGGAAAAGGTTTTATGAAGATAATGAAGGAAGTGAGATTTCTAAAGATAGATTATATGCAAATAATGCTATCTTTAGTTGATTGTAATAAATTCATATTCACATAGTGAATATGTAGAATACAGGAGGATAACACCCACAGTATATCATGTAAGATCCAGGAAGCAGGTTGCTAATTACTTTTTGGTCCAGCCTTTGGTCGATGCTGGAAACCAAGCTCACCAAGTCCACAAATTTCCATCCCCAAATGGATGGACAAACAAAGGTCATCAGCAGGATGATCATACACATTCTGCAAATGTACAACTCAAAGGATCCATGTACATGGAATGAGAGTCTCCCCTATGTACAACATATATATAACTGAGCCCTCCATAGCTCAACCGACCACAACCGCTTTCAAGTGGGCTTGGGATTCCATCCACTATGTTGCATTGATTTAGCCATGCCATTTTCGACTACTCAGTAGATTCAGATCATGTCTAGTTTGAAGCTGACAAGGCAAACAACTTGATTGAGTGCATTCAACACATCCGCGAATAATTTCATGACATATTGGACAGAGCCAATGCTAAGTACAAGGAGCAACATGATCAACATCAGGTGCCACACAACTCCTAGGTGGGCGACAAAGAGTGGCTACATTTGCAGAAGGAGCGCCTCGTTGGACCCCACCGCAAGCTTCACCCACTTCGATATGGGCCATACACCATCACCAAGGTTGTAGGGGAGAATTCCTTCGAGCTCGGTCTTCCACCATTCCTTGGTTTTCACCTAGTGTTCAATGTTGACCACCTTCGGTCCTACTTTCCACCTCTTCTGGACACATCTGGCATGGTAGAACAACTCACACCAAGTTTTAAACCTAAACTCCATGGAACAAGCCACAACTGATCGGATCATTGACACACATATCAAGAACACCCTCCAACAGAGGATCCATCGATATCGAGTTATCAAAGCAGGCCAACTCCTTCCTTAGGGACCAAGTTCAATAGAAATTTACCCACCTCATGGAGGCTCTGCACGTAATGGGGACCATTTCTTCCTAAGGGGGGAGAAATGATCCAGGTGGATATTTGGTGGCCACCTGCCTATTCCACCTAGTCAGTTTCATCAGTTTTATTATTTACTATTTTTAGCAATTTTTCGGGTCCTAAACTTATGGAGCTGTTTTGAGGCCCTAAACGACATTAATTGGGCATGATTCCTTTGTCGATTTCATAGAAATCATGTAAATAGTTGTAGTCCTCAGAGAGATATTTCGAACGAGGTATCATACACGTCAAACAAAGATAATATGACCAAGTTACGACCCCGGGAAGTTGGTTGCTCAATTAACCCCAACAGGGTCCATAGGCTCTTGGTGTTACATCTCCTCAGGTTAGGGTTTTGGTTAATTAGGGTTTTTTCTTATTTTTCAATAATAAAAAGGCCATTAAGCTAAATTGTAACATTGTTTAGAGGCATGTAGAAATCACATCTCTTCTCAGAGATAAGCTACCATTGCTCGAGATAGTTTATTTTCCATTCTGTCTGTAAGCATTTTTCAGTATTTTATATTAATGAAATAAAGTGTTCTTCCCATTGCATCTCTAAGTTTATGTTTATTTATGTATTCTATTATGTTCCTGCATAAGCATAGATTAAATAATCTCCATAGTAAAGTGGGATAATTCTCCTTGGTTCATAATCTTGTTCCATTGATCCGACTGATCAAATTTTATGCTGAAAATTGAAAGTTTTCAGAATGGCTCAGAACCTTAATGACCATGTATATATCGACATTTTGAATTTGGTGCAAATTATTTCACAAAAAATCGATGTCGTATTCTCTTGTAATCGTGTACTGAATCCAGTGCAACTTGTTTCGCAAAAAACCAACATCGTATTCTCCTATAATCACGTTCTGAATCCGGTGCAACTTGTTTTGCAAGAAAACTGACATCGTATGCTCCTCTAATTGCGTTCTATTCATTTATGTAAAAGACAAAAAAAAAATGGTTTTTGGGTGGACAGCTTCACAGTCAAAAGTTGCTGACTAAACCCTAACCATACTGCAAATTGGTTGATTTATATTGGTTAATAGGGTTGATGAGGTGGTCCAACTAGGAGAGACCACGTGGGCCAACCAAAGGCTTCCATGTGGCCTCCTTGTGGTCATGTAAAATTTTGTTAAGGGTCAAGCAATAGCCCTGGGGGTCAAACACGCGACCTCAACAATGCTAGCAATACCTTCGACCGTCTGCACTACACAATGGTTCTTAACCCTATAGTTTGAAATTCATATTTAAAATTTATTAAAGTTGGCATCAGGTGTTTGGAACATGGTTAACCCCCAACCCTGGTCCATATACTAGGGTTAGGAGCTAACCCCAACCCCACAATATGTTTAATAAAAAACCCACGAACCCAGATTTTGGCATTACAATATTCAACGATGATTTTTATGACACAAACCTTACCATATATCAAACCCAAAGTTCAATGTCATATCATATTAACCAGTGGTTTCATAACAGGTTACCATGATAGCCACAGGTGGTCACACGACATATTTCTATAGAAGTGGATGGAAAAGTTGGATGGCGGGTACGTTAACCATGATGTTCAGATTTGCAGAGTTCACATGCCAAACATTTATTTCCACCATTAATTGCTCGTTGGGGAGTGGAACCTGCCCGGTGCAGGATTCCAACAACCCAACCCATGGCGAAACCCAACCACCATGAAACCCAGGGTCAAGACACCATCGACGGGAAAATGTGAGATCAACGCAGGGAGTTTTGCAACATGGCAAAAAATTGTTCAGATAGTGGGCCTCCCCGACATGTATAAGGAGGCGACAAGTTTCCTCATTTCCGACAAGAATCCCATTAGCACCAAGCTAAAATGTTGACCCACAATGCCGAAAAAGGCACAATTTTTCACCTAAGGCCAAAAAAAGGGGAATTTGTAGAATGAATAGCAGACAACCTTGAGGAGATCATAAATTTTGCAGTTGTTGGCCTTTTTGGGAGAAGAAATAGGCTAGACAGGGGTTTTTGAAAATTATGAAGTCATTGGAGCTACTATTGAAACCATTTGAGCATTGTAACTTGATGTAAACATCATTTTTTTAGCATAATGAAATATGCCCAACTGTTGGAAGTTGGACCAAGAGATGTAGCCCAGGAGGGGTGAGCTCCTCCATCATTTGTTGTGTTTTTTTTACTGTTATGGTGATGTTGTCTCATGTTTTCTGCAAACACTGAACTTTTAATTCATGTTTATGTGTTTAAAAATTTGACATAAGAGGATTAAAAGCCTAATCAAACCCTTAGGAGAGGAGAAGGAAATATTGTGGTTTCAGGTCCTCAAGTTAGGTCAAGGACAAGGAGAGTAAATTTGCCACAATATCCATGACATATTCTACCTCTTGTTTTAGTTGAAGCTCCAGCAAGTATGTCACATGAAGGAGAGCCTGACAATATATCAGAGGATGAAAAATCCTCCAGGAAAACATTATTTGATATGACACAAATGGTGAAAGTTATCCATGAGGAGAGAAACACAATGTTGCAAGGTGAGAGCTCCAATCCTCCAAAGGGAGATAAGTCTTTAAAAGGATATGGAGGAGATGGGAATGAGATTCCAAAAGGTAATGGGAATGGTGACAAACTACCTTTTACACCACCATTTTTTCACCTCCATCCTCACCACCATCTTCACCATCTTCACCATCATTTTCTTCCACAACAAGCCCTTCGCAAACACCTCCACATTCTCCAAAAGGTCATCATAAAACTCTATTTTAAAAGCTTTACATAAAGTTTGATTTGTCTATGTATGATGGAGAGGTAAATGTTGAAATATTAGATAATTGGGTATGTCATCTTGAATTTTATTGCATGATACCAAAAATAAAGGATTATGACAGCAATATTGAGCTTGCTTCATTAATATTGGGGAGTGCAACACTTATTTGGTGGGAAGCCAAAGCTCAAGAGGACATGAATAAACATGGTAAGGTCTTAAACTCTTGGAATTATTTTGTTTCTGCCTTGAGAAGGAAATTTTATCATTAGCATACATGCAAAAGGATATAATGGATTGGAAAAACTTTCGGCAAGGCAAAGGATAAAGTGTGCAAAGCTATACTCAATTATTTTGGAGAAGAGCACTAAGTTTTGGTGTAGATTTGACATCTCAAGAAACTTTGTTGAAATATATTGGAGGTTTTCATACTTACCTAATACATACTATTCTCATGTTTGATCCTTCAATTTTAGATTAATTTTGAGTACAGGCCATGCATCTAGAGGCAAGAGGGAAACATGTTTCAAATGAGACTTGAGTGAGAATACCTTTGAGTCTAGAGAAAAAGGAAAGGGTAAGTACAAGGGAAAAGGTAATAATAATGCATCCATAAAGTTGGAGAAAGATAAACTCACATTAAAACATTGTTTCAAATATGTACATGATGAATATCATTGTTGGAAGCTTCATCTAGAAATGAGACCCAATAAATTGAAAAACCAGGAGAAGGAGAAGACAACTGCAACAATAAAACATGATTTAGGTTATGATTTCGAAGATGAAACAAAGATTGTAGCAATGGGTTGGAAATTTAAGGAAATTACAAGTACTATTTCTTCAAGCTGTCTAAATGATAGTGTAGATGAAGAAACAAGAATTGAGCTTTTCCATATTAGATTTGTTTCAAAACATACCAAGATTAACACACTGTTTGATAGTGGTTCACAAGCAAATATTATTTCAGAGGTCATTTCCAAGAATTTAAACTTAGAGACCGTTCCACATCCTAGACCCTATCCTTTAGGATAGGTAAGTAAGAATGCAAAATTTCAGTTACAAGTAGGTGCATCCTTAGATTTGCAATCATCGAAAACTTCCTTGATGAAGTTGGAATTGATCTAATTCCTCTTGATATTTGTAGTATAGTTTTGGGAAGCCCATATCTTTATGATAGGAGAGAAATATTTCATTGCCATTAGAATATATATCACTTGTTCAAGAATGGGATAGAGTCTATTGTTGAAGCACATAGTAAGAATATGAGTTTTTCCCTTATGAATGCTGGATAAATGAAGAGAATTGTGAATGCTAGTCAAAATTATGCTTTGTTAATGTTCAAGCATGAAGATGTAGTGAATGAGGAATTTCAAGGAAATGCATCAAATAATTTTTTTTATTTCATTAAGGTTGGTAGTGGGTGTCTAAGATGTTTTAGGAGTCTAGCATGTTGCCTCCTAAAAGAGTTAAAGAAGATGAGGTAAAACTGCAATAGCATGCATCATTGTTGAATAGTGATGTGAACAAGATGTCAGTGCAAGAGAGTGCAAAGGTTAAAGAGAAAGTGCCAAATAAATTTGAAAAAGAGGGAATTGGCTTTAAAATTTATTCTTGTGGGTTTCACAAAGTTTTATCTTTGAAATGAGATGTTTCATGGTGATGGTGATCACATTTGGTCAAGGGTCGAGCCAAGCGCAAGACTTGGCATGTCGACAGTGTTCAAGGTGAGAAGAATTTGAAGTTGTTTAACTTTCCTTTGATTGACGACCGAGGAGGGAATGTATTGGTTAATTTGAGGAAATTTTTTTAAACTGCACATTCTGGGAAATAGTAGCAAGATGGTATCTATGACAATAAGTCAAGGTCTTCAAAGTCACTAAAAATGATCAATTTTCATGAAAAGCTCATCGCATTCAAGCAAATTTCAGTGGATTGAGAATATAAAGGTGGGGGAGATGAACCTTCATCTATTTGTTGATGGGTAAAGAGATTTTGAAGGTCCAAAAGCTTCCATTTGGGAGGAATAATCTTATGGATCAAATTTTATGCTCAAAATTGAAGGTTTTCAAAATGGCTCAGAACCTGAATGACCCCATATATCTCATCGTTATGAATCGAGTGTAACTCGTTTCACAAAAATTCGACGTCGTATTCTCCTGCAATCACATTCTATTCATCTATGGAAACAACACAAAATTTTGGTTTTTAGGTGAAGGGCTAGACAGTCAGTTGTCCGTACTACTGACTGAACCCTAACTCTACATGTTGACTATGTATGTCCGACCTATCTCTGTTTGAAACTTGTTAGGATTATATTGGCTATGGATTGGTTGATTTCTATTGGTTAACTGGGTTGAAGAGGTGGTCCAACCAGGAGGGACCATGTGGGACAAACAAAAGCTACCACGTGGCCTCATGGCGGCTGCGTAAAATTTTGTTAAGCGCCAAGAAGCAACCCCTGGGGTTGAACACGTGACCTAAGAAATTCCAGCAATACCTATGACTGTCTGCACTACACAATGGTTATTAACCCTATAGTTTGAAATGCTTATTAAAAATTTATTAAATTTGGCATTAGGGGTTGGGACCAAGGTTAACCCCCGACCCTCGTCTGTAGACCAGGGTTAGGAGCTAATCCCTACCTGGTAATATGTTTAATAGAAAATGCATGAACAAAATTTTTGGCATTGCAATGTTCGACGGATATTTTTATGACACAAACCTTACCATATATCAAACCCAAATTTTAACATTATATCATATTAACTGGAAGTTTTGGAACGGGTTACCATGATATTCACGGGTGGTAACACAACAAATTTGTGTAGCAGTGGATTCCAAGGTTGGATGGTGGGTATATTAACCATAGTGGCATGGCTCGCAGAGTTGACATGCCAAATGTTTATTTCCACTGTTAAGCATCGCTTGCGGAGTGGAACATGCCCGGTGCAGGGTTCCCACAACCCAACCCACGACGAAACCCAACCACCGCGAAACCCAAGGTCAACACACCACCGGCGGGAAAACAAAAGATCAATGACGAGAGTTTTCCAACATGGCAGAAATTTGGCCAATAGTGTGCCTCATCAACGCGTATAAGGAAGCGAAAATTTTCCTCCTTGCTAACAGGAATCCCTCTAGTGCCAAGTTGAAATGTTTCCCCATGACGCCAAAAAAGGCATAATTTTCCACCTAAGGCCGGAAAAAGGGTAATTGGTAGAACGGATAGTAGAGAACCTTGAGGAGATCATAAATTTTTCAGTTTTTAGCCTTTTTGGGAGCAGAAAGAGGCTAGACAGAGGTTTTTGAAAGTTTTGAATTCATAAGAGCTATTGTTAAAGCCATTTGAGCACTATAACTTGATATAAACACCATCTTTTTTAGCATAGTGAAAGAGACCGAACCATTAGAAGCTAAACTAGGAGATGTAGCCCATGAGGGGTAAACTCGTTCATCATTTGTTTTTTTGTGTTTACTGTTATGGTGATGTTGTGTCATGTTTTCTACAAAAAATGAACTTTTAATTCATGTTTATGTGTTTAAAAAATTGACATAAGAGGCTTAAAACCCTAATTAATCACTTGGAAAATTTACATAATCCTCAAGAAATTGCATATACATATCATCCATGCTTTTTTAAATGTATATAAGTTTATCTCATATATTAATTACTTTTATTATTTAATAATAATAATAATTTAAAATAAAGTTATAATTTAGGTAGTTTTTTTTTAAATCATGTTAGATGCATAATGTAATAAGTTTTTACTAAGTGTTTTAATTCTTATTATGGATTGATGCCTAGTCGTTTAATTTATATGGCCTTGTTAGTAACTAATCATTAATCAATATCTATTAAAAATTTTAATTATTATTTTTTATTTTTTATTTGTGCACTGTTTCCTCTTAAATTAAGACAATAGTTTATTTATTATATGTTTTTGATCTTTTTTCAACATATTTTCCAATCAATTTTGCATGAAATTAAGATTTATTGGTTTTGTTGAATTCATCTATGTAATTTGCAGAAATCCATAGGGTTTTTGAGGATGTTGTTTCCATTTATACATTAAAAAAAAACATTTTAAATAACTAAAATTCAAAATCTTGCCAAAAAATGTATCGCTTGATTCTAGTGAAAAAGAAAAAAAAGCATAACAATATCTCTTGATTTAAGAGAAACATTAGGTCCATTAAAAATGAATATTCGTCCAATAAAAAAATGATAATGAAAATATCTATACTATTAATGGTTGGTGTCGAGAAAAGACTTAAAAAATTATATATCTGGTCAACAACACAAGTTTTCAATTTTCATTTCAACATTTAGTTCTCCCCTTTAATGAGCCTCGTTACCTATTTTATTCATTTTCCAATTCTCATAGCTCTTAATTTCCAAAACATGCTTGATCTTCAAATTAAACCTCCTTTTAACTTTGTTTTCGATGTTAGGCTTTATTTCCCCTTTTCTATTGTTTGATTTTTTTTTTTCTTTTATACTTTTATCACCTAAAACATTTAGTTTCCTTAATTTTTAAATAAATTCCAATGGCCAATTCAAATAATTTTCATGCTAGTTTTAGTGTGAATGGATTTTAATTTTGGAACTAATTTTGATCTTTTAATGTGACCCCTCGTGTAGTTTTGAATTCTTTTTTTTATTTGAGTTTATTTCCTTTCAATCAATTTTATATGATTTTTTTTTCAAACATCAACTAAGTCATAACCTTCATGGGTCTTGATTTCTCCATTGGCGTTTGATCACCAAATTGAGTTATATATCTCTCTTTGTCTCTTTCTCTCTCATCTAAGCTTGTTCTATTCTATTATATTATGAAACACAATATGTAAAAGTATAAAGAAATCAAAAGAACTTTAGTGATAACATGCTCGAAGGAAACCAAACTAGTTAAAAGTATTTAGAGATAAGCCCATATATCTTCACTACCTAGATATTTTGGATAGATATCAGAAGAGTGACCTCACCTTCCTAGAGGGAAACCATGCCATACAAAACTTCCAAGTTAAAGGTATTAATATATTATCAAAATTGGACTTGTTAGCCCATAGGGAATCTAGAACCAATATGAAACAAAATAAGGAGTGTGTAAGAAATTAAACAGAAAATTACAAGTGTAAAATTAAAATCCTCAATTTGAAGAACCTGGAGCATTCCCATCATCAATTTACTTGGATAAATTAACTACGATAGGGGTATCTTTCAAGTATCCCATCAATACTAGTTAAAAGAATCCACCATGCTTTTGAACTAGAGAGGGGTAGAGGGTGATTAGTAATTGATTTTTCTTCTCTAGATCATATAACCACTTGAAAATTTCCTGATGGGAAGTGTCCTGCATGATTATGGCATGAGCTATGAAGATATTAATGTGCCAATATAATTCGATTGTTCAAAATAATTTGGTATCCCTCATGAGTCTAGATCCAAATTTTGACACGAATTCATTGATCATATGATCCATAGTTTCATCCTTATTATAGGCTCAATCAATCTTGAAATTTTCTTCTAATGTTTTGTCGATGTTCTATATGGTGGATGGGTAAAATTCATAAAATCTACAACTATTTCATCAACATCATTCTCTACCATTGTCCATTGTTGCTGATGACAAGTAGGGGTATTCCCTTGATGAGATGCATGTAACACCACATCCATGAGAATTGTAACCAAACAATTGTGCCCTAAGTCATCAACGATATGATAACCCTTAGATATAGAGCGAAATAGAAAAATTCCAACTTTCCAAATAGGAGGTTGAATTTAATTCCTAGCTACCACAAGACATAGGATGCCAAATCGAAAAACCACACTTGAGTGGATTTCATGGTGCCTATTTATTTCATGATTTATTTTATTATAGTTGCATCATTTTGAAACCACTCCACCAAGTGTAATCCTCCTATTTTAGGCTTATTTCTTCCACCAAATTCACAAATCTAATAGTTTGAGTATGATGCATGCAAACCAAGATGTCCTCATGGCTATGTGACTATGTTATCTTCCTAATTCTCTAGGAACACCTCATATGGGGAAATATAGAACTCTTTTATTTAAGGTACTATCACCTTGTTTGATTTTTGTTATGGCTTTAAGGAATTTTTCAATTTTTCTGATATTCATTAAAGTCTTATAAGCTTTATTCATTATTTACTTTTTAAAGTCATTTATCCAAATTGGGTTGAAACACTAAATCAAACTCTCAATGCACTAAATCCAAATCTATCTTTTCATGTGAAAGAAATTCAACTGTAATCAGCCTTTTCATTCCCTAATTTGGTGTCACAAATTTATATTCTAAAATCGATTCCAACTTCACTAATACACTTACACCAGTTGATATCACATCTCAATTTCTCGATTAAGCTCCATCGCCAAATCAAACCCATATTTACTTATAATAGTGTTAAAGGGTACCAATTTTCTTCATTTCCCCTATTTCACCAATTGATTCTTTCATCAATTAAAACTATCCACATGAATGAAAACTTAATGAAATCAAATTAACATATTTGAGTTATGCAGGTTATTTTTACTTTATCCATATGCCTTCAAATGTGATTCACCATCACCATATGTTTAGAATATCAATTATTTAATTTGAGTGAATAGAATACCCTTGAAGTATGAGTTGTAATTTCACATCAAAAAAATTGGTTTGATACATTTCTCCCTATTAATTAAAGCTCAAGGTACCAAACCTCTAAATTTTTTAGTTTGAACATTTAGGGGAACAGATATGAATTTGCATGAAGGTTGTTTTCCGAAAGATCAAACTTAATTAGGATTTTGGGATGAAATCAAAGCAATGCATTGTGTCTAATTCAACATGTAGTTCAAATAAAGGTAAAATTTCAACAAAATCCACTAACTTATATAGTTTAAATTGCTCAGATCAATGTGGAAAATAGTGTAATTGATCTATAATGAGCTATTTTATTTCCTTATGAAAGTTCACATGGATAATTAGATCATGTTCTTTCATAAGCGCTAATGTTTTTCAATTACACTAGAGGTTAACACCCACAAGGGATTTGAATTGGTGACCTTTTCACAATGAGTTCCTTAACAATGCACCCATTCATTGTGCAATCTAAATTCCCATGGGAATATTCTAGTATTATTTCATTTTTGGATGAGTTTTTTTCCCTACAAGTTAATGATAATCAAATTAATCTTATTCCCTTATCTTTTCTAAAATTTCTAATTATATTATTTCTAAATAAAATTATATATTCTTAGAGATAGTAGAATTCAAAATATATGTCTATGCATGAGAGCTAGAGTATTAGCAAGCTTACTATTAGTGTAAATATTTCGGAGAAGTGTACCAAACATACTTCACTTAAGTCACTGGTGACAAGTGACCCTAAAAACAAGATATGGATGTTTATGCTTCATATCTGCAATGAAAAAATAGAAAACCTTGCAACAAAAAGATGATATGAAACCCAAAACATAAAACAACAAGAAATAAATAGTGTAATAACCCAATAGAAGTTTTAAATGAGTAAAATTTTTATGAAACACCTAGTGAAGAATATTTACAACATGGTTCTGTAAATCCCCCTCCATGGGAGGGGTCTTTTTGATGTCGTTGTGCTTCAAAAATCTCTCTCTCTCTCTCTCTCTCTCTCTCTCAATACATAGAAATCCCAAAAGCAAGATGGAACTCACGTGGGAGATGAAATGTAATAAGAAAATGATGATAGTGATCATGGTGAAGAATGAATGGAAAACCCTCTTATTTATAACAATTTATTGAGTTAGATTAAGAAATGGAAAGTAATAAAATATTATTGACCAAATCAAAATCTAACTGTTAGGAATACTTTATTATATTTTTTGGAGAGTGAAAATATATTCAAAATGGTAAAATATCTTTATTTGGAAAATGGTTGAAGTAATTAACAAATAAAAATATTTATTAATCACTTTGTGAGGATTAAAAAAAGTATGAATTTGAAATAATTATTAAATAGATATTTAAAAAAAAGTCCAAAAATAAAATTAAGGAATAATAAATAAATAGTGATATATTTAATTATTCCAAGGTGTTTTAGCCAAATGTGACAAGGAATAATTATCAAATAATGATTTAATAATTATTCATAGAGAAAATTAAATAAATAATGATTTATTCAATTATTCTGATGAGGTTTTTTAATTTTAATCGGAAATATTTTAATAAAAATGGTTTACTAAATCATTTCCTATGGTGAAAGTGATTTCACTATAGTAAAATTAATCCTACATTGTGTATTTCGATCCACCTAGTTATAAATGGTTAGGTGTTCATTTTTTAGGTGATAACACTTGCCTAGAATTCAAAATGGGTTAAATATTGGCTCCCCCCTCCAGCACCCAATATTCCTACTATCCCTAATTAGGTTCTAAAAGAAATGGAATCTAAGCTTAAATAATGGAAGCACAGTTCCTCTGGAGTTCTTCAAGGAATTTTTTGGGAGGTCAAGAGTTATATTAATATTATGGAAACATAAATAAAATATCTTGAAGGATTTCCACCTCTCATCTTTTAAACCTAGCCAAAAATTATTTTCTCAAGAATAAGTTTCCAAAGAGATAGAGTGCTACAATGCCCCCAATAAGAAATATATAAAATCTATCCCAAATATCAATGGATTAGTCATCTAGAGATTCATTGAGGGTCCTTCTAGACACATAATAGAAATTAAGACCATACTACCTAAATTTGAGAAACTTAAGGAAAGTACAAGAAAAATCATCACATTATATAGTGTTTCTCTTAAAATGCGTGCCATTTTTTCCCCTAAGGAAACATTTTTCTCAAATTTTGATGCATGAGTGACCTTTTTGAGAAGATGGATAATGGAAAGAGAATAAGTATCATAAATTGAGACTAGAGGTCATTATATAGAGGAAAAGTTTGAACAACCCAAATAGTAAGGCTAATGGTTAAATGGAATGTCAAATTAGTAAAAGGAAATTGAGTCTTCTTAGATGAATGGACATGAAGTGCTTGAGGTAACCAATAGATAATAGGAGAATTGAGGAATCAGCCAAATGTCTTAAGTTCGTACATTCCCCCCCTCTTAATTTTTTGAATAAATAAAAAATATTCAAATTGTAACAGGGTTTTTGTTGATGCATCTTGTAAAATTTTATATGAAGTGTTAATGAATGAGAAGCCATTGCTAGACATGATTTTTTAGGACAAGATTAATGCCTAAAATATGCGTTTTCAAAATTTTTTTTAATCGATTTACATAATTTTGGAATGCTATAAGTATATGTGTTTATAATGCAACATTCTCTTACTTATAAGCAACTTTTTTATCTAGTTTATCTCACAAAATGGTTTTATAGATCCTTGAAGCATACAAATGTAATTAACTAGTCATTATTATATCTTCATATATTATGGCCCATTATTTATATTATTTTTCCTATTTTCTTATGTAACTTTTTACTAAAGTTAGAAAGGTGTAACATATTGGGTGATATATTTATACCATCGATTTTATTAGTTAGATTAGGTATAATCCTGCATTATACATATTATATTGGATGCATTTCATTTTATTACATTCACAAAAATCTATAAATGGTGGAATGAACTGCCACTAGTAAAACTTGAACAAAACTATCTAAAGGTGATCACGCGATAAATTTGATAGATTCCCTATGACAAATAGTATATGTCATAATTGTAACCTCTCAAAGGAGTGGATCCTTAATAATTATGTAGGGTGAGCCAACTTTAGGCTTTAGGAGGACAAGTCCGTGTATGCCTAACGAAAAAAATCTACAATAATTTCTTACATAGTTTTTTTAATGGTGGGTTAAATTGTGAGAAAAAATTGAAGATATAATTATGGATGTTGAAAATCTGTTTTTTTGTAGAATTGAATCATTGTTGGCTATGGCTAACAAGGAAGTAAACAAATTACATTAACTTAAACATACAATAAGAAAATTGACAAGGTTTGTGTAGCTCCATTACCTAGGGGAAAGAGATCAACTAAAAAAGTCATTTAGACCAATATTAATACTATTATAGAAATTGATGAGGATTACGCCCATGCTTGACAAAATCGCTTAACTCTCTAGACACATTTTGATTATATATTTTTTCTTTATCTACTCATTCTTCAAATCATTGAACTCCTAACTTAAATTATGAATTTTCCAGAAAATTTTATGAAATTATTTAATATATTCTTATTAATCAAATGTTTTAAAATTAATATAAACTAATTTCTTGGAGAGCTCATGGTGCTTTAAAGTTAGCAAGACATCTTCATGATCTTCCAAAGCACCCTAAAATTATCCTATTGAAATTTGACCCAAATAAATTAGGCTTACCAAAGGATCACGTTAAAAATTATATTCAGATTTTAGATTATTGAAGTGGAGTCTGAAGGAAAAATTTGTATAATATTTACCTTATATATTTGAAAGCAATTCTTTCACATAGTATTTTAATTTTCCAGTAGGAAATTGGGGTTATTTTGGAAATGATTGTATTAATAAAATTGGTGACAAATCCACTTCTATTGCACTTTCAAGTGAATTAATAGCTATAAAAATGGATAAGAAATGGTAAAGTATTTTAACCGTTGACACACAATTCTAGGGATTGGGTGAGATTGTAAAATAGTGTAACTAGAAAATAAGGAGAGGTAGAAGATGAAGAGACACTGGGAGATTAATCCCAAGAGTCTTACCCTCCATGTATATATTTTTGTACACCCTTAATGCAAAATCAATTCAGTTTTGGTGGAGCTACCTCCTAACCTCCTAACCTGACATGGTATCAGAGCCTGCTCCATTTTTAAGTTATGTAACTCCCTTCTTCCATTCCTTCCATATTTTGTGTCATATCAATTTTTTTTATGCAAAATTTCAGTTTGAGTTCTCTCCCTCAGTCATTTGAATCCCTCTACACTGCATACCTCCCTCTATCTGTTGTCTTAAACATGCAGAGAACACGTGCGTTTCCAAACATAGCCTCCTAGTATATACCTCACAGCGAGCCTCCTCACCTTCCTCATATACACAACTGCCAACTATGTTACACCGACCACACTCCATGCACAGCGTAGTCTCGGCTCCCACAATTTTACACCTCCCCTCCGCTTCTATAAATTCACTCCACGCCTCGATTCCTACCTCGAACTCCTTCCAAACACTTCAACTATCCACTGTAATACACTCTCTGCACACTCAACACTTAGGCACTGGTTATCGTGGTCTCCCACTTACCTACCACTACGCAGCCTCCCATGATTGTTGCCCACTGTAATACACTTCTTGTCACCCGCACTCGGCCCCAGAATCATCCTTTGCAGTCCTTCGACACCATTGTCTTGATTTCTTGGCACCACGATCCTTCGAACTGCACTTCTCCAATAAAAGTGTTTTATTACATAGTGCCTCCAAACATTGTCTTAAATATTATATCACTCTCAACAATCCTCCCACAGTCGCTCCTCATACCACACTCTATCTCCCTATATCCTTGGTGCAGTCAACATCACCTCCCACACTATGCTCTCATTTGGCATCAAACCCCTCCCACTCCACGTCACCTTAACGTACTCTGACGCTCTATAAAATGCTTCTCTCATATCATATACTCCACCATCTCATATACAATGCTCCGTCATTTCATATACTCCCAATCCAATACAACGCTGCTCCCATAACCCACCTCCCCATATTTTACCTCCCCCATATATACCTCTGCATAAAAAAGACAATTAGCACAAAATTCATTTTTTCTTTTACAAAAAACAAATTAGCATCAGAATTGCAATTGTTTTTACAATATTGGCAGCAAAGTGTAATTTTTTGTTTTTTATAGTACATATTTATAATTCATTCAGTCATATCTATTGTGGGAGTGGTTCTCACTCACAAGGAGAAATATTTTTTGTAGTTCCATAAAATCAAGTCTACTCTCATTTTTAATGAGTTGTGGAAAGGAATTTCTGAAGGAGATGGAGAAAATGCACCTACAAATCCTACCTCAGACAAGGAGATCGCTATTTAGGACAACAAGAACAACAAGACCTATGTCTTGATTGCAGAATATGAAATAAAGAGATGAGTCACCATATTCTCAAATGCTTATGAAGAATTGAAGAAGTTGAAAGAAATGTATGACTCACACATCGAACTTGGAGTTGTCCAATTAATGATTAAACTATTTAGTCTTGAATTGAAAAATGGTGATCCTCTTTCTTTAGAATCAAAATTAAGATCTATCATGCATGACACTAAAAACATTGGTGTTAGAAATAGACATACCTATCATATCTTATGTCAAGGAATTATATCCCACTTACTCACATTATCTTGATTCATTGCAAGCAAGTGGAAACTTCAAGGAGATTACCTTTGACTCCCTTGAGAAGAAGTTTGTAGAGAGAGAAATGGATTTTGAGAAGAAGACAACTCCTCAGTTTTCTGAATAATTTGTGTGTCTTTCACATAGAGAGAATAATAATGCTCAATATTCTTCTAGAGGAAGAGGTTGCCGAAGAGGAAGAGGAACAAGAAATTTCAGAGGCAGGGGGGGCAAACAATTTCAAGGAGAAATTTATGATATTCATTGAACATGTTGCAATAGATATGGACATGATGCATCCAAATGCAAGCTGCCTTGGGAGAGAATTGAGCAAGAAAGAAATGAATCCAAAGGTATAATTCATGTCAAAGAGAAAGGTAAACCACCTGAATCTTCTCATTATGTTGTGGCACATTAAAATATCGGAGCAACTGAAGACATGTTTAATGCTTCACTTTCTTCTTGGGAGAATTATTGGTTGCTTGATTTAGGAGAAATATGTAACATGACTTTTAGAAGAGATTTTTTTGAAGATTTTACTGAAAAATTTGATGGAGTAGTATACTTTGCAGAAAAATCAAAACTCAAGACATCAGGGCTTGGAAAATTTAGGCTTAAACTGCTTGGTCTTCCAGAATTTCTTCTACATTAGGTTCTATACCTCCCAGAGTTTAGGAGAAACTTGTTGTGTTTGGTCCACATCCGCAAGAAAGGACACTCCATTCATATGTTTGATGGAAAGGTTGAGGTCATAAAAGCATCAAATCACTCATTTGCCATGATGGGGATAGAATAAGAAATACTTCTAAACATACAAGGTACCTCTGCTCATGCACAAAACTTTGCATTCAGTTCTCACTATGATGAAGGTACATTTCCATCAAGTCTTATATGGAATTCTCGATTTGGAAACCTGTGGTGAGCCCTGGTATTGCACCAAGGGTGATACAAATCCTAGAGGCTACTCTAATTTATTTTATCAACCTGGAGTTCATACAAACTTGGAGGTGACAGTCCTATATACATATCAGATGAATTCTACTCATGTCATCCTCTTCTGAGTCCTATGAAAGGGTGTTATTTCTAGGTTTTCTGAGTCAAGTCTTTCACACTTCGGAATTAAACCTATAAATACAAGAGACTAAAAACCATTAATCTATCAATAATCAAAGGACTATTCTAAAACAAGAAGATACATCTAGCTATTTTGAAAAGAAATAAATCTACAATGTAGGCTATGACAATAAATAGAAGCAAAATAGGAAACATTAATGAAGTAAAATACTAAAATTAAATTGTAAAAAGAAGACTAATATAATCACACATTTATAGGAAAAATGGCTAAACTCGCTCTAACTAATTTATGTTTTAACTATCATGATTTTAATCATGCATCTAGTCATGACCTAACTATGCTTGTAGATACTCTTTTATGGAGCCAAAGGAGAAGGCACTAAGGTGGATTAGGAAGGCCTTGGACTCATGGATGCAGGGTTGAAGGTGTATTGATGGTTATGGCAAGTCTATATGAGGTGGAGGATGGTTTATGGGCTGAAGGAGAGGACAACTGGTGCTGATACAGGGTCTGCTACAGGTTTCCTGTAGTGTTATAGGAAAGTCCCAAATTGCTACAAGAAATAGGCCGAGGGTAGTTCGAGGCTAAATATGGTGGGAAAAAGTGTAGGGGAGGTGGAATTAAGGTGAACTTGGATGGATGGAAGGTGGCCAACCCCTTGGCCAAGATCATAACATCTTGCAAATCCTGTCTTGCACCTCTAGGGTTGCTCATGGTGTGAAGGTGAAAATCTCAAAAACAGGGTTGAAGGTGATTTGGTTGAAAGAAGGATGATGAAGGGTGATAAATGAAGCTAGGGGTGTTGGTGAATTTTTCCTCTGTTGTGCTACTTTAACTTGCAAGAAAACTACATGTTCATGCAACAAACATTGGAAAATCTATGATGAAGAATATGGAAAAGATGAGTTGAATTTGAAAAGAAAACCTACTTAAGCATTCAAACAAAAATCTAACTCAATATTCTCAACATGTTCATGACACTACAAAAACCTATCTATTATTTCCAAGAAATAATAAAATAAAGAGAAAATTTGGGCCTGTGGTGAAGATCTACCCTCCTCAAGCTCCAGTGAAAGAGATGAGAGAGGGAGACTTTGGCACAAAAATTTCTGAGTTTTATATGTTACTATACCAACATCTATGCAAGCCTAACTGCAACAAAGATAAAATGGAAGAAAACTAAAAAAAACAAATTGAAATGTGAACAAACTAGCTAAAATCCATAAAGCAAACTAACTACAATGGCATAAAAATAAGCATGAATAAACAAGAGAGAATAAGGCCAATGGATTGGGCCCTAAACCACAAGACTAGCACTCTGAAACTAAATCAGTGCAGGACAATCTGAATTCTCATCTTATTGCAGAAAACAATCTCATTACATTGTCATGAAAGTCTCAAAAACCTATTACAAGAGCTAAGAGTCTACTAGCTTCCTCCAAAATTCGAATCCTAATGAGCTCTTGATCTACCCTATTTAACCTAAAGGGTAGCTAAAAATAACTGTCAAAAAATTAGGTGATGTCTCCCCTTTGACTGCAAGAGAAGTGGAGATTTGGTGGACTTGTTCTCCCACTTGCTTGGCTGCCTTTGATTTCAAGCCGTTGGAGGTCGGGGAGCTATAAAAAGGTCTCTTTCACCTCTAATTACCTCACATTAATATGTCAATCCGGGACCGTTTTGTTATTACAAAGAGTGACTCAATCCGAGGCTATCATTTGTCAGAGTAATGCTAGTAGTACAGTGCTTAAGAAATACAAAGGAATTTGAAGTATGCAAGACTTAATCACCATATACACTAGCAACATATGACCATTATATAATCAAATGTGAGAAAGAGTGACTAATAAGACTAAAAAGGTTACAATTATACCTAATGATGGAGCTCATCATCACCCCCCTACGAAATGGTTGTTCATCCTCTAAGAAACTTAGTCCTCCTTCTCGATCTCTTTTAGTGGTTTAGTGGATGCTTTGACCTCCTAAGGAAGAAGTGAAGGAGTTCCTTCAGGAGGGTATAACCCATCATTATGTATAGTAAGAACTAATATTTGGCTAAGGGCTAGGGTGTGACATTGTTGATATATCTTTATGGACAAATTTTGGGGAGGTAGGCTCCTCCTTTTTCTCTTTCCCTTCCTCCCCTTCTACATCTTTCCCTTCATCTTGTGCTTCTTTCTTAACTTCTTGGGCCTCTTGCCCACCCATGGGTGTCTTATCTCCCTCCCTCAGGGCTTCTTGATTTGATTTTGTCACTACAGGAGTTTCTTGTAGCAAAGATAGAGTTTCCTGTAGCAAACTCTATTTTTCTGGTGGCAACCCTCGATTGCTTGTTTTTCCATATTTTCTATATTTTTAGGGTGTGTGGGGGTTGTTATATGTGTAGGGGATGACAACTGTGATGAATGTCTTCTCTTGTAGGTTATAGGTGTCCTTTCAGGTGAAGTGACCTCTTGAACCTTTCCTTTTTCTAACCTTACTTCATCATCCTTCTTGGGTGACTCCTCAATGGTTATAGGGCTTTTGGTTGGAGTTTGTGGCTTCCCCTGCCTTACCCTTGCACTCTTTCTAGTCCTGAAGTACATGGGTGTTTGTATCTTCCTCTTTTATTTCACTGGTATGATCAAAGTGGCTATGGAAGTATCCAATTCTTTCTTTGTGATCTTAGGTGATATGCTGGTTTGCTGAGGAAAGGTATCAATGCCTAGCATAGGGTCCAATATTTCCTCCTCCTCTGTCTTCTCTTCCTTGTTCCCCTCATTTTCTTCTTCTTTTGTTTCATCTCCCTCTTTTTATTTTTATTTCCTTTTACATGGTTCTAATATTTCTTTGTTATCTATTTCAACCTCCATCTCTTCTTCTTCTTCTTCTTCTTCCCCTTTTGTCTCTTCAGCCTCCCCCTCTTCTTCTTCTTCTATTTCCCTCTCTACAAGACTAGAGGAAAATATTTGTCCAGTTTGGGTGGCTATGAAGGCTTCCCTATCCATGTCTATGAATGAGGACCAATCCATAAGGAGGTTCAATCTGCTCATAACATCACTCGATATCAACTTGATAAGGCCATGATGAGCCAAATGATGGTACTTACTTTCCCTCTCCTTTTTGTTCATGTATGTGATTGAGTGCAAGAGGAAATAAGGGATGCTCAATATTTGTTCTAGAGGGAGTTATCCTTGAAATATGAGTTCATTTAGAAACCTGAAGTGGTATCCATAGACTAAACTAAGCTCGCCCTCATAGGAAATGAATTTCATAATGTGGACGGCTACTTAATCCTAGGGTTAGGGAAGGATTTCTCTCCTCACTCCATTTTTATCTTCAATGAATCCTTCTCCTGGTAGAAAGAATATCTTCTTGGCTGCAATGTTAGGCACCCTATCTTCGCTAATCCACTTAACTCCTAAGGGGAAAGTGGTGATTTTGTTGATTAATTTAGGAAAATTTGTGATAGCTAGGCCTCTATCCATAGTGGTGGCTCTCTCATCTAAGTGCATTTACAGGGCCACTACAAATTATCGAGTTATATCCTCATCAAAAACCTTAAGAAGCTCAAAGAAACCTAACCACTAGTGGTTGTTGAAAATCTCCCTTACCTAAGGGTGCAATCTTATTCTTTTGATATCAATGGGCTCCCTTCTGTTAAATCCTCCTCCCATTTTGTGGTTGTGATACGAAGGTGGATTAATGGTTTTATTTTAGAGTTATTTCTGAAGTGGTGCCTTGGAGATTATGGTTTCAAACAAACTTAGAATACCTTGATTTCACCAATTAATTTCCAATTTATGACTCACTGTGTATAAATTTCATGGAAAATTTTCAATTATGGAGGGTGGAAACCACTTACCCCTGACATCTGGTGTATTTTTTGGGATATGGTGGCCTTAGAATGTAACACCACCTCTCAGTGGCTCTTCCTTGCTCTTTTTATCACTACTAAACCTCTTGTGAAGTTTCGTGTAGCACTTCATTATTTCTTGTAGCTCGGGGTGTGGATGCAAACTCGGCCTCGATGCTTTGCTCTTCGATGGATCCTTTGACTTATCTTGCTCCCATCGCTCTCAAAATTCTAAATTAAGTGAGCATAATGAGCCAAAAATTACCTTTATGGCATCTTAACCAAATTTGGAGTAGAGTGATGACTTGGACTAGGCACAATTTTTCCTCTTTTGGACCATTAGTCCCACTCCAACTAATCATTTCCTTTGCCTCAAAATCATGTTGACTGATTTGACTTTCCCAGGTAGCATGTACACTCTACATCTCATTCACTTTAACTCTACGAGGGTGGAAAAGTTAACAGGCCACCTTTTTTCATTTTTTATTCTCTAATTCTCAACATTAAATCATTTTGATCAATATGAGTGCATAGCGAGAGGTGAAGGGCCATACCTGAGCCTACCTGTTGCTGGTGTGTTGTAGAAATTATTTAGTGTGGGGAGCTAGATTTTGGTGACAACCATGCCTATCTTTCTCTTGTTGTGTTTTTATTTTTATATTTTCTGACTGAGAATCTTGTTTCTAAGTGAGTTTCTTAACCTTTTTATTTATTTTTTCTTCTTCCAGGTGCTACATGGAGGTCCTCAGGTGCCTTGGCTAGTGTATTCATCCTCCTGGAGTCTGCTGGTGGTCCCTTGAAGCCATTTCTATCAAATTTTCCTCAGATTTTGATCTTTTTGTGCCATTGATGAGGTGATCAGTTTTATGCTAAAAAAGAAAAAGTTCTCAGAATGGCTCAAAACCTGAACGATCGCGTAGTTCTTGTCGTTTTGAATCCAGCACACTTTGTTTCACGCGAAATGGAATCTGTATGCTCCCAAAAATGAGTTATGTATTTTTCAACAATCCGGCAAAAAAATGATGACATGGAGCCCAATCAACAGTCTGTACTGCTGATGTGGCATGTTGATTGGGCACGGTCAAAGTTGGTCAATTTTCCACCGGAAAATGTGTGACTGCCAAGTGGTACCATCTGATTGGTTTGAATTTGTGGTTATTTAGAAAGTTGTCACTGGTTGAAATGTGGGGCAATGGGGAGAGGACATGTGGCTCAGCCTGGGGCCACCATGTGCCCCACTACAGTGGTGTAAAGTTATTGTTTGAAGACTAGAAGGGTCGGTGGGGGTCGAACAAGGGACCTCTGCCCTGCCAACGCCACATGCCATTGCTACACCACATCATAGTTCTTAAATATATTTCATTACCACATATATTTAATGTTTGAATAGTTTGCCGACGGGGGGAGAGGAAGCCAACCTCGAGCCATTGAACTGAGGCCTATGACCAGGGCGGGAGCACTAGAGGGCTAAGGGTTAAGCACAAAGTTAACACTTAATCTGAGGTTTAATTAACTTAATCCATCATTATTAATGCTAAATTGGAATTAGCACTAAGCACGAGTTTAAAGGTTAATTGTGCTTAATTAGTGCTAACTACACTTAATTGGTTTAATGCAGATTAGCTTGGAAGTCCGCCAAATCTCACAAAACTGCCAAATTTAGCGGCAGCTAACCGAATTTAGCTCAAGTTAGCTAAATTTAGGCCAAGAATTGTGGAAAAACTAGAGAAGGTCATAAATTTTGGATTTTTCGACCAAATCAGGAGCAGAAAGAGGTTATATGACCATGTTTGGGCATTATGAACTCATTAGTGCAGGTTTCAGGAGCATAAAAGCATTGTAAACACATAATTTTTCAAATTTGAGCATAATATAGAGGTCCAATCCATGGAAGCTGGACCAAGGAGATGTAGCCCAGGAGGGGTGAACTCCTTCATCAAATTCCTGCGTTGATGTGTTGTATGGTGATATACTATACTTTTATTTGTTGTTTTTCAACCTTTATTTTATGTTAAATTGCTCATAAAATTAACATGAAAAACGCATGAGACTCAATAACTTGCAAGAGAACTTGAACCCTTAAGAAGATATAAGACATTGTTTACAAAATCTGAGAGGGGAATTAGCACAACAACACTAACATACTTCATTCAGATCAACCATGTACACGCTTGCTATAGGAAACTTTTCAACTTCATGTAGCATTCTCTTCTATGCTTATTGGGGCTCTAGATTTCTTAGAGATGATGGGAAATGGTGTATGAAGGTGAGGGATGCAGTGATGTAATGAGTGGAGTGATGGAGAGGTGAGCGTAGAGATCCCATGCCAAGGTATAGGTGATCTAGTTGCTGATGGTTTAACATAGGGTTTAGAGAATGAATCCTTGTACCTGGAGTGATATGAGGGTTAGGAGTGGTAGATATAGGCAAAAAACCAATTATCATTCTCTTTTTGAACTTTATAATCCCTTGAGAGAGATACGTTTCTCACAAATAAGTTTCCTGTAGCCATTACAGGGTTTCCCGTAGCATTATAGGAAACTTGTAGCAACTCAAACTTTCTTGTAGAAATTATAGTTCTAGGCCTAAGGAATATTCTTGTCTCCGTAGTGGTATAGGAAGACCCTAGTTATGAAGTGATGTTTAGAAAAAGACAGGTGTTCCTTAAACACATAGCCACGGGACAGGTGAAGAAGATCGATTCAAGAGTCAAGAACCTGTATGCTCTCGAGGTTGAGGATGCATGCAAGGCTTTGAGGAGCAAAGCAGTGGTTAATGAATTGGTGGTTGAGAGGGAGAAATGAACTCTCAACATGCAGCCTCAGAAGCATTCTCAAAAGGTTGTTGAGCAACCACAATTGGAGAATCTCAAAGGAGACTGAGTGGAATAATCCACTCAAGAAGAGACCTCCAGGAAGGTGAAATTTCAAGCCAGATGGGAAGAGGGAGTACATAAAACTAAACCTCCGGGTGAGAGGTGGGGCGATGTGAAAAATTATTCCCAAGAAGAAATTTGGGCAGGATCTATTGAGATGGTGTGTCTCATGGATTGAACCTAGCTATGAGGAGCCCATAGTACAACAGTAGCAGGAAGGACCAGTTATACTAATGCAATCAGATGTCAAGAGGATAGAAATCAGAGTGACAAGTGTTAGATACTGGAGCGTAGATCAGAGTTGGAAGCAGTGCGGAGAGCACAGATGCATATGTCATTAGCAACGCAGAAAGTCCAGTATACATGCGTAGTAACTAGTAGCAGTCAAAAGATTTTGATCATAGATTCATTATACTGATACAGTTGTTTGGAGGCTATTCAGTTTTAGGAGAGTTGCATGTGTGAAAATGTTGGCGGAAAAGGAGGTCTCTGGGCAAGACCTAGGTTCAGGCTTGGAGCCAACAAGGTTTCCGCTATATTCTAGGACAACGCCGCCATTTTCACCCTGCTCAAGGGAGTAGGGAGTCTCACCTCAGGTGTGTCGTGACCTTACTGGGATTAGAGACAAGATCATTAACGTCGAGGAAAAATAACTAACAACAAGTCATCTCTCAATTCGTACAGAAGACATTCATATATCTCAACTTATGAAGGAAGTTATCATTCATCCATACCTATTCTGAGCATTGAATTAAAATTTTAAAACAGACATACACACACCATGATCAACAAGTATCAACTAGTCCATAGTATACAACATAGCATCAGCCTAATTCTATTAGCTTATCTCAAAACATTACAAATATACTCCGCAGAGTCCAATACATTTTAGTTCAATACATATAGCTCCACAGATCTTTTCTTTGGCTCTGATCCTCGAAGTTGTTTCTTCCCTACTTATTTTTTCCTGCCGACTAAAACTGTCAGTATTTGCCCCTTTTCTACTCAGTTGTTCCCTTGTGCTCTGCTGCCTTCTGTCTATTTTCCGTCACTGCGAGTTCTACAGCTTGTTCCTTGTCTCCCATCTCTACCATATATGCTTCCACCTATTTGTTCTCAGCCACCTGCCATCATCTTTCTGCAACCACAATGGCTCCTTGCCTATCTTGATTATGCTCCGCCACCTGTTCCTTTCGGTCCTATCCTTCTACAACTTCAAAACTATCTTGTCTAAAACAAAGGCCCCTACAGGCCCCGACCACATGCTATTGACTCATCCCGAGTCAAGCTTTTCCTGCTGTGGCATCCTCTGGTTGTCCATCGGCTTTTGATTGTGGAACAATTTCCTCTAGTGTCTCAATTTTTTTCTTCTCTTGTTCTAGTTCGCCCTCTTTTAACAAAGGCCCTAACTCGGGAACCTTGCTCATTGCCTCTGTCCTGAGCTATGTGAACTTAGTTATTTCTTGTTGCCATATTTTTATCACAGTCTTTGTTTCGGTGACCACTTTTTCAGCATGAGTTACGTCCATCACTTGTGGCAAATTGTTGAACATCTCATGGAGTTTGGGTTCGGCCTCAGACACCGATCGTTGAATTTCTTCTACCTTTTGTTTCACGAGTTGTCGTAGGTCCCTAAGAAGTTTCTTTTTCATTGATGAGTGTGGCTTCTGAGTACATCTTCTTGGTCATATATCTAAGTGTGGCTAGTTGGATCTATTGTTCCCCTTATCTCGAGAACGATCTTCTATAATTTCTCCAAAACGGGTTTAGCCTTCATTGTCAGTGACTTGGGGAACTCATGGAGTTGCTCCAGCAAGTGGTATGCTTGTTTGACTATTGTTCCCAGTATCTCCTTTATACTTTGTATCTACTTTTGCCTTTCTTCTATCTTCTCGTCATACACTATAGAAGGGTCTGGTAGCACTAGTCTTACTGCAAGTGCTTCCTTCGGCTCCTTATTTTCTCGGTCTAGGGTAGTGCATGCCATTTTTACCCGAATGGATCTCTCGACCATCGAGCATGATGAAATATCTATGGGTTTGCTTCTATCTAGAGCAGTGATTTTCAGCCATAGGTATTTAAAGATATCTGTTACCTAATCCAGTTGTTGCTCTAGGCCATATTTCTCGTTCTGGAGTTGATTGCGCTCATCACTAAGTGCAATAACTTGTTACTTTTGTTGCTCATATTTCTATAGAAGGTCGTTGTGTAGACTTTCTGCTTGCCATGATGTTGTCTAGATGAAACTAAAAATTTTCTCGGGTCCCCAATTCTACATGTCGTCATTGCTCGTCATCTCTTGGCTTGGATGTTTCTCCCTGAGTGCCCATTGGCAATCGATCTTTCTGAGTGTTCTTGGGGGGATGTGAGTTGACTTTTATGTGGTGGTTGAGATTCAAGAATGTGGTGACTGGTGGATGGCATGAACTATTGTAATAATAATTTGGATTGTTGGAATGGGTTTAGTGCAGTTTCAGTGAGTGTTGTATCATAAATGGGCAACCCTTCATGGATTAATAGTTCCAAAAAGGTGTTTTTCCCTATTGTGGTTCGGTTAACCTCAGTTTCTCCAGTTGTACATGAGTTAAATTTCACCTTAGTATCAACATTCATTAGAGTGCCTAGTGGTATTGAGTCTAAGATGGCCATAGAAGTGAATGGAGTGTGGGTGGAGTGATCTTTGGATGTGAATGACGTGTGTGGTGATGAATTCTGCTTGTTGGGTGGAGATGAAACTTTTATATTAAGGACTGAATATGGATTAGATGTTGGTAAAACAGAGGTGGTCCGAGTGTCTACCTTTGGCTCCTCTTGACTTAAATTCCCATGACTACTGGTTGGGCTTGGTCCTCTCCTGTGAGATCGACCACTTGCTCAGATCTCATGGTCCAAGCTCTTTTCCCTTTTGTTTCTAGGATTGGAGGTTTTGTTGGCTTGTTTACAGAGTGGAGTGATGGTTGGATTTGATTGAGAGTGGAATGAGATAGATGGTAATGTGGTTTGGATAGGGGTTGTTATGGACGAAGATGAAAAAATTAATGTTTGAAATTCCGAAAAAGAGGAAAATATAGTAGCCTTGGTGCTGAGAGTTCCAATTACCTTGTTGAAAGCTTCCACTTGGGTGTCCAACTTCTCTAGCAACAGTTGCAGCTATAATTTTGAGACCTTCTGCATTGTTTCGGTCGATGTCTCTCCCGAAATTGGGTTGGGAAGCATTAGATCAAATCAATAAACCGAGATCCCACTTCTGATTTCCATTACCGCTCCTGGACATGAAGAAACTTTTTCATGAAATGCCTCCTCCATTATGTGGAACTTTAATGGCTTCTTATGAAAGTTATTGCCATCAAAATAGTCTGGTCAGATATAGGTTCGGTTGTGAGACACCCCAAACTAAATTTGAGGGAAGTATCTGTCCAATAGGCTCCTCGGAACTCTTTGTTGACTTTTAACTACGTCTATCATCTGTCGGTACTAGGATGCGAAATCTTCTTCATTTATCTCTTTGGTACTTGGGTCGCCTGATGCTTTCCATGGTGTGTACCTCAACACCATTAGTTAGTCTTTGGTAATCTCTGCAAGCAGCCTGCCTCCTACTGGACTCCATTTCCACATCACCAGAGCCATGATTGGATAACCATATATAAACCCTGTGGCTCGCTTGAAATTTTCTTCGCAAGCCTCAAAAAGCTCCTGTAGTAAGAAAACACACCAATTCAATTGTGTCCCTTGTACGCAATGTTTCACAACTGATATTGTATCAAGGTTTCATTCCCCCTTGGTATAATGCCTCTTAGTTTTCCCGTCAATCAAGTAGCAAGCAAATTTTACTGTTAGGGCATTGATGAGATTAATTTTGGCTCCCTTTCCTCCTCTCATTGTCTCGTACTTTCTGTAGTAGTCACAGTCCCCCACCTTCTTAGCTCTCTTAAATGTGTTTTGGAAGGCCCACGATACAGCTGTTGATAGGACTGTGAGTCTGTGTATATCCTCCACATGAATTGGGATCTCCCCTCCAAGCCACATCGACCCATTCTGGATTCTGCTGATGAGGAATTTGGTGCACCTCATTTCTGCTCCCAATGTCTCGAACACTAGAAGTCTTCCTAGGTGTAGAATTTTCAACCTCTGGATGCACCCTCATTGCATCGCCTCTTCCTTCCTTCACGTGATGTTCAATGTAAACTTGCCTTTTCAGCGCTGGGAACTAGAACGAGTCCGTGAAGTCAGTATCTATCAGTGTGGCATTATCATATTTTCCAACCAGTGACTCCAAACTTTGAATTATTTCATTGAGCTTTGGCTTGACCACTGAAGTAGTCACCTTCGTAATTTTATTTCTTCTGCAATATACCCGAACTACTATTGGTCTATTGTTCTGAACTTCTGTTATTGGAATCGGGCTAACCGTTATAGTAGTTTCTTGCTCTGATGATTCGAAATTATCTGGCCTCTTGTTGTTTCCCTCCTTCATACAGGCTAAGTAGGGTTGTTAGCCCCATAATTTTCTCTCTTTTTACCATTTTCCCATTCCCAAATCATAACCATTTACCTATGTTTTACCCCTTTTATGCACCCTCATCCTGCACCAGTCCAAGCACGGTGACATATTTCGTATAAACTTTATTTTTCATATTTTTAATTCAACTTAGCATTTATTAATTATTTATTACATGATTTCTCACTTTTAATCACTCTTTGTAACTTATCGATATCTTCTATGTTTATTTGGTAGCTAGAGTACTTACCGTGACCGCTGATCCTAGTGCAGGATCGGATCTTGCACCGTTGCCAGCACAGCAAATCATTGCAGCAGATCCAAACCTCCTTGATCACCACCTTGTCCTAAGCCACTTTAGCCGAACCGCTTCAGCCATGACAGCAGAGTAATCCAAAGGTACCCGAGACCAAATCCATGAAGGGCGAAAGCTGGAGATTAGCTATGGCCAGTTCTGTAACTGTCTAATTTTGAAGACCGTAAAAGCTAAATTATGCGTTTAAGTTATGTAATTAGTTAAAGGATCTATTTTGGCCTTTGGCCAAAGGTCTATATAATGCATAATGTAAATAGGAAAAAGGGGAGAGTTTTTTATATAGAGGAGAACATAAACACAGTCGAGAGGCAGTAGCAGGTCATTGTATTTTGTTATCGCCCAAATCTGGGTTGGACGATGCATTAATGTATGTACTTGCCTCAGTGAATTAATAAAAGGAGCTCCACCTCATGATTCAAAAATTATGTTTCTGTATTGATTTGATGCATTGATTAAGGTACTGAGCAGCATTTCCATTTAGAAGGGAAATGTGTTGGTTGGCTAGGGCCTAGCCAACCCAGCACGTTTACCCCCATTCCTTGTTCTCTTGTAATCTATGTTTACATTGTCACGTGTGATGTAATATTAAGCACATGTATTCCTATATGAGTGCAAGCGATTCCTTTATGTGAAGTAGATAACTTTCCTTTTCTTGCAATTTCTGTTCCTGCATTTGATTTTAGATTGGTTTTCCTCCGCCTGGTCCAAGCAGGAGAAATGAACCTGCACCAGTGCATGTTGGTCTGATATCTCTTTTTCTGCAATTCTATTTGATTGGTTTTCCTTGCCTGGTCCAAGCAGGAGAAATGAACCTGCACCAGTGCACGTTGGTGTGATATCCCTTTTTCTGCAAATCTATTTGATTGGTTTTCCAGCCTGGTCCAAGCAGGAGAAATGAACCTGCACCAGTGCATGTTGGTGTGATGCAGCAAACTTTCTTAGTTTAACTTCCCACAACCCTCTTTCTTTCATTAAATGCTTATGATAGGATAAATATATATATTTATTGTTTCTTTATTTCTGCATTCTGTTAAGACCAAAAACATTCATTTTTTATGTGTGCAATTTGATTTAACAATATACTAGCACTTGCAATAATTAAACATTCATTTTAAGAATTAAAAGATAAGTGTAGGAACCTCTGATCTAGTGCAAGAACTAGCTTATTACCACGGGATTTGAGTGCTTTGAACCTGGAAAAGTTCAAGCCCTTGCATGAAGCGAAAAAGCCTTTAGTAAAGACACTATCTATACCTTCTGCATAAATCTCTATTCCTGCACTAGTGCAAGCAAATTGTGAAAGTGTAGGACAGATTAGTGCAAGAAGGAAATCTCTAAAGGAGCAGATTTAAGGGCCCATCTAATGAGATTGCTAAGTATCTCTGCTAAAGAAAAAACACACACTCAGTAATTAAACAATAATCAGCTAGAATGATTGCCTTTTATCTTTAATTCCCTCTTGCAAATGCATTTTTTTCTTGTTCCAGTTTTCGATTATTTTTGATGATTCAAGTTGCTTTCTTTTCTCTTTTTAATTTGATTCTGCAATATTTCCTTTAAATAAAGTACGGATTTATATTAGGGAGATTCATACCATCTCTGGCATTGCTTGTGCTTCGTCTCTAAGTTTACGAATCCCCCGGGTTGACAAATTAAGTGTTGAGGAGTTTTCTTAAGTGTAATTCCTGCACCCAAACATTTTGGCGTCGTTGTCGGGGAGACAATTTGATTTGGTAAGAATTTTTTGATTATATAATAGAGGTAATTTTTTCCCTTATTTTTGCAGTATTGTTTGGAAGAGTTTTTTGAAGTAATTTTACTAGTGTTAATTGATTTCTGACAACATTTTACTAGAGGTTGTTTGTTATTTTTTTTTTCTTTTCTTGAAATGAATGCCTAGAAAAGGTAAGGGTTCGAAGCCCACTAAGGGCCAAAAGAATTTTTCTCATATTGGGTCTCCTTATGTAAGCAGGAATCCCAATTCAATTCAAACCCATTATGCAGGAACAATCCACCGATATTCTGGTGTCAGCAGCTCAGGTGTGGATCAGCCTGTTGAGAGCGGTACAAGTAAAAGGGAAACAATGGTGGACCATGAAAATAATTTGGAAGGTACTGGTGAAAACAAAGTAAGTAGAGAATAATCCACTTTTGTATTTCCAATTGTGGATCTTGATACTGTGGTGCAAATGAAGAATATTCCACCATCAGCTCTCCCTCATTTCCATGGTAAAGTTCATGAAGATTCTGACTCTTTTCTATTCGAGTTTGATATTCTATGTAGAAGTTATGATTATTCAACTGACACTCAGAAGTTAAGATTATTTCCTGTTACTCTCAAGGACTCAGCTCTACGCTGGTTTATGGGGTTAGGAGAAAACACTATAAACTTTTGGGATCAGATGAAGAGAGTTTTTTTGTCTAAATATCAAGAATATTGCAAAACTCGGGACATGCAGGATGTAATTTTTACAATCATACAAGATGATGATGAAACTCTTGAACATTACATGGAAATATTTCTGTATATTTTACAAAGGTCGAAATTTAAGTTTGATCCCAGTACTATTAGAACCTTGTTCTTAAGAGGACTTACTGATAATGCCAGAAATAATTTAAATCTGATAGGAAAAGGTGATATTTATCGGCAAACTTTTGAACAAATTTGTGAATTATGCAAGAATTTTTCAAGAAACCAGTATAGATCTGGTAGAGGAACTCGAAACCGAAATAGAAAAACTAAATCTATTGATGCTATGATTATTGGACTAGAAAATAAAATGGAAAACATGAAAATTGATATAATGAATATTGTTACCAGAAAGTTAGACTCTTTAAAATTCCAGCAAAAACTCATGAAAGAACAAGAGTCATTATGTATTTTCTATCCTAAATGTAGAGACAAGCATCCTCCTAAGGAGTGTCCTCTTAATTTGAAAGAAACTAATAAGTGTGCTATTTGTGCAGAAGACCATGTCACATAAAAATGTCCCTCTATACCTGGACTTAAAGCTGTATTTACAGGAGGAGAGCCTGAAGCTGAATACTTGTATGCTATGGGAGCAAGAAGGCATTGGCCTCAGGTAGGTGCAGGTATGGCTCCTGAATTTTCTCCACACTATTTTGGTTATAATTCACATGCATATTCTTATCCTAACACTAATCAGCAGTGGCAGTATGGGAATCAATATCAGCATGGGAAACCTTCTCAACCATGACAACAAGGTTAGAAAGGGCCAACTCATTTTCCATATTCCCATCAGCCACCTATGCAGTCATATCCATCTACGCCTACACCTTATCCAATGCCTCAACTTCCGAGTCAGTCTAGTCCACCGTTGCCTTTACCTCCACCCTTTCAACCTCCTTAGTTGCCTACTCAACCTATTCCCAATCCTAACAATAATAAAGCAGTGCAAATGATCTATGTAACCAACCCACCTTTACCATTCGAATACCAGTCTATTCCACGTGGGGTTCATGATATTCAATTAAGATCAGGAAGCACTATAACATCAGAAAATCAGAAGCAACCTATGGTGATTGTTGAAGGGAAAGGAGAAGAGGAAACTCTTAACCATTCTCCCAAAGCTGTCACTAAGCAGCCTTTGCCCTCTGAATCCTTTCCATCTTCTTCCAACCAGCCTCCCTTCCCAGAGAGGCTAGTAATGGAAAGAAGTGAGCCTATTTCTGAGACTAGTTTGGTATCTGAGCTTCAGAATCTTTTCATTAAGATACCTTTGCTTCAAGCCATTAAAGAGATCCCCATTTGTACTAAGATTATTAAGGAACTTTGTCTCAAGAAACCCGGGAAGAAGAGATTGGAACCCCAAACCATTCAATTTGTTGGTAGGGCAGCAGAGTTGATGACGAGATGTGTATCTGTGGAAAAATATACTGGTCCCGGAAACCCTGTTGTCTCAGTTCAGATTGGTAATGTCCTTGTCTCTAATGTTCTTATAGACCTAGGGGCAGCCATTAATGTTATGACTAGGAAAACCATGGATCAACTTCAGTTATCTCATCTTCGCCCTACTCCCACTGTGCTCGAATTGGCAGATAGATCTAAAATTAAGCCAAAAGGAGTATTGTACGATGTGATCATCTCATTAGATTCTTGGGAATATCCTACTGATTTCATTGTGCTTTAGCCAAAGAACCTAATAGGAGGACATCCCTTGATCTTGGGTCGATCATGGCTTGCTACAGCTGATGCATATATTGGATGTTGTTCAAGTGATATGTATATTTCGCATGGAGATTCTAGGAAGAAAGTTACCTTATACCCCCCTGCCAGATCCATTCAGGACCATCGAGATACTTTATGGTTGGATCAAAGCAGTGATGAGGAGACTCAGCCCATTTCCCTTATCCATCATTATACTGGGTCTTCACAAGAAGATGAGATTCAATATTTCCTGAATAATCTAGAAATTATGCCTAATTTTGAGCCATTGAGCCAAATTTTCAGCTTAGACTTTCAAGATAATCATGATTCCCATTCTTCTGTACCACTACATTTGAAAACTCCCTTGAGTAATCCTGAGCCTGATACCACTCTTGTTGAGATTAGCCCTGGTAAATCCTTGCGTATTAGCTCAGATTTGGACTCATCTCAGCAAGAGTAGCTTGTGAATTTGTTGCAAAACCATCTTTTTACCTTTGCTTGGGGCTATGAAGATATGAAGTGTATCACTCCTAAAACTTTTACACATCATATCTATATTCAGAGAGGAACCCGACCTATCTGACAACCCCAAAGGCGAATGAATCTAGCTCTAAGATATATTGTGAAGGAAGAAGTACAGAAACT
The DNA here is from genome assembly GCA_034641835.2 of Pinus albicaulis. Lineage (NCBI taxonomy): Eukaryota > Viridiplantae > Streptophyta > Pinopsida > Pinales > Pinaceae > Pinus > Pinus albicaulis. The sequence goes on along the minus strand of CM076584.1, from coordinate 1,220,580,669 downwards.
CTTGAATGTTGGTTTTATCTATCATATTTCCAACAGTCAGTGGGTCTCTCCATTAGTGCTTGTACCTAAGAAATATGGAAGGTGGTGTATTTGTATTGATTAACGAGAATTAAATAAAGCCACTCTCAAATATTAACTCCCTCTCCCTTTCATTGACCAGGTGCTTGATACCCTTGCAGGAAAGAAATATTTTTACTTTTTGGATGGCTTGAGTGGTTATAACTAGATACAGATTGCACCTGAAGATCAGGATAAAACTAGTTTTACATGTCCATGGGGTACCTTTTCTTATAAAGTACTTCCCTTTGGTTTATGTAATGCTTTGACTACCTTTCAAAGGGCATTCATGGCCATTTTTGCTGATCTAGAATTTGTATAAATTTATATGGATGACTTTTCTGTGTTTGGTGATTCTTTTTAGGAAGCTCTCAAAAATTTGGAGAAATTAATTCTTCGTTGTCAGGAAGCCCATCTCACTTTGAGTGACAAGAAATGTAGATTAATTTGCAAAGCGGGAGTGGTACTTGGCCATTTGATTTCTGATAAAGGTATCCAGGTTGATCCGTCAAATATTGAAACCATTCTGCATCTTCCTGCACCCAAAACTCAAAGGGAAGTAAGAGGTTTTTAGGACATGCTGGCTACTATAGAAGGTTCATTGAAAATTTTTCTAAGATAGCTGCCCCTCTTTTTCGACTTCTAGCTAAGGATAGTGAATTGTCTTGGTCCACAACTTGCCAACAGTCTTTTGAAACATTGAAGTAAAAGTTGGTACAGGCACCATTTTTGAGAGGTCCTAACTGGTCCCTGCCTTTTCAAATTTCCTCTGATGCTTCATATTTGGCTATTGGCGCAGCTTTAGGACAATAGGAAAATAAGAAATCCTATGCTATTTATTATATTAGTAATAATTTGTCTTTCGCTGAATTGAATTATACAATTACAGAGAAAGAGTTTTTAGTTGTAATTTTTGCAATTAATAAGATCAGGCACTATATTACAAGATATGAAGTATTTTACAAACTGACCATTCCACGATTAAATATTTGATGAAAAAACCACTAACTAGTAGTAAAGTGACTGGGTGTTTGCTATTGTTGCAGGAATTTAATGTTACTATTGTTGATAGACCAGCGAAATCTAATGTTGTGGCAAATTTTCTTTCTAGATTAGATAATCTAGGTGAAGAAACTCCTTTTAATGATGATTTTCCAGATGAACATCTTTTTGCAATGTCAACATATTCTCTGTGGTTTGCAGACATTGCTAATTACTTGGTTACTGGGAAAACACCACCCCACTTGTCTGCTCATGAAAGGCGGAATATTATTCAGAAAAGTGTTGCATATTCCTGGATTCGAGGAGATCTCTTTTACACTGGTCCAAATTTGATTATTCGTAGATGTGTAAGAGAGAAGGAAGTGTTTGACATATTGAAATCTGCTCATGATGAACCTTGCGGAGGCCACTTCGCTCATAAGAGGACTGCACATAAAGTATTGTGTGCTGGTTACTTTTGGCCTTCCTTGTTTAAGGATGCCAAACAGTATGTCAGGCGATGTGATAGATTTCAACGAATGGGCCAGTCTAATCAAACCAATGAAATGCCTTTATGCCCCCAAGTTATGATTGAGCCATTTGAAAAATGGGCTATTGATTTTATAGGGCCAATAAATCCAACGTCATTAAGTAAAAATCATATTTTGGTTTGTACAGATTTCGTTACAAAATGGGTAGAAGCTAAAGTTGTTTCCTTTGCTGCAGAAAAATTTGTTGTTGATTTTCTTTTTACTGAAATCTTTACTAGATTTGGTGTGCCTAGAGAAATTGTTTCTGACAATGGCCCGCAATTTATTTCTAATCTAGTACACGGTGTGATGGAGCAATACAAGATCTGGCACAAGAAATCCACACCGTATCACCCGCAAGAAAATGGCCAGGTGGAATCCACAAACAAAGTGATCGAGTCCATTCTTACAAATACAATAAACATGCATCGGAAAGACTGGGCTGAAAGATTACTAGAAGCATTGTGGGCATACAAAACCACTTGGAGAAATAGCACAGGACATACACCATATGAGCTAGTATATGGAAAACAAGTTCTGTTACCAATTGAATTCCAGATCAAAACTTTCAAAACTGCAGTACAGTTAGGACTATATCTCTCTAAGGCACAACAACAGTGTGTTATCCAATTAAATGAGTTAGATGAAATTCGTAGGGATGTTGTTCAGCAGAACATATTAATACAGCAACAACACAAAAGGTGGCATGACAAGTCTATTCAGAAAAAGCAATTCCGACCAGGTGATTGGGTGCTCCTTTATGATTCTAGATTTAAAATTTTTAAAGGGAAATTCCATACATGTTGGATGGGACCTTATGAAGTGATCCGAGTATTCGAGAATGGAGCAGTAGAATTTAAAACTATTCATGGGAAAAATTTAGTACTCCTGGTAAATGGACACAGATTAAAGAAGTATTTTTAGCCACTTGCCAGGAAAGACTTTACATAGCAAGTCCAACAGCAATTGGGGATGGTAGTGGTGAATGGTAATACCAAATTTTTGAAAATATGAGTTTTTCTTCTTCTTAAAAAGAAAAAATAAGAAAATAAAATTTTCTAAATAAAAAGTAAAGAAAAAACATTTTCCTGTAATTATGAAAATCAGTTCGATGACATGATTGCAGAAGGATGAACCTGAAAACCAGCTTGCTGGCAGGAAGATCAAAAATTTCTAATAAAAAGAGAATGTTGCTTGGTCTTTAGATATGCTAGTGACCACCAAGTAAAGGCAGGTTCAATAGAACCAACCTTTATACAATTGGGTTGATTAGCATTGCTATTTTTTATTCAAGTAATGCTTAATTCTCACTGCAGTTATTTTTCTTGCACCAGTGCAGGCAGACCTTCCAGAATTTTTTTTGTCTTTCTTCATATCCCATTTTGTAATATTCCCTCAGTTTCTTCTTCAAATCCAAAATGATTAACCTTCCCATATTCTTTTGATTTACCTTGTTCGTTTCGTAAAACACCACTTTACCCTTGATTTTTTTCCCTATCCCACTTCTGTTTATCCCCTCTTATGGTACTATTCCTGGAATCCCTGTAACAGAATTCCCTCCCATTCTAAAATTTCCCTTTTCCCACTTCTTTATTCCCTAATGAATTGCAGGATCTCGCATACAAAAAGAAAAGGGATATGCTCTGAAACATCAAGAAAGGGCGAAGAAAATTTCCAGTATAAGTTGAGGAAGTCATGTTGGAAGTCCAGCCTATATTTCATTTAAAGTTCCCTGCTTTTTTTTTTTTTTTTTTTCAGATACTATGCTTGCACTAGTGCAAGCATTTCATCCTATATAATAAGTACAAGAAGAATGGTACGAGTAGAATAGCATAGTTTAAGCGGTGCAAGCAGACTAGTGCAAGCATGCACCCTGTCAGAAATAGAGTACAATTTATTCTTTTCATAGCATATGTCATAGGAAAGTGGTCATCATGAAGGTTTATGAGAAATTATTTCACTTAGTCGAGAAGTACTTGTGCTATCATATTAACTAGGAGAAAATTATTTAAAGTACAAGGTGTTTTTAAGTTAGGAATCATGATCATTTTTTAAATAATGCTAAATTTCTTTTTTGAATTATGAAGGAGTGCGGACATGTTTAACCGTTGCTTGGATATAATTTCCCCTTTCGCCATAATCCTAGATGTCCTTCACTCATAATGATTACCTCACCTAGCCGTTAAAAACGCTGCCGCAAGTACCAATCTGGCATGACCTCAAAGATGCTGTGTATTCACTGCTATTTCAGTGGAATGAATGGGTGATATGATGGAAGGGATGGTGGACCATTGGATCCCTGTCTATAAGAACCAATTTTTTCTAGTGATTGCATGTAAAATCTTGACTCTTCATAACCGTTAAGTAGCAATGCCGCCTGTTCGAATTGAACCTTCATCTCTTAGTATGGTAGAACAGACTGTTGAGTTTCGCAATAGTCTTGCACTATTGCGAGACTCAGGATTTCTTCAATTTTTGCAAAAGTTCGACGGGCATGACCAAGAAGTGGCCCTACAGTTTTCTAGAAGTTTAAAAAATGGCCGAGTACAAATTGGGCCTCTGAAATTCAAGATTACGGAAGAGTTTATAATAGCAGCAACAGGCTTGGAAAATATTGGTGAGTAGTGGTTTAAAAATTAGAAATTAGAGAGGAATTGATGGTAGCATTTCGTCTTCAACAAGAACATGAAGGTATATTGGAAGAAAGGAATTCCACACAGTGCCCTGTTGGGATAGTGGCAGGACGTCCTTTTCATCCTACAGAAATTTTTGACCTGTGAGGGAAGGTACTCTCTCACTTTTGTGTATCATTTTAAGATGTTGCAGCATTTCGAAGGCACCCGGCACGTATGGTGGCAAATTTATTTCCCTTATTTTTTTCTAAAGAGCTTGGAAAAAATGGCCAAAGGTGTGCGGAACGCACGGATGGACCAAGCCGACAATAAACTATATCACCATGGTCTGATAAAAATCTTGGTCGAGAAACAATTAGAAATTAAAGGCATGACCTGGGAGGCACTTTTTAAAACAACTACATAAAAAGAAAGTTGTTGGAAAGGAGACAGAGGACCCCACCAGTACAAGCAAGGGTCTGAGTAAGAGTGAATAGGGGAATCCTTCTTGCACTAGTTCAAAATTCCTAGGCCTAATCAAAGACTTATGTGTGAGCTTGACTCAGATTCCTGCAAAGTGTATGGTCATGGATGTTGTGGTGGCAGATGTGCCACCAAAGTATGGCATGCTATTTTCAAGATCATGGGGAGCCAAACTGCAAGGAACAATGCAGATGGACGGCTCACATGCCATTATCCCTATATTTGGCCAACTTAGAAGACTGTATAGAGAATCTCAGATGAAATTCTTAGTCAGTAGCCCCGAGAAACCTGAAAACTCACCATTAAAACTCGAGCTACCCTGTCAGAAGAAAATGGAGCGGCAGAGTGTTTCAGTGCAGAGAAAAAGGAAGATTAAGGCAAACTAATGAAGATCTCGAGCCCTAAGTCAATGTTTTCAGAGACAAAGCAGCAGATTACAGACCCCGAGGATCGATCAAAGGATCTCGAGCACAGGCAAAAGGTAATATCAGGGTTTTTCATCAGCAGAATGTTTTTTCTTCATCAAGTACATGGCGCCCATACAGCTTTTATTATGCACCATGTCCTTGAAGAGTTTTCCATCAGAAAACAGACCTGAAAACGCCAGAACATTTATGAGACAGACCTTCCTAGCAGTTTATTTCATTTTTGTTCAAATCATCCACGAGTACTTCATCCAAAAGATGTCAAGATCAAATTTGGAGCAGATCATTCTCTCACAAGGAAGGTGACAGAGATTAAATATACAGCATGTCAAGCAGAATGGGTTTCGGCCCTGCATTCATTGTCGTGTTTAAAGATACATTTAATTTTCACCTACTCCTTCAGTCGATCTTAGGCTCACCCTTTGCTATAAAGCATAGAAGGAAACATTGTAATGGTTGTTGATGAGATATCAGTGAAACACAAGCATTGTTCCTCTTGAGACAAGTTCTCTGCGTAATATTGTAAGATAGACTGAGACTAGTTTTATTCAGGCTGAATGTTCAAGCTATGGGCTATGATGTACCTGATTGGTGTTGTTTTTAATATGACAAGCATGTTTCTTTGGATCCTGATCTAAAGCAGCTGGTGATGTTTCCTCTTTCTCTGTATTTGTGATTGAATTGCTCCCATCGCATGCTACACTTCATTTCATTTCTGCTGGTAGGAAACAGAAGTATAACATAGGATTCACCCTTGCTAGGTGCCCTATGTTTCCTGCTCTCCCTACCTCAATTTTTTCTGCTTATATGTGTATCTGAATGTTGATTTCAATTGACTTAACCAGTGTAGTGGATGATATTGCCTGCTCTCTGATGTATGAATTGATGAAGTCCATGTTTAGATGTTCTTGGTAGGATTTAGCTGGAAGGTTTAAGAGACTCCTTCCATGCCACCAGTGCACACACCTAAAGAAGATAACCTGTCAGTCCTTGCAGACGCAGCAAAATCTGTAGAGGTAAAAGATGACACTATGTTGGCCCATTTCATTAAAAAGGCCTGGAAAAAGAATGAAGAATCTAGTGCACACAAAGAACCACAGGACGTTGAATCTCCTCCTATACCAGTGCAAGAAGAAGAAGAAGAGCAAGAAGAAGAAGAGGAAGAAGAAGAAGAAGCAGAAGAAGCAGAAAAGGAAGAAGAGTTTGTTGAAACCATGAGGGATATTGAGGTCCCTGAAGAAGACACAGCTCCTATCGAGATAGAAGATTTGGTAACTCCTGCTACTCGGATAGCTGAACTGGAGCTTCAAGTGTAGAACTTAGAGAAGCTCATAACTAAAGCGTAGGAGGAGAAAGAACATAGTAGAGAAGAATTAACTGCGGAGATCCAGATAAATAAAGGAGAAGTTAGAGTTTGGAAGTACCGTGTTGCACAATGTTTTAGGCGACTTAAAAAGGTGAAAAAGAAGCTAAAGAACATCAGAAAGAAGAAGTATGAAACATTGCAAGCTGATGTCAGTATGACAGAACAAGATTGAGATGGAATGCTCAAAGTTTCGAAGGTTATTTTGCAAAGGTAAAGAGTTGTGTGAGGACACACAATAGCTTAGGGATGGGAGGATGTTAGCTCCCTAATTTGATCTCTTTTTACCATTTTCCCCTTCCCAAATCATAACCATTTACCTCTGTTTTACCCCTTTTATGCACCCTCATCCTGCACCAGTCCAAGCACGGTGACATATTTTGTATAAAAATTATTTTTCAGATTTTTAATTCAACTTAGCATTTATTAATTATTTATTACATGATTTCTCACTTTTAATCATTCTTTGTAACTTATCGATATCTCCTATGTTTATTTGGTAGTTAGAGTACTTACCATGACCGTTGATCCTAGTGCAAGATCGTATCTTGCACCGTTGCTAGCACAACAAATCCTTCCAGCAGATCCAAACCTCCTTGATCACTGCCTTGTCTTGAGCCGCTTTAGCTGAACCCCTTCAGCCACGACCATAGAGTAATCCAAAGGTAGCCGAGACCAAATCCATGAAGGGTGAAAGCTGGAGATTAGCTACGACCAGTTCTGTAACTGTCTAATTTTAAAGACCCTAAAAGCTAAATTCTGCATTTAAGTTATGTAATCAGTTAAAGGATCTATTTTGGCCTTTGTCCAAAGGTCTATATAATGCATAATGTAAATAGAAAAAAGGGGAGAGTTATTTATATAGAGGAGAACAGAAACACAGCCGAGAGGTGGTAGCAGGTCGTATTTTGTTATCACCCAAATCTGGGCTGGACGATGCATTAATTAATGTACTTGCCTCAGTGAATTAATAAAAGGAGCTCCACCTCATGTTTCGAAAATTATGTTTATGTATTGATTTGATGAATTGATTAAGGTACTGATCAACGTTTCCATTTAGAAGGGAAATGTGCTGGTTGGCTAGGGTCCAACCAACCCAACATGTTTACCCCCATTCCTTGTTCTCTTTTAATTTTTGTTTACATTGTCAAGTGTGATTTAATCTTAAGCACATGTATTCCTGTCTGAGTGCAAGCAGATTCGTTGTGTGAAGTAGATAAATTTCCTTTTCCTGCAATTTCTATTCCTGCACTTGATTTCAAATTGGTTTTCCTCCATCTAGTCCAAGTAGGAGAAATGAACCTGCACTAATGCATGTTGGTGTGATATCTCTTTATCTGCAATTCTATTTGATTGGTTTTCCCCGCCTGGTCCAAGGAGGAGAAATGAACCTGCACCAGTGCACGTTGGTGTGATATCCCTTTTTCTGCAAATCTATTTGATTGGTTTTCTAGCCTAGTCCAAGCAGGAGAAATGAACCTGCACCAGTGCATGTTGGTGTGATGCAGCAAAATTTCTTAGTTTAACTTCCCGCAACCCTCTTTCTTTCATTAAATGCTTATGATAGGATAAATGTATATATTGATTGTTTCTTTATTTCTGCATTCTGTTAAGACCAGAAACATTCATTTTTTATGTGTGCAATTTGATTTAACAATATAATAGCACTTGCAATAATTAAACATTCATTTTAAGAATTAAAAGCTAAGTGCAGGAAGCTCTAATCTGGTGCAAGAACTAGTTTCTTGCCACGAGATCTAAGTGCTTCGAACCTAGAAAAGTTCAATCCCTTGCATGAAGCAAAAAATCCTTTAGTAAAGACATTATCTAAACCTTCTGCATAAATCTCTGTTCCTGCACTAGTGCAAGCAGATTGCGAAAGTGCATGACAGATTAGTGCCAGAAGGAAATATCTAAAGGAGCAGATTTAAGGGCCCATCTGATGAGACTGCTAAGTATCTCTGCTAAAGAAAAAAATAAAAACTCATTAATTAAACAATAATCAACTAGAATTATTTCATTTTATCTTTAATTCCCTCTTGCAAATGAATTTCTTTCTTGTTCCAGTCTTAGATTATTTTTGATGATTCAATTTTCTTTCTTTTCTCTTTTTAATTTGATAATGAAATATTTCCTTTAAAGAAAGTAGGGATTTATATTAGGGAGATTCATACCATCTCTGGCATTGATTGTGCTTCACCTCTAAGTTTACGAATCCCCCAGGTTGACAAATTAAGTGTTGAGGAGTTTTATTAAGTGTAATTCCTGCACCCAACAAGGGTTACTAGCACGAATGATGCTGATGCGATGCCATAACTAATTAATTATTACTATCTCCCCCCGCGGCTATAATTGTGTGATTAGTTAATGGGGTGAGGTGGACTCTAGCAGTTCTAACGATGGCTTCAGAAGTCTGGTAGACGTGATGGGAAATAACTATAGCTTAATGTGGAAACTTTATTATGGTATGGGGGTTACTAATTATGGAAATTATTTCTCAATTTTGGATGATATTACAAACTGACAACGCTATGATGGCTTATCATGAGTGAATTATGGTTTACATGCTTAGGCTCTATAACACTGTAGACTCACCCCCCCGGACCACAATTGGTTGTGATATGGTCTCCATATCGCAACAGGGTGACAGTTTTGTTTGTGCGACATGTGGGTTTCTTTTTAAGGATTCCTACTCTAGTCGGTTGAACTGATTATTATAGGAACAAAACATAAAAGATTCTATGACTCATCTTGGTTGCGAGAGAGTTATTGACTCTAATCTACTGACTTCTCTCGGGTGTGAGAGTTATTCAAAATAAAATTATTGTGTTGCTTACTCTTGATAGGGTTTTAGGTGTGCGCTGTTAACCCATCCTTAAATTATCTCTCCATCTAGTTGTGCTAGCTTGATAGCGACTGAGTCCTGTGTCTCTATGACATAATATTGCCCCATCCAGTGCATCCTGAGCATTCCTAGGAACTTCTCGAATTTTTTTTCATAGAGCAGTACTTTTACGCCAATCATAAATGTTTTTTTCTTGATTTGGCGGTCATGTGAGGCATTTTGTCTTTGTTTTTGTACTGATTGATGGAAATCTGATAGAAACCTATGTTCTTCAAGTTCCTGCAACTCATGAAGGCATGCAGAGATGGAGTCTTCCTCTTTCATGTGTGTTGTTGAGGAAATTAAGCGGCTTGGTATGATCAATTCAGCTGGCATTACTGCCTCTTTCTCGTACACCAATTGGAATGGATTTTGATTATCCAATCTCTTTACGGTTGTCCTATATGCCCACAACATGGCTGGTATTCTTTCATCCCAGTCATCGCGGTTAGTGTTTCATATCTTTGTTAGCCCTTTCTCCAAGATCTTGTTGAAAGCCTTGACAGTTCCGTTCACTTGTGGGTGGTACGGGTTGCTCTTGTGGTGTTGTATCATGAAATTATCTAGCAGTGATTTTACTGTAACATTAATGAAATGTGCGCCTTGATCACTCCTTAGGCTCCTTGGACAACCAAACTTGCTAATGATGTTCTCAAAGAGAAATCTTGCTGCTATATATATTGTACAGTCCTTTAATAGTGCCACCTATGCCCATCTTGTGAGGTAGTCAGTTGTGGTGATTATATATATATATTGCATGTGAGTGTCGCGCAGTTAGTGCAATCGGTCCTTTGAATTCGACTACCCATTTCTCAAATGCCTACATGGCCCTTACAAGTTGTGGGGGCAGCTCACCACGATGTGATGGATGCCCTATTCTTTGACAGACATCGTATTTCTTCACTTATTATTTGATGTCTTTGTGCACAGTAGGCCACCATTATCCTACTTGTACTATTTTCCTTGTGGTAGGTTTTGCGCCGACATGGTCTCCCACAACTCCACTATGACACTCCCACAATATGCCTTCTCTTTCGTGATCTAATGGAAAACTTCGTAAGATATGATACAGACCCATTTTATACAACTATCCTGCTATGAGTTGGTACTCTACTGCTTTAACTATTAAGTGTCTTATTTTGGTTGCTATGTATTCCGCTGGGCATTGTCCAGTGGCCAAGTATGTTGCTATATGTTCTAGATAATCTGATATGGCTTCTACCCAGAAAATATCAACATCTGGTAGTTGATCATCAAGTGGTCCTCCATTTTCTCCGTTTTCCAATCTTAACAAATGGTTGGGACCCACATTTAGGCTTTCCAGCTTTACTATGACTTCGAAAGTGAATTATTGGAATAGTAGGAGCCATCTACAGATTCTTCCATCCAAGACATGTTTTTTACCAGATATTTCAGTACTGAGTGATCTGTGAAGAATTTGAATGTCCCACCCAATAAATAGTGGAAAAATTTATGTAGAGAGTATACCATTGCAAGAGCTTCCCTCTCTGTTGTTGTGTAGTTCCTTTTTTCCATTAACAACATCTTGCTTGCAAATTATACTAGGTGGTCTATGGAGGTTTCTCCTGACTGAGCTAGTACTACTCCCAATGCAATACTTGAAGCGTCAATGTGGACATGGAATTGTTTATCCCAATTTGGGTGGGCCAAAATGGGTGCACTTGCTAGTTTCTCTTTCAACGTGTCTAGTGCCTTAGTGCATTCATCATTCCATATGAATTGTTCAGTCTTCCGCAACAGCTTTTCCAATGACGCTGTGATTTTTGCATATTTGCAGATGAACATCCTGTAGTATCCCGTGTGTCCAAGTAGTGACCTCAACTACTTTAAATTCTCCGAGGCATCCATGTTCACAATTACCGCCACCTTCGTGGGGTCCACACATACCCCTTTGTTACAAACAACATGGCCCAATAGCGTTCCAAACAGTACTGAAAAGATGTATTTTTTGAGTTTCAGATAAATTTGAAGTTGTCTGCACCTGTCAAAAATTATGCTTAGTAGAGTTGCATGGTTTTTTAGTAAGTTGTATATCATCCAATCATCCATGTACACTTCTAGAAACTTATGAATATAATCTCTGAATGTTGCTATTACTATACATGAAAATATAGTTGGTGCATTCTTTAGCCCAAAAGGCACGACATGATAGGCATATGATCCCCATTCTGATGTGAAAGTATTTTTTCTTTTATCTTCTTCTATTATTCATACTTGATGATACCTTGAGAATCTATTTGTGAATGAGTATCTTAATTTCTCACCACGTTGTCTAGAACTTCGTCACTAAATGGAGTTGGGAAAGGATCATGAATACATGCATTATTGAGACTTCTGTAGTCTACACATACTCTAATTTCTTATTTTTCTTTTTTACTTTGTATGACTATTGGGCTGACCCACTCTGCTTATTCAACCGGAAAGATCAAGCCTGCACTCAACATTTTTTCTATCTCTGCTTTGACCTTTTCTTTTACTCTTGGATTTAGGTGGTAAGGTCTATGTTTTACTGGCCTAGCATCTGGTTTTAGTACTATGCACATCTCCCCCATATCTCCTTTAATTCCTTTGAGTTCTGCCACTGAAGATGGGAATAGGTCTTCATATTCTTGTAGTAGGTCAAAGATTTCTTTTGTGGTTTCTATATCCCAATAATCTCCAATGGATGCACTCTTGGGATTCTCTTCACTTCCAATGTTCTTCTTCTTTGTCTTCAGGGGTAACAGGTGTAATCCTTCAATAGTTGTTTCCTCTTATATTTCCCGCTCTCCTTCCTTTTCTTCTGAGAATAGATTTCGAAGATTTTCTAAATCATCGTCATCTATCTCCCGATCTATTATTTTCCATGCTACTAATTCTCTAGCTTTTTGATCTGATATGGATATTTCACCAATTTCCTTAAGTTATGGGAAAATCAATATTCTTTTAATTTCTTGTAAGGTATCTGTAACTTGGTTTGTATCTCCCTTGAAAGAAAAACACTAAGTAAATATTTCTGTAACTGTTTCCCAGGTGTTTTTTCCTCTCTTCTTCTCTTCTATCATGTACAAATCTTGCGGAATGGTGTCCAGTGAATGTATGAAGTTGTGTACCCATAAATATTTTGGATATTCCTCTTCTCTCCACTTATAATTGCAATTGTTAAGATGTACCCAAGGGTCTGAATTTCCTTGTACTTTTCCTCCGGTTATGGTCCTAAAGCTGCATGAAATCTTGTTTTTAATGCTTTGGAAATGTCTTCCCATTGAGAGAGAGAGAGTTGCGATGGGTTGCCCACCATATTGCAGAACTGGATTGTAGTGCTACATCCATGAGATGGACTATATGTTCTATTGGCACTTTATCTTCCACTTTGGTAATAAATGTATTCACAGCTTGCATATTTGAAAGATTTTGGTATTATCTTACCTTTGTACCAATCTAGTTGACTCCCCAAATATTGGTGCATCTTCTGGTGTTGATTTCGTATCCTCCTTGCTACCAATAATCCTAGGCCACTTCTGATCCTACATCAGAACTCTCAACACTTCTCTAGCTTACCGTTCCTCCTGCTGTAGGATTAATGTAATCTTCTCATTTTCCTGTTGTCATTTGGTAGAGTTGATCTAGAAGTTCTGCATCTTCTATGTTGTCAACAATTTCTGTGTATCGGGGTCCATGATATGGATTCAATGGCTGGACCACTCTTACCTCACCATCTTCGAATATCATCATCTCCTTCTTTAAATCGATAAATGCATAATTTTCAAAGGCCCAACCTATTCCTAGCAAGGGAGGATAGGGATCCTTGTCACCCATGATATCTATTAATTCAAAGTTTGTATAGGTTTTTACTCCCGCAACGTCAACCTCAACTTCTTCCAGCCTCCCTATTGGTACAATGCATTATTTCTTTTCCATTATTAGCTGTATTGGTGAGTATGACAGCTTTGGTTTTCCCAGTGCTTCCCATGTCTTTCTAGGTAGAATTTTGACATATGATTTGAGATCTAGCATTGTGTCTCTTATTTGGAATCCCGCAAATTGAGAATTTATACGGAATTATTTTCCAGTCCTTCTTTTATTCCTTTTTATTCTTATTATATATTTTTCAGCTGTGTTACTTGAGTCCTCATGTCCTGCCCCTCCCTGAAGAACCATTTCTAGATTTTTCTTTAGTTGTTCCAGCATCTGTCCATTGTTCACAATTTTCAGGTACAGTCGAAACCACTCTTCTATAGGTGTCCCTGTAGTTACCATATTCTCCCCTTCACTAGATGGTTGTAGAAGCTCCATACTCTTATGACTCCCTATCTTTGAGAATGTCTCTAGTGCTTCTTTAAAGTACTTCTTGTGTCGTTCTGGGCTGAAAATCTTCTTTGGGGATGCAGGTTTGACTAACTTTATCAGGTCCATTTCTCTTGCATCCTCCCATGTTTTCTTCCCTCCTCAGGTTACTATAGCTACACTTTGCAGAGGTTGAGGCTCTACTATCCATCGCTCTACATTAACCAGGTTAGCTCCTCGTTTCTTGGTCCTTTCTTCCCACTTCTTGATAATCTTGGGGAAGTCCTCAGTGGCATGTGCATTTACTTTGCATTGGGAGAACCATGGTCTTCTTGGTAGCGGACATTCTCTAGCTACGTGACCTTCTTGGTCATAGTTACAATACCTTACCGGTCCTCTTCCTCCAGTTCTGCTACCTGTCATTCCTCCCCCTCCTCATCCCCTTCGAGTCTCATTTACTCTATAGGACAATCTATCCAATCATTCTACCAATGCATACAAGGCTCTGTATTGCTCCATATGATGAGTTGTCGAGGGAAAAAACTTACAATAAACATTGTTTGGAACATTTGAATATTTTTGTAGAATTGGACACAATCATGGAGGATGACCAATACCTTTGCATATTTCACAGCACTCTGTTGTTTTTTGGTTATGCCCTTGAGTGTTTATCTGTGGAACTCCACTGAAGGGCAAGGCCCCCTGTGTTCCAACCATTGAAGTCCCAACATTGGCTCCCTGCAACCTCGGACATTTCGTGACTATGTGTCCTTCCATCAAGAAATGTGTACACCATACATTGGGTCTTGCGGGTCGCTCCGACTAAATATATTTTAGTTTCTTCATCCAACTAGATATTTGATGTTGTAGTCCTAGTATGGATGGATCTTGCACCATTTCTCCCCCTCTTAAATCCTGTGGGTATCCTTCCATTGCTTCTATTTTCATTGCTTGCTCCAGTGCATCTTGAAGGGTATCAATACTCTGTTGTGTCAAAGGTGTCATTGTCAACGATAGGAGTGCTTTAATGAAACAGTCTTGTTGGTGATTTGGATCAATTGGGTAACTTAGGTTTCCAATCGTGTCTTTTAAGCTTCTCATCAAATCCCGGACTGTTTCTCCTTCTCGCTATTTTATTTCCCATAGCTTATACAATCCTTGTTGATTCGTCTGAGGTAGCTTGAATTCTTGGACGAATTCCCTCCTAACATCATCTATTGCTGGGTTCTAGTGTGCTTCTGACTATTTGATGAACCAACGTAAAGCTCTTTCTCTTAATGTGGTTTGAAACTCAATTAACTTGACTACATCTCGTGTCTATCGAACTCTCCAAATTGCTTCACATAGATACCAATGTTTTTCTACATCGTCATTATTTTTTCCAAAAATTTTTGGGTATCAGGTAAATGATCCTGCCATCTTCAATTGTGTTGGTGGTACTAATATTAAAACTCTACTTCCTGGATGAGAGATTCTGCTACTAGCACTGTTGCCAACAGTTATCTATACTGTGGATTTAGTACTACACAACTTGCTAAACTCCTGTAACTTTATCAAGAACTTATCAAGTGGATGGTAGAGTACCAGGAGAAGGTTAGGACTAGTGCTACTTGAAACTTGGGGAATAGGATTACCTTGCATTATGGTTGTTGACCTCTCTTGGTATATTTTATCCATCGCAACATCCAGCTCCACATCATACTCTTCCTCGAGGTGCACGTCCTCCTCACTAGACTTCTTTCCCTTCTCTCTTTGGCCTGGGCTCCTATAAACTTGTCTAACTTCCTTGATGGACCCTTCCATTTCTTTGGGTCCCACCTAACCTTATATTTCTTTTGTCATCTGCGGCACCTTTTCCTTGCTCTGTCGACTCCTTTCTTGCTTTTCAAACTCTCTCATTTCCCTTTCCCACCACTTTTCAGTAATCTTCACCCTCCAATGTGCTCTTCACTCTCTCAACCTACTGGAGGTTCTGAAATCCATATCCCTATTCCCCATTTTTCCTAGTTGGTAGAATCTTTCCCTCAAATCCTTCCCCTAGTATTGGAGGTCTAGGTCTCCATATCGGGGCTTTGGAATAGCATTAGGCCCTAGTCCACCATTATAACTTTACTCCACAACGAGATTTCTTTCAACAATTTTCCCTGCAACCCAATTTTAAATATATCTTCAGCTTTTGTAAAATACTGATAGCACTCGGCTGCAAACTCTACGATGTACCCCTCCAAGGTAGTTTGTACCCAAAAATCTACTGCTCGGGTTAAATCTGTATCTAACCAATGTAGCGTAGTTAGATCTGTATGTGTCCAACTGCGACGGGCTCGATGCAATCCTCTAGGAAGTGACTTGATCTGGAGTCTTCAAAACCAGTTATGGAGCTCTTCAGGAAACTTTTCCCAGAATATTTCATACAAGTCGCTCGTCGAGTTAGAAAACAAAACTTGATCATTTACAGTCTTTTCCCTTTGTTGTCGAAGCTCTGCTTGTTGCGATATGAACTGATCTACATGCTTATCCCACTAGCTATGCAGTTCTCTCTCATAGATCCTCGATACCATGATCTAGCTTCTAGATAAATTTTCAGGTCCTGTCAACAGAACCATTTGCTAGCAAAAAAGGAGGTCTTTGGGCAAGACCCAGGTTCAGGCTTGGAGCCAACAAGGTTTCCGCTGTAGTCTAGGACAACGCCGACATTTTCACCCTGCTTAAGGGAGCAAGGAGTCTCACCCGAGGCGTGTCGTGACCTTACTGGGATTAAAGACTAGATCATTAATGTCGATAAAAGATCACTAACAGAAAGTCATCTCTCAATTCATACAGAAGAAATTCATATATCTCAGCTCAAGAAGAAATTTATCATTCATCCATACCTATTCTGAGCATGGAATTAAAATTTTAAAAAAGACACACACACCATGATAAACAAGTATCAACTAGTCCATAGTACGAAACACAGCATCAACTTGATTCTATTAGCTTATCTCAAAACATTACAAATATACTCCATAAAGTCCAATACATTCAATTTAAGTACATACAGCTCCGCACAACTCTTCTTTGGCTTTGATCTCCTATTAGCCTCTAACCCTCCTCAGAGTTGTTTCTTCCCTTCTTATCTGTTCCTACCAACTGACACTGTCAGTATTTTCCCCTTTTCCGCTCAGTTATTCCCTTGCGCTCCACTACCTTCTGTCTCTTTTTTGTCACTAGGAGTTCTATTGCTTGTTCCTTGTCTCCTGTCTCTACCATATGTGTCACCACCTGTTTTTGCTCCACCACCTACCTTCAAGTTTTCCAAAATTGCAACAGCTCCTTGCATATCTTGATTGTGCTTTTCCACCTATTCCTTTTTCTCCTATCCTTTCGCAACTTCAAATCTGTCTTTACCAAAACAAATGCCCCAACAAAACAACACTAGGAACTATTGCATGCATGAAAAATATAAAGGTATCAGATCAGAATAGATTGATTCCTTTCTTATTGAGAGGGAGTGTTGAAATTTGCAAAAAGAAATAGTGAAATGTGCATCCATAAACAACATGAAAATTCACACACAGTAGTGTGGGATCACATGTCACACAGTGATGGATCATAGTGACACATTAGTGTGCAACCAATTTTTAAATAAATTAGAAAATTAATTTGTAATCTTATCTCATAACAACTTGTAATAGTTAACTAAGTGTGATTCTATTATTTACAGGGTCCATTTGCAGTTGTAGCACTAGTGTGGTGTTAGTGTGATCAATTAACTCACATTAATTGAGTTAAGATTAGTTTAACTAGTTCTAACTAATTGATGAGCTAGTGGAATATCAAGTGAATTAAAATAGATTTAATTCACAAGTAGTGATCTACCAAGTAACTGATGATTCACTATTAATATTTTCATGCATGTCAATTTTGATGAGAACCCAGTTGAGACAAAGTTTAAAGACAAGTAAACTATCAGTTGTATTTTTGGTGAACTGCCTAGGTGTAGTTATACCCTTTAATTATTTAATTTCCCTAAGTTTAGACTTAGGGTCCCCATTAAAATAATTAATTATTTTAATAAAACATGAATCAACTGGAATTTCCAAAAATGGTTTATGGGTTCTTTGGAATACATGTGTATAAGACTCTACAAAAATAAACACTCCCTCTTAGCGAGGAAATTTCTCTAGCAATACTGCCTGTTGCATACTACTCTAACCTTGAAGCATCCTCCGTGTTGCTGAAGTCCATCAGTCTTTTCATCGCTGTTGCCATTGTAATGCTTCCCATGATAGTCCCACTATCATTGTTGCATATGTACTAGATCTCCCTCTCAAGTGTTTCATCTGCTATGTTGCTAACATTTCCATTGCTAACAATGCATCTGCATTGCAACTTAGTTGTTGAGAGAAACAATTGAAAATCACCCAAAACTGAACAAGTGTTCAGTGGATGCACCTCGGTGCTGAAGAATCTGACTGCTAATAAATACTGCGGTGGCCCTCTGATGCTCTACATTTTTGTTGCTCTACACTATGTAAGAACTGCTCTACACACTTTGTTGCACCACTATGCGTTGTGTTGTTGTTGCTCCCTTTACTTTCCACTGTGCTGCACCATTGTGCACTGTGTTTTTTTGCTTCCTCTGCTCTGCGTTTCTCCAGAAATGAACTTCACTATCTATTTCACTGTCATCTCCATCACTCCTCGGCTCCATCTGAATACTCCTCCATCTTGATATTGTTGATCATGGGCTCCTATAGCAAGGTACGATCCATGAGGTGGGCTGCTCAAAGATCTTTCCCAACTGAAGTTTTAGATGAA
Source organism: Pinus albicaulis (assembly GCA_034641835.2). Classification (NCBI taxonomy): domain Eukaryota; kingdom Viridiplantae; phylum Streptophyta; class Pinopsida; order Pinales; family Pinaceae; genus Pinus; species Pinus albicaulis. Next base: position 1,220,562,247 of record CM076584.1, on the reverse strand, counting down.
ATACAGCTCAATATCACCCCACTTCTCACTAGGAGAAGCATTGGCACTCATGGCCACCTCATCCTCCTCGATTCTCGTGGTTGCAACCTTCAATTCATGCTTCTCATCTTTGTCCTTCTTCTTCAGAGGACACAGATGTATAATGGCCCATCTCGCCACATCTGAAGCACTTGAACTTTGAAGCATCACCCTTCGGTTTCGGTTGTGCCTATTATCCCTTTGATGTAAGGGTTGTGTTCTCCTCTTCCTCCATGAATTTCAATCTGCTTCCACTGCTGCCATCAAGTTTTCACTTGATGAGGTCTCTCCTCAGTGCTTCCTCCTAAAAATTTGACCACAACTTCTCCCAGATAGGTAATGCTCCCTGGCCTAGTATGCTCTAGACAAATACGTGCCACTCCTTCGTGACACTATTAAGGGCCATTTGTACCATGGTTGCAATTGTAGGTGTAACACCTACTACTAACACTTGATCAAGAACCTCTTGAAACTACATAAGGTATGAAGCCATGTGCTCCCCTAGCCGCATCTAGATCATATGGAGCTTCAACTAAAAGTACAAATTTCACTGCTCAGAATATCCCTCATATAGATCATGCAAAGCTACCCACATATCCTTGGTAATATTCTTGCCAGCCAAATGTGATATGATGTGGTCCTTGACACCCTAAAGGAGCAACATCTTCACCTTCATCATATCAGCCTTGTACGTTTTGTTTTGATCCAGATTTGTAGGTAAAGCTACCATGTTTTCCATGAATTCCTTCATATCATATTCATCTAGAAGAAACATAGCTTCTTCCTTCCAGATAATATAACTCGAGGAGCCCTCCAACTGATCTTGATCACGAAATCTGTGAGATTCCAACTCAACCAAAAAAACTGTCAAATTTTCTCCCTCTTCCTCCCTACTAAGCAGTCCCTAGCAGGCTGATGTACTCCCTGGTGGAGTTGTAATTTTTGTAGCCCCTATACTGCTCAACAACTGAGAAATGCTGATTTCCTCGGCTAGGAAATCAATGGGGAAGAAATTCCCCAAATATATGTTGTTGATTCCTTCTAACGCTTTTCTACCTAGAAACAGCTTTAGAAAAATACATCCTTTTGTCTTCTGCATGGAGGATCTTCACTACTCCCTTAGCCTCACCAAGATCTCAAATATGGTAGTTCTTTCTCTCTGTCGACTCACTCAGAGAGAGACTACCACGAAAATCTCAACCCTCCTCGCCGGAACTGCACAATCCTTCAATGGATTCGTTATGCTGCATTGCAGCAACAACAAAATTCAATTTAGAAATAAGATCCATCCTTCCTATTTCACATCAATGCTTTGATACCATGTGAAAATTTCTAGATCCAAATAGACCTAATGAATCCTACAGAAACAGTTGAGTGTACTTCTCCTATTAAGTAAATTACATTTCTTAATTAATTCAGATATGAATTATTGAAGCAACTACTGAAGTAGCCTAAACAAAAATTGATTTAGAAACAAGGAAACTAGACAAGGAAATCATTCACATATATGAAACCTTTATTTTGGACTAAGTCCTCGGAAAAACCTAGTGCAAGAAAATGAGTGCAACAAATCTGAGAGTTTTTTTATTATGCGGTAGCAATGTCTAAATAAATATTTGAATACCCTCAAGGGTTATTCAGTTACATAGAGAAATATTGGAAGAATAATATGTGAGAAATACCTCACTCAATCACTGAGTCTCTAGCTGATTCAGATGAAGGAAAAACTACCTTGAACAGGCTCTGCGTAGTTGCTGCGCAGATCCAACACTGGAACTTCCAGCCACTACGTCACCCACTTGCAAGCTCAACATTAGCCCTCCTTCTATTCATTTTTCCTCTGTGGATGCTAAAGAATAGCCTTATGATGCCACTTTCTGGATCCCAGCTTCCGAAACTGATCCGCCAACAAAATTATGAAACCTCTGCCTCTGCCACTGTGCCGCTTCTACGTGAATTTACACAGTCACCGCGTCAGCCCCTTCAACATTGGCTAGGCTAGATCACCTCTTCCTCTCTCTGACTGATGCTCCACCGGCTAAGAAAATATCTTCCTCTCTGGATGATATCTCTTCCCCTCACTGCTCATATCTCTTGCTCGAATTTCTCAGCAAACCACGCCCTAGAAATTTCGATCTTAGATCAAGTCAATGTCTCGGTGTGTTTTCAAAATGACCCTCAAACCTTCCTTTATAGTATTCTTGTTTAAAAATCAACGGCCCAGATTATATGTCTAATCTATGGCTAAGATTAAAACATTACTTGATCTTCGTTCTCTATAAGATTCACACTACGTTTTATTAATACCCTTTAATTATTTAATTTCCCTAAGTTTTGAATTAGGGTCCCCATTAAAATAATTAATTAATTTGATAAAACATGAATCGAGAGGAATTTCCACAAATAGTTTATGGGTTCTTTGGAATACAAGTGTTTAAGCCTCTACACCAACTTTGAAACTTAGAGCACTTTCTGATGCTACAAAAATCAACATTTGGAACCCATTGAAAATACCTCTTATCCAAAAAATTAAATGATGTATGTTATATATTGTGCATTCTAATAGTTTTATGGCAACCTGAGTAGAGTGTGTTTAGAGGAAAACGAATACACACCTACACCTATGCATTCTTGTTAGATTGATGTGGCTGAGGCTTAGTGTAAGGAATCAGATCTAACTTCTATGTTCAGTGTTTTTAGTGAAAAGTGTATGCAACCTGAGCATTGTAGTTTTGAGAATTTTGTTGCAGATCCATTTTTTATTGTGTTACAAGAGTTTGCAATTGAAGACAAATTATATAGAGTGATCAAACTAGATATAATATATTTCTTGAAATGTATGTTGAATGTGTATGTTTTGTTGTTGCCACTATGCTTAACATAATACTCTTGGAAGAGTCTTGTATGTAATTTTTGTTGCAAGGAATGAGATCAAAACTTGTTCTAGTTGAGAGTGCGACACAAAGATTATTGTCAGAGTATGTGAGAGCCTTATTGATGACAAGTACTATGTATTCCTGGTGTAGTTGAATAAACAAGTGTATACATGTTGTTGCTAGTTTTGTGAGGGGATTGTTGAATTAGCGTTTGTATTGATGTTCATGTATCACTGAGTTGTTGGGGAGAGATATATTTAAGTTTGATGTATTGGGCCCAATCTAAAAATGCATGAAAGGGTGGTCCAAAGTGTTTGTGGAGGTTGGGGCCTCTAACAATTTGTGGCTTGCTAAAATAGGGAGTTATTTCTTCCTAGATAGTAGTAGTCAACAAATAGATGTACAAGGAGTTGCAGATTCCTAGTTGGTAGTGACTAACAAATTGAGCTAGAGGGAGTTGGGGTTTCATAGCTAGTAGAGGCCAATAAACCAATGTAAAAGAGATTGAAGAAGAAAAAATTGAGGGTTTCCACCAAGAATACTTGTGTCCCATGTGCATGATTGTCATGATTCTTTTCATGATGTTTTTGTATCATTTCATGTTTTAGTTGTTACAGGTTAGGGTGAATGGTTAAAGAAGTTAAATCTAGTAAGATTGTATAAAAGCTCTCAATATTGATTTAGCCCCTACCTCCCCTCCCTCTCACTAGTGATGTGGTTTCCAACATTTTATACAAAAAATAATGAGGTTAAAGGCTCTTTTGTTACAATCATGGTCTAACTCTATGTGCTTATTCATCTCCTCTTTTATGGAATTGATATCCAAGTTACCTTCTAAATTATTTAGAGTAAAATTTCTTATTAAATTTTCTTTTAACTCTTCATAAATCTTGAATCCTAGCATTGTATTGTTTAGAAAAATCTAAATATTGTTTTTGGAATGGAATATCCATTCTAACTCTATTTGAAGCATAACTTCTCTTTCTTCCCTACATTTTTATAATAATTTTACTTATTTTTTTAATTATTAAAAAAAATTAATTACAATAAAATTATATATATATATATATATATATATATATATATATATATATATTATTTAAAATCCATTCTTAATAATTTAAAATTAAAATAAATTTACATTATTTTATAAATTGCATTAAAATATTTTTTTTTAATAAAAATGCATATCTCATAGAAAAAAAAACCCTTATGAGGGTTATTTTACTAGTTGAGTTAGAAATAACTTACCAACTTGATTTACTGTAGACTTTGCATGGAAACCCAAAAAAACCCACAAAAGCACTACCATCCAGAAGTCACCAAAAGAATGATTAATGTTTTCTAAAATGTTTAAGTGAATCCCGGATGCGGGTGATTAATAAAGTGCAGCATACGGCGAGCCCACGGTGTGACACATGGCTTGGCCACATGGTCACCCATGGGCTCAAGCCTTGGGCATTTATTCAAGTCAACTTCTACAATCGCATTTTCATTAATTCGCTCGGTTGTCGATGCATTCACTCTGGCTTCATAATGCCTTCGAATAGTGGCCCTCCTCCATTGCCCTCGAGCTGTATCTGTCCCTTTGTGGTTTCAGAGCCAAGCTCTAGAACACCCATACGGAGGCAATGTAGTCTCTACTAAAATTTGGAAGCCCAAATGGTTGAATCTTGAAGCTTCTGGAAGCAATTATTCAGTGTAAATTTCACTCCTTTCATGTACATTCATCCCTCCATTAAAGGTGTTGTGAAACCAGCTCCAAAAAAGAGAAGAAAAGAGATATCAACGCCTTAGAAATAAGCCACTTCGAGGGGGAAACCTCCAATAATTTACATGAATGAAAAATTATTGGATGATTCAAATTACAAAACCTCCTTTCTATATATAGGACTCCAAGGGGCCAGAATAAAATCCTAGTGGGGCCACAATTTAATCCTAGCCGACCTAACAATAATAATTTAAGGGCACAATAATAACAATATAGGGGTTACAAGGGTACAATAATAACAATAAGGGGGTTACACTAACAACAATAAGGGACTATACTAGTAATATAGGGACCTAACATGCCCCTCTCCTTCAAAAAAGTGTTTTCCTTGGCGCTTGAGTAGCTCTGGGTGCTTCTGTATAAAATTATCATCCTTCGATGTAGAATCTTCAGTGGGTAAGTTCCTCCACTTGATGAGATACTCTGAAATTAATCGATTTTGTAGCTATCAGGTTCTTGTTTCCATGACCACTTCAGGTTCCAATATGATTTTTCCTTCCTCATCAAGTTCTGGCAATATTGTTTGAACTGGAAGATTTTCACCTATAACCTTCTTTAAGCATGAAACATGGAAAATTGGATGCACTCGTGAAGAAGAAGGAAGCTCCAATTTGTATGCCATAGTACCAATCTTTTGCAACACCTTGTAAGGACCATAGTACTTTGGTGATAATTTATTATCCTTCTTAGCTTGCTTGAGGGACATTTGTTTGTATGGTTGTAGCCATAAAAATACCCAATCTCCTACATCAAAACTTCTCTCATTGCGATGTTGATCTGCCTGTTGTTTCATTCGATTTTGTGCCAAATTCAGGTTATCCTTTAAGAGTTGGAGAACTTCTTGCTGATGCTCGATGTGATCTTCCACTGCTTGAACCTTCAAATTTTCCCTTAAAGATGATGTGATGGATGGTAGATGATATCCATAAAGTGCCATAAATGGGGTCATTTTTGCTGCAGTATGGAAGGAAGTGTTATACCACCATTCAGCGAGAGGTAACCACTTGACCCATTGTGTTTGTTTATCAGATACAAAACAACGAAGATATCCTTCCAAACATGTATTTACTATCTCAGTTTGACCATCAGATTGAGGATGATAAGATGATCTATGAGCTAATTGAGTACCCAAACAAGAAAATAACTCCGTCCAAAAATTTCCAGTAAAAATGGGATCTTTGTCGCTCACAATAACCCTTGGGTTTCTATGTAGCTTTTGAATTGTGTCCATAAATGTAGTAGCAACTGTACTTGCTTTAAATGGATGAGATAATGCACAAAAGTGTGCATACTTGGTAAGTATATCAACTACCACCATGATGATACTATTTCCTTCGGACTTAGGTAAACCTGTGATAAAATCCATTGAAATATCCTCCCAACGTTGACTTGGAATGGCTAAAGGTTGTAGAAGACCTGGGGTCCTAACTGTCTCAGCTTTATTCTGCTGGCAAACTAAACATTCCGCCACAAATTTTTGAATATCAGATTTAAGGTCATCCCAAAAAAATTCTTCTTCACCCTGTGGTAAGTTTTTAGAAATCCTGAGTGTCCTCCTAAAGGAGAAGTGTGCAATTCCAAAAGAATATTTTGTTTTAGTTGGGAATTCTTACAAAGATATAAGCGATCTTTGTACCATAAGGAATCATTTTTCCAACTAAATGTATCAGATGTACTAGGATATTGCTGCAACTTTTGAATGAGTGTCCACATGTCTTCATCCTTCTTCCATTCATCTCTTGCTTCGGTTATACAATCTAGTTGGATAATAGAAATGGCACAAAGCAATGCTTCCACCTCTTCATTCTTTCTTGAGAGTGCATCTGCAACAACATTTAGCTTCCTTTTTTTTATATTATTTCAAAGTCATAACCCAACATCTTTGTAACCCATTTTTGCTGCTCTTCTAAAGATAGTCTTCATTCCAAAAAGTGTTTAAGACTATCATGATTAGTTTTTACCTTGAAGTGTCTTCCCATTAGGTAAGTTCTCCATTTCTTTAGTGCATGCAGTATTGCTAACATTTCCTTCTCATAAATAGGTTTTTGTAAGTACTTTCCTTTGATTGTACGACTTTCAAAAGCAATGGGTCTTCTTTCTTGCATTAAAACAGCACCAATTCCATTTCCTGAGGCATCACATTCCACAATAAAGGTTTTTGTGAAGTCTGGCGTAGCTAAGACTGGTGCAAGGCACATTGCCTCTTTAAGATGTTCAAAGGCCTTAGTTGCTTCAAGAGTCCATGAAAATGCATATTTCTTCAATAATTTTGTTAGAGGTGCTGCTATTCTCCCATAATTCTTAACAAACTTTCGATAATACCTTGTTAACCTGAGAAATCCTCGCAACTTATTTATGGTTGTGGGGACTTTCCATTCCTTAGTGGCTTTAATTTTGTTAGGGTCTACCTTAACACCCTTGTGAGATACAATATGACCCAGATATTCCACCTTTTGTACTCGAAAGAAACATTTGGATGTTTTTGCATATAATTGTTTCTCCTGCAATAGTATGAGCACCCTATCAACATGTTGACCATGATCCTTCCAAGACCTATTGTAGATTAATATATCATCAAAAAATAATAGCACAAATTTTCTAAGGAAGGGTTTGAAAATGGAATTCATCAACCCTTGAAATGTATAAGGTGCATTGGTAAGGCCAAAAGGCATGACCAAAAATTCATAATGACCCTCATGAGTTTGAAATGTTTTTTTTGGAATATCTTCAGTCTTCATTCTAATTTGATGATATCCTGAACGAAGATCCAACTTGGTAAAATAAATTGCTCCATGTAATTCATCCAATAATTCATCAATCACAGGAATGGGAAATTTATCTTTAATGGTGGGCTTATTGAGCTCCCTATAATCCGGACACATTCGCCATGATCCATCCTTCTTGTGTACCAATACTACAGGAGCAGAGAAAGAACTTTGACTAGGTTGAATTATACCCGCCTCTAACATTTCTGCAATCATACGTTCAAATTCGCTCTTTTGGAAGTAAGGATATCTATAAGGCCTGATGTTTGGAGGAACACTTCCTGGAATCAAATGAATAGCATGATCATGATCACGAATAGGTGGGAGTCCTTTGGGAGTTTCAAACACCTTGGAATGATTGTCCAAGACTTGTTGGAGATCTACGGAAATAGATGATTTTGATGTTGGAACTTCTAGTGAGCATAATTGTGCAATTACGCCTCGTTGTTCTTTCTTTAGAAGCTTTTTCATGACATTAGAGCTTATTATCCTTCCTGGCTTCCCTTCAATACCCCTTAATTCGACTTCCTTTCCTTCTGAAAAAAATTTCAAGAAAAGTTCTTGAAAATTAAAAGCTACCATCCCCAAAGATTGTAACCATTGTACTCCTAGTACAACATCAGCACCTCCCATAGGAATGGAAAGCATTGGACTATTCAATACATATCCCCCCATGGTTAGCTTGATATTATGGCATTTTCCAGAGAAATTTATAGTTCCTCCACTTGCAACCATCACTTGAAATTCTGGTGCTGGGTATAGGAAACAATTCAATTCCTTGGCTACCTTACAATGAATAAAATTATGGGGACTACTTGAATTAATCAACACTATTACCTTTTTCTTCTTGATATGTCCTTCTATCTTGAGAGTTTTAGGAGTGGTAATTCCTGCCAATTCAATACCCGATATGGTTGGACACATGTCTTCCACTTCTTGGGTTGGTTCCTGGTGTATATCCTCTTCTTGTTCATTTTCTTCTTCCTCTTCACAATCTATGTAAAATAATTTCTTCTCAGCACACTTATGACCTTTAGTGTATTTGCTATCACAATTGTAGCAAAGCCCTTTTTCTCTTTTTTCTTCCAATTGATGTGGTGTCAACCATGTAGGTTGTGGAAATCTAGGAGTAGCAACACTTCCCTCTTTATAGAAGTGAGTGGTAGGCTTCCTCGTCAGCATAATTTTACATTCAATTTTTCTTGCCAACCTGAATGCCTTCTCCAATGAATCATGTTCCAAAGCGTGAACTTCATGTTGGATGTTATCCTTTAAAGTACCTATGAAGAGATCAATCTTCTGTTCCTCTGGAATATCAGTTACCCTTATATTCAATTTTTGGAAGTCCTCAATGTGCTCCCCCATTAAACCCTTTCGTTTGAGATTTATCAATTTGCTAAAGAAGGTGTTGCTCTTTGTATTCTCATAATGTGCTATCATTTCCTCCATAAAAATTGATCAAGTGACAATTTTTTTACAAGAGAAAATCCATTGATACCATACAAATGTATTTTTTTCTAAATTTAAAGTTGCAATGCGTACCTTTTGTGTCTTTTGAACATTATGGAGATCAAAATATTTCTCCATGCCAGCTTCCATTCCATCTATCTTAGATTCCATGCCATTCTTCAAACCATCCATCTTAGATTCCATGCCATCTATCTTAGATTCCAAGCCATTCTTCAAACCATCCATCTTAAATTCCATTCCTTTCTTCAAACCATCCATCTTAGTGTCCACGCCTTTCTTCAAAACTTCCATGTCATTTTTTGTTGTTCTTTGCGAGAGTGAAATTTGTTGCACTTGCTCTTGTAATTTTGATATGTCATGTGTCATTCTTCGTCTTTATGAGTCATAATAGAGCTTTCTAAAGGCTTAATGGGTGTTGAATTATTTTTAGGGGCCATTTTAGAATCCAATACTGATATCTATTCTACAATATGCCCTTGGAATCAATTCAACTTGATTCTTCAAACAAGACTTATGCAATTCGGAAAAAAAATTACACACCTTTTACTTGCTTTTGAGCAGCTCGATATTGAAATTGAATTATCTCTATAATTACAGATCCTAAATAACTGAAATTCAACCCTGCAGTATCCCTCTGAAGCTTCTTTCAAATGCCATAGGTCTGATCTGATTTGGATTCTGCAACACAAAGTTATATCCAATCTCCCACAATGACCAAATTTTGGAATGGTTCAGTGGAGCGAACTTGTATGAATTGCCACGTGTCACTGTTACCTCCTTTGGCTCTGAAATTGATAAACCAAAAACTAAATTCTATGTACTTTCATCCTCTTTTTACATCATTCCCATCCGATGCTCAGAGAGAGAGCTATGAATATGTTCCCACGATCACCTCTTTGAGATGAAATTCAGAAGCCTCAAAAAGCCGTAACTTCCACATATCATATCGCTGTAAATATTGCAAACCAATATCTGAAATTTTGTGACGATGTTCCTCGGGATTGTAGTTTCACACTCTAAAAATTTGAGCTTCTGAACCTTCATAGAAAAAAAGTTATTACGAACATACCACGATGACCTTTTTAGGTTAAATTCAGGAGCCTGCAAAATGACCTAACTTGCATAGATCATATCTCTGAAAATATTGTGAACCAAGCTCTGAAATTTTGCGACGATGTTCCTCAAGATTTTGGCTTCGTACTCTAAAAATTTCAGATTCTGAACCTTCGTAAAAAAAAAATTATAGCGAAAATTCCACGATGACCTTTTTGGAACAACAAAACCATAGAATCTCAGAGCTCTCATACCAAATGTTGTGAAACCAACTCCAAAAAAAAGAAGAAAAGAGATATCAACGCCTTAGAAATAAGCCACTTTGAGGGGGTAACCTCCAATACATTACATGGATGAAAAATTCTTGGATGATTCAAATTACAAAACCTCCTCTCTATATATAGGACTCCATGGGGCCAGAATGTAATCCTAGCCGACCTAACTATAATAATTTAAGGGCATAATAATAACAATATGGGGGTTACAAGAGTACAATAATAACAATAAGGGGGTTACACTAACAACAATAAGGGACTATAATAGTAATATAGGGACCTAACAAAAGGAGCCTACCCCTTGGTATGTCGAACTTAATCCCTTGAAAGAGGATTCTATTCCCTCTTATTTGGAGTTGCAACCTCTTCTCTTTTGCTATAAATTGAGGCCATAGTTCAGCCTCAAGGGGAGTTAGGCTTTGAGAGTTTTTGAGGAGAAATGCTGGAGAAAATCAGACTCTCTTAACTGATTTTCATATGGGAATGATTACACACTCATGTGTATGTTGGTCGAGAGAGTGCAAAGGCTTGTCAGAGTAGAGGAAACGCTTGTTCCAGACCCCAGAAGGACCTATACGACATCAAGGCGAACACGATTGTAAGACTTATTTTTTCATTAAAGATAATACGAATGGATCCTGTTTTCTCAATGAGTTTTTTATTTAAATGACTTATTTCTTGAATTCTTTGATCATCAAGATAGATTTATGGTTTTTTGGGAAGAGCTATGGACTACTAACAGGCCTAAGGAATCTCGGTTGCCACCATCTTCACCTTCTGATTCTTTCGTGTTGTTGATTGCAGATCCTGAAAAAAGACTTATTCAAAGCAACAGGAAAGAAGGCTACGATCAGCGCTGGACTACAGGTAAGTCCTAAATCCTTCATTATAGATAATTCTAGATCCAATATAATCTAGAGAAAGTAGTTTACATTTGTCTATTTGTTTCTAGCTATTCGTAGGATACTAGGTAGATCTGTCTTGTTCGCAAGAACGATTTATCCGCCTAACAAAATGGCAACTCCACTGGAGATTCATCTATGTTTTTTGGATCTCCAAAAACATTTTTATAGGGTGGTTCGTCTATTCCTCTAGGATACCAGTCGCTCTTTGGTACCTTCTTAGGAGCAGATCCTCAACCAATTGAACAAGTGTTATCATTTGGTACGAATGGAAAAAACACTGACACGTTGAATGAAAAATAGATTTTTATAATGTCTGGAAGTATTCCAAATCCTCAACCTCAAGGAAGTCAGTTACCACCTGGGGGGCAACCTCAAGGAATTCAGTTACCGCCTAGGGGACAACCTAAAGGTAGTCAATTACTGCTCGGGGGGTAACCTCAGGGTAATTTTTTACCACCTGGAGGTCAAACTGTAGGATAATATTTCTTGCTTGGGGAGCAACATCAAGGATAATACATACCTCAAGGTCAATATCAACCCCAAGGATAGTACATTTCTTAAGGTCAATATCAACCCCAGAGTCAATACATTCCTCAGGGACAATTTCCACTCCAGATTCGGTATATTACTCAAAGTCAATATCAACCTCAAGGTCAGTACCCAACTCAAGGTTTTCAACCTCCTTCAGGTCAACCATTATTACAAGGAACTGGAAATTTTAAAGTTAATTATCAACCCTATGTTCAACTTGGTTATGGTCCTTCATATGCACAACCTTCTATGGGTCAATATCCTAGAATTAATATGGTGTGGGATCCATCTCAAATTCAATAGAATTTGCAACCCAATGTGCAGTTTCCTAATCAACCTAGAAAGCCCATAGGTTCTAGTCCAACCCAGCAACCTGTCCATCCTACCATTCAAGTCCCTGCAGCTGGTTTTGTTTAGCAACCTGGGCCTAGTACACCTCAGACTCTGCCTCAATCTATTGTTGTTGTTGCAACTTCTGTTCAACGTACCACACCTATTTCTGAAGTATCTGTAACTCTTGTTTCTACTACCCCTGTATTAGTGCAAATTATTCAAGTATTTGTGCCACAGTCAGGACCTGTAATTCAGACTACGGTCCAGATGCCTACAGGACAATCTGGTATAAGTACAATTCTCACTAGTCAAACAAAATTTACTATCAACCATACTAGGGGCAGTATAAATATGGACATACTACACAAAATCCACAATATCAATATCAGCCCTATCCTGGGTATACTTATCAAGTACCTCAACAACCCCAGTATAGTCCGGTTAATGTTGGTTATCCGGGAGGTTTCAAAATTCCCAATGCAAATCAAATTCTGGGATGTCCTGGATATCCTCCTCCTAGAACTGGTTTGATCACACAAGGTTATCAAGACCCTAGACGTCGGTTACCGTTCATACCAACTTTAGATTTTCCTGATTTGTCACGCCTTATGAATGATCCCATTTTTTATCTTTCGCATTGGCCGCCGATGCCTAATAAGTTGCCCAGTGATATTCCAAAGTTTGAAGGTAGGTCAGGAGACGATACATCTAATCATGTTATGACTTATCACCTCTGGTGTGCATTCAATTCACTAATCGATGATTCGATTTGGTTACATATTTTTCAAAGAACTCTCATTGGTCTAGCTGCCAGATGGTACACTGAGTTACCACGAGGCTCATTTAATCATTTTAATGCACTAGCTACTGCTTTCTTAACCCATTTTCAGTTTCCTTTCAGATACGACAATGGCACGGAATTGTTGACCTCATTAAATCAATCTACATCTATGTACATATCTGATCACATTCATGAATGGAGGCGTAGGAGACGTTTAGTGAAAGTCTTTATTTCGGATCAAATTTTGGCTAAATGGTTTATCAAATCGTTATTGCCCAAAATTACTGAAGATGTGGCCAAAGGCAGTGTTGTTACAGAAGAGAAAGTCATTGCTCAACTCAGTACCGTGACCTTGTATATACACAGTCAAGTACTCTGTATGACAAAATCCCCGATTTACCAAGACCTGGTCAGTTAACTACAAATCCTTCAAGCTCTCATGTCGTTGATGGTGTAATTGGTTCTGTTAGCACTAGCAAGAGTAAGAAGAAATCTTCCAAGATGGCTTCTCCTATTATAACTTTACCCAATTCACCCAAAGTATATTCTTCCATTGAAACTTCCACCGATATTCATGTTGTAGAATCATCTGCAGCCAATCCTAAAACTGGTGGTAAGAATATAGGTAAGAATAAAAAAAAAAAAATCATCTTCAAAAGATAAAAACGATAAAACTGAACCAAGTGACGATAAACGAAAACCTCGTTAACCTTGTCTCATCTGTGATGAGGATCATTTTACTAAAGAGTGCCCGCATAGAGCCGAGGTATCGAAATTCATTAAGGGTTTGCCTATACCTATTGTCTTGAAGGATCCCTTTCCTACTCAAGATAGTAACATGATTGGATATTCCTCCAATACGATAGAAGATGTCTTGAAGGTTGCGACGCGATTGCAAGATTATGGTAGTAAAAATCCTATTGGTGGTAAAGAAGTAGATAATTCTAATTCAACATCAACTACATCTCCCTCAGTTTTTGATCCATTACAGATCGAGAAACCAAATCCTGACTTAGTAATCAAACTGCCTACTAAAGGTGTGCTTCATAAATCAGCTTTCAATCAACATGCGAGAGCTGATCAAAACTAAAATATTGTTGAAGACTTGGTGATTTCCCCTTTAGCAATGTCATCTTTGGAAGTGTTTCCATCATGTCCAACACAAATAAAATTACTATTGTCAGCCATAGGAGCTGTAGATATTTAGGATTCGAACGTAATGATCTTTTATTTGGAAAATTTTACACCCTTCCTACCTCATCAAATGGCTTTTCATATTCCAGTAATAGTAAAAAATAGACGTTTCTTTTGTATTGTTGTTGATGAAGGGGCTTCTACTTGTATCATGTCATTAAAATGTTGGAAATCAATTGGTTCTCTGGCAATTAACCAATCTCCGACTATCCTAAAAGCTTTTGATGGAAGAGGATTCCAACCTTATGGTATTTTACAGGATCTACCCATAGAGGTCAAAGGCAAAATAGTTAATCTAGATGTGGAAGTGGTTGATGCCCCTATGGATTACAACCTTCTCCTGGGTCGTAGTTGGTCTTATGCCATGACTGTTGTTGTATCGTCGGTATTTCGTCTCATCATGTTTCTTCATAAAGGAAAGATCGTTAAAGTAGATTAGCTCTCATATTATTAATCTGACTCGGCCTCTATTGATAGCATCCAACATATCGAAAAAATGACTATCTCGTATAAAGATGTTGGGGTAGGTTTAATTAAAGATTCTACTTTACTGGGAAAATTTTCCCTGCCTGCTCCCAACATACCACCTCCTATTTCTAACATTAATATGATTACATCAAGCACTATTTCCTTTGATGATCCTTGGATAGTACCTTCAGACTCAGAACTGGATTCTTTCAATGGTGTGATGCCTTTGAGTCCTTTTGAATTAGCATATCAGGCAGTACAGTCATTTTTTGATACTCCTTCAACCAAACCTGATCTAGTGAATGTGATCAATGAGGAATCACTTTCCATATCAAGCTCAGCTTCGACATCCATTCTAGATCTTGTTCAACAAGTATTCAATATTGATGAGCATATTCGTGAATTTTTGTCTGTAGAAGAATTACCATGGGAAGATCTGCATCATTGATCTTTGTTTTTACCTGATCTCGATCATTTTGAGACTGATTTTTCCTCCATTTTTACCACTGATTATGTCAACGAACCCCAGGTTCCTCTCACAAATTCTGATTCTGAATTGAACTTAGCAAAAATTTCTACGACAGTTCCTATTGACATCTCAGTGAAACCTGGAATTGTTGAAAACATTCGCATAGGTGCTTCTTGTACACCAGATGAAATCCAAGCATATAAAGCCCTATTTCAAGAATTCCTTGAAATTTTTTCCTGGTCATATGAAGAAATGCCAAGAATCGATCCTTTAATTGTTGTTCATGAAATTAAAACATGCCCGGATGCTAAACCTCTCTGACAAATATTACGTCAGATACATCCGTGAAAAGTTGCCGCTATTAAGGCAGACGTTGAAAAATTACTTCATGCAAGTTTTATTTATCCAATTCCTTTAACGGATTGGGTATCTAATATTGTTCCTGTTAATAAAAAACAAGGGACAATAAGAGTATGTATCAATTATAGGGATATCAATCGAGCTTGTCCCAAAGACAATCATCCGACCCCTTATATCGATCAAATTATTGACGATTGTGCCGGAAGTGAAATCTTCTCGTTTATGGATGGATTTTCAGGCTACAATCAAAGAATCAGACTCCCTATCGATCAACCCAAAACAACTTTAATTTTTCCATGGGGACTTTCGCTTATTGCAAATTACCTTTTGGACTTAATAACGCTAACGTAACTTTTCAGAGAGCGATGTATTATGCATTTCATGACATTAAACACATTGTGTAGACCTATCTCAATGACTTACTTGCTCATTCATCGTGCAGAGAAAATCATATTACTCATCTACGAGCTATCTTTATGAGATGTAGGCATTATCGGATTCGCCTGAATCCTCACAAATGTGTCTTTTGTGTTGAATCTGGACGATTGTTGGGATTTGGTGTTTCAAAGGAAGGCATTCATGTTGACCCATCAAAGGTTGAGGCTATCATCAATTTACCTCCTCCTTCTACTCTTCGCCAACTCCAAAGTTTGCAAGGGAAAGAAAACTTTTTACGTCGATTCGTTCCTAACTATTGTGAGTTAACTAAAGGTTTTACCAAGTTGTTAAAGAAGAATATTCCTTTCTTTTGGGACGAGATCATTGATCAATCTTTTGATGCTCTTAAACACACGTTGACCCATGCACCGTTATTGCATCCTCCCAATTACAAGCAGGATTACTTTTTATACTTAGAAGCCTCCCATTCTACGATTGGTATGGTCTTAGTTCATGAATATGAATTCCACAAAAAACATGTGATTTATTATCTCAGTCACAATCTACATCCGACTGAAATCAAATACTCACAAGTGGAGAAATTGGCCTTGGTAGCAGTTCAAGCTGTCCAACGATTTCGTCACTACATTTTGTTACGCAAAACAACAGTGATTTCTTATTGGAAACCTATGATGTATATTTTGGCCAAACAACTGCTAGGGGGAAAATACTCCAAATGGATTGTTATCCTGCAGGAGTTTTATTTGGAATTAGAAAAATCCAAATCAAATAAATCATTGGTCTTCCCTGAACTAATGTGTGACTTCCCCAATACTGACACAGAAACAGTGGCAGAACATCCGATCGCGGATGAATCTTTGTCTCTTATCAGTACCCTCCATCTTTGGTATGGAGATATCATCATTTATCTCCAAACACAAACTTTTTGGCTCGAACTCTCATGGTCACAACGATGAACAATCTATTTCCAGTCTCAGCAATATCATATTGTTGGTGACACACTCTACCGTCGTGGAGCGGACTCTGTTTTTTGACGTTGTCTCACTCTTGATGAAGCTGAAAAGGTTTTAAATGACTGTCACTCTGGAGCATGTGGCGGTCATATGTCTGGGTATGCCATAGCCCAAAAGATATTGTGCATTGGCTATTTGTGGTCGTCCTTATTTAAAGATTGTATTTTTGCTATCCGAAAATGCCACAACTGTCAAATATTTGATCAAAAGATGCGTACAACACCCGGTCCTCTTCACCCTATAATTTTTGTCGGTCCTTTTGCAAAATGGGGCATTGACTTCATTACATGTAACCCTCACTCGGGCGAGGGCATGGGTATATTATTCTCGTAGTAGATTATTTTACCAAATGGGCCGAGGCAATGCCTACATTTGCGACAAATGGAAAAACTGCAGCTACTTTTTTGTTCAATCATGTGATTGCTTGTTTCGGTGTACCCCAAGCGATAATTACTGACCATGGGAGTCATTTTCAAAACATCATGATGACAGAACTGACTGATCAACTTGGCCTATGCCATGAAAATTCTACACCATATTACCCGCAGGCTAATGGTCTAGTTGAAGCTATCAATAAATTTTTAGTCACCATGATCAAACGAATCATTGGAATTCATAAATCGAATTGACATACCATGCTTTTTTCAGCACTTTGGGCATATCGAACTTCAGTAAAAACATCGACAGGTTTTACCCCTTTTCAACTGGTCTACGGTTTAGAAGCAGTATTACCGATTAAATGTGAGATACTGTCACTCTAACTAGCCATAGAGTTACTACCAGCCACTTCTGAAGAGGAGAAACGTTTCTTATACTTAGCTCAATTAGATGAGAATCGCCGCACCGCTGCATTAGCTACTGAAACTCATGTGAAACAAATGAAAGCTCAGTATAATAGAAGTGTTCAAGCTAACGACAAGCTAGGGGTTGGAAAATTTGAACCCATGTGGCATGGTCCTTATATTGTGAAGCGATAGCTTGTAAAAGGGGCCTTCGAACTGATTGATTTTGACGGGATCTCTTTAGGCAAACCCAGAAATGGGCTTTATCTGAAGAGATATTATGCTTAATTTTTATGTGGAAATATTCCTTGTATATTAGTTATTTTCTTAAGCTGGTGTGTTGTAGATTAGAAGAGCATGCCTAGTTTAAGTGTGCTTTTACTGCTATCCCTACTTATCCGGATCACTCTTGATTTTGCAGATGTCGACGTACCTTTCAACATACATTGGTTTTGTTGATGGTGCTTGTCGTAGTACATGGAACATTTCTTCTGCAGCTTCGGTTATTTATTCACCCACTGATGAGTTAGTGTCTATGCATGGGGTAAGACTCGGTCAAAGAACGAACAATATCACAGAATATAGCGCAGTTATTGAGTTATTATCTGAATCCATTTCATTTGGAGTTCATAGTTTGATCGTTAGGTTAGATTCTGAACTCGTTGTATTACAACTGAATAGAGTATATGCAATTAAAAACCCAGTGTTATTAAGATTGTTTTTTAAAGTTCGTCTCTTGGAACGAGAATTTGATTATATTGAGTATCAACATATTCCGAGAAATTTAAACACTTTAGCTGATGTAGCAGCTTCTAGTGTGATAAACAGAAATTTGTGATAATTAAAATAGTAGATCAAAATAACATTTGATAACATGTTAAGACAAATAACTAGAAATGGTAGTAATATCATAGCTTAAGAGTATTGTTTTCAAAAAAATATTACATCATCCTCGATCATAGGTTCAAAATGCCTTATGATTGGAAAAAAGTGATACAAAAATGATATAAGTCTACGATGTCAATCATCCACTATCCGTGGTGATGATCGCAATAAAACACTGCAGCCCGTGCCACCTTGATCAGAAATCTCCTGAACTGTCCTAGAACCTCGATAACATATCTCTGTAAACGGAGCGGAATGTCATCTATGGTCATCTCTGGAATATCTAAAGTCAACCGCTCTAGATGGTTTTCCAAGTTAGTGAGGGTCTCTGCTGTCTGATCCTGTGGTGGTGGTCCTGCAGCTGGATTCTTACCTTCCTGTCGAAAGGACGGAGAGTGGCTGGTCGACGCGGACCCACATTTGTATTTGAAATTTTGTAATCAGTTTTGGATGATTTAGAAAAAAAAATAAAAATTAGAATTTAGAACATGTCAAAATGATTTTTACCTGAGTCATCCCACTATACTCCTGGAGGAAGCGACATCTCTCGATTGCCACGAAAATCTATCCCATCATAAGGGAAATATTCTATCACGAAGACTTGGTTCTCCAACCAATAGAAATAAGCTCCAGTAAAGTGAACAACCTCGCCGCCCTCACTATGACGGCCATCAGTGCAACCTATCGAACCATCCGAGGCTCTCTGACTCTACCAGGGTCGACAAAGATGAGTTGTGGGGCAAGTGTAGGAATTCTCTCTAGAGAAAATGTGACCACAATTGCTCCATACCCGAAGTTTTTTAACTTCGCGTTCTTTGCTCTAGTTAGTTGGCCTTTGACATTGGCCAACACTGCCTCACACCAGTTGAAAATGGTGCCTCTAAAGCAGTCAACATCGATCTGCATTTGGGACCTCATAGCAACATGTGGAGCTGCGCTCCCACACAACCGAGTTACGGTAAATGCAACCAATTTAAGTTCGGGACGAATAATGATTTTGATGTTTATATGTTTATCTTTGGGGTCCGCTTCATCATTACATAATTCTTGCTGAAGGCTAATGACAGATTGGCCACCTGCCCTAGCGCCGAACAAAGAGATTGGCTCACCTCTCTTTGATAAGCCAGTGAGAAAATATGTTTCTTCTAGCTCAATTTTGAGCCGGTGGCCTCCAATTATAAAGCATTGCTCCTCAACATCCCATTTGTTTACCAACCAGGTCAATAAGTCTACTTGATCCCTCATACCCTGAATGGCCCAGAATTTGTATAAACTGCATTCTCTTAATGTGTGTAATGTGGGCAGATGTAACATAGCAGCATCATCAACCTCTTCATGCTCACGTTCTCTCCACTCAAGCATTGTGGATATCATGCAATGGACAAATTGAAATATTAGAAGCAATTTGAGTGAGGAAATTTGGTTTATTTTGGAAGAAACATTCATTTTATTTTTCCTTGTGGCGTGTCCACACTTTTCACATAAAAACAATGCGTAGATCTGCACGCGTCTTATGTGTAAGGTGCGGGACCACATCATTTTTTCCTTTGCAAAATTGTCGGGGTCCGCAGGTTCCATGTGTCTTACCTGCAGACCCCCGAGGGCGAATTTTTGAACATATTTTCCTCCTAAAAAACCAATTTAAACCCTAAATTGAGAAATTAAATGGATAAAAAGGAAGGTAAAGATGATGTGGATTACCTGGAACTGACGGTTTTCGATTCTGATGGGCGAATCTTCCGTAATCTCCTCCGGAACATTTTTTACCCAAAGCTCTCAATTTTCACTCTGAAGTCAAATGGTAAAAATGATTTAGAAAAACTCATTTTTATAAGATTTTTTGGATAAATGAAATGTAATTTTGTTTATTTTTTACTTTGAAAAGTGGTTTTTTGGATTATTTTTATTAATCATAAACATTTATGTTTAATTTTTGATTTTTTGTGCAGAATACAGGATTTTTGGGTGAAATGGTCATTTTGACAAAGGAGTATACTTTTTATCACTTTTTCGAACTCGTTAAAACTTACAAAAAAAGCGAAGCTATGAGTACATTTTTATCACTTTTTCGAACTCGTTAAAACTTACAGAAAAAACGAAACCATGGAGTCCTCTTTTAAGCCCTTTTCACACTCTCTAAACAAGAAAAGATTGCCGAGTACTTGACTATTCGAACTCGTTAAAGAAAATGAACAGTGGCCCTTTCAGTATAAGTTTACCCCTTTTTTGGACTGAGATGGATTATTTACGAAAAATTTATACGTTGACTAATCATGGTCAATAGAGTTCTCTCCTGTATTATTTTATCATTTTTCGGGCTTGAGAGACTAAATTTACGAAAAAGTACACCCACAAAGTTTTCTTAAGTTTTTTCTTCTGACTCCCTAAATATGAAAAACATCGAGTTTCTCCTATACTTGACTCGTTAAAATTTAACAGTAAAGGACCTGTCGATTACAAACAGGAATGAACCACTCCTTCTTAGGGTTCAATTTTTAAACTAAGTAGGACTCATCCGAAGGATGAGCTTATATAACAAGCAAATGTTATCCTCCTCAAGCTTGTCAAAAATAAAGAGGTACTTGCCAGAAATGGTGGGGGAAAAAGAGAGAAAACGAATCCATTTGTCACACTTTGTTTAAAAATAAGTTTAACACTCTTGAACACGACGCTTTTTATCACACTTCTACCTGGGTTGGGAAAATCCTTTTCCTATCAGTTAATCAGACCATATTGAAAGTCTTCAGCTGATTTCTGAGTATTAGCTTAGGTAAATTGTTACCAAACCATCTGCAGTGCCGTTATGTGTTCAAGATGATAGTTCAAATAAACCATTCATTTGCAAGCATATGTCTCCATTCGCGTTGACTTTCCCTGAGTCAGTCCTTGCAAAAAATTTCTACAAAACTTGATCTAATTGTTTTGTATCGTGGGCTTTCCTACGACGGATCACTTTCTATTGATGACAACTCATCATCTAGGAAGTTGATCTAGAATCCTTCAATACCCTGGAATCTGCATGCCTTAATGACAGGTTTCTCGCCTTCGATGACAGGTTGCATCATTGACCTTCGATTGAACGATTCCGTGAAATGTTCAAATTCAGATCATTTATTCACATTTCATGGATTGTACTGAGTACTTTGAGAGCCATTGTCATTATTGGTGGTTTCTCTCACACTTGTTAATAGTGTACATCATTGACTGGTAATAAAGTGGTTTCTACCATGTTCGACTTCGACACAATCAATCGCATGGATATAATCGTACTAGTTCGGGTAGCAGAAATCAAGACCCTAGATCTAGTTTCCACCATCCAAGCTGCGAGGAGTTTTATTATTCATTATGCAGTATACTATTCATAAACAGATGGCTGCGTCCATACTGTGTCTACGTTATTGATGTGATAGTAAAATCATTTCTAAAATCAGAACAGGTTTTAGTTAGTGTTTGATCTGAGTATGGGAATGCCTTTCTCAGCGATGATATATATATATGTGTATTTTTTGCATCGAATGTTTTTACAGGATTTCGACTGGGGTGTCCACAAGCTAATCCTTGAAATGATAAAGCACATCACTCTTCGAATACTCTCAGTATTCGCACTTTAGGAGGCAATCTGTTACACTAAAAATTGTCACCATGACGTTTTACTGTCTGTATGGGTTCGTCATTACTCATACAATACTCCCTTAGAAGTCTACAAACATAAAGTTCCTAAAACCAAGCCTTGAAATTGAGAGAAAAGCTTATAAAAGTCCTAAAAATACTTGTACCACACTTTCTCTTAGTATTACCTACAGTGCCGCATCTGTTTTCTCTGGAACATGCGGAACCGGCCACACTTTTTCTTCATTAAATGTGCGGATCCTTGTAAAAGGTAAAGTGAAGGCAGAAGTAAAATTTGGAAGCCCAGCTGGTTGAATCTGGAAGCTTCTGAAACCAATTATTCGGTGGAAAGGTCGCTCCTTTCATGTACATTCATCCCTCCATTAAAGGAGCCTACCCCTTGGTATGTGGAACTTAATTCCTTGGAAGAGGATTCTATCCCCTTTTATTTGGAGCTACAACCTATTCTCTTTTGCTATAAATTGAGGCCATAGTCCAGCTTCAAGGGGAGTTAGGCTTTGAGAGTTTTTAAGGAGAAATGTTGGAGAAACTCAGACTCTCTTAACTGATTGTCATATGGGAATGATTACACACTCATGTGTATGTTAGTCGAGAGAGTGCAAAGGCTTGTCAGAGTAGAGGAAACGCTTGTTCCGGACACCAAAAGGACCTGTACAACATCAAGGCAAACACGGTTGTAATGCTCCTTTTTTCATTAAAGATAATACGAATGGATCCTGTTTTCTCAATGAGTTGTTTATTTAAATGGCTTATTTCTTGAATTCCTTGATCATCAAGATAGATTTATGGTTTATGAATTAGTCTATATTAAGCAGGTGCTTCTGATTCTTTCATGTTGTTGATTGCAGATCCCGAAAAGAGACTTATTCAAAGCAACAGGAAAGAAGGCTACGATCAGCGCTGGACTACAGGTAAGTCCTAAATCCTTCATTATAGATAATTCTAGATCCAATATAATCTAGGGAAAGTAGTTTACATTTGTCTGTTTATTTCTAGCTATCTGTAGGATACTAGGGAGATCTGTCTTGTCCGCAAGAATGATTTATCCGCCTAACGCAGGGCATCCAGACCTCCACTCTCCAATCATTCTGACTCTTCATCACCTTTGCCTGAGGATTTGCAGGGCCGCTACCCTGCAACCCACAGTGGTAGAGGCTGAAACTTAGCCTCAAAGCGGTCTCACTCATCAACCCTTGTCCGCAGTAACTCCCCACAGCGGCACCACCCCCTTTTTTCCCCACCGCTGCCTTAGCTGGAGACTCTGCCTTCCCCGTCCCATGTGCATACTGCTCAATTCCACTACTCGTTCACCCTGGACCGTCCCCACATTACTGCCACCATCTTCGTTAGCTTCAAGGACGAAGCTTCACATGCGGAAAGCCCTCGCCCTAGGAAATTTCCAAAGAAATCTACTTCTGACTCAACGCCTTTGCCGCCTATAAGAAACCCTGTCGCTCATGGCGCTCCCGCCTCCAGCAGCAAAAGTAGGAGCGGCACTAACACAGGCAGCAGTGACAGTGGAAATGGGCAGTGCACACACCGTCAACATCTCAGAACATGCAGCGCCAGAAGAGACACAAATGCAGATGACACCGAGGAGTACAGGTGCCTAATTGTGGACGAGATTCCTCCTCGAGGCAATGACACCTAATTTCTTTCGGTTTCTTTTCTTTTTGGACTCTTTTTCCACTTTTTTTTATGATGCTCCTAGACATTCACGTTACTAGTCACTTAATTTTGTATAAAGTTGGTTTCCCTATGATGGGCAGCTATTGTAAAACTACTTTCGCTGGTTTTCCCTTATGGGGCAATCACATTTTTGATCTTTTGCCTTACAATGTCTCTGGAATTGGCTAGTCCAGCAATTCAAGAGACCAAAATCTCCATGTACTATATGTTTTTAAAAATAGATTTAAACTTACTCAGAAAAAAAATGTGTAAGTGAAGTGCAACCTACCAGCGCAGCACATAGAATAAAATTTCAACTTGAAAAAAACAATATATATTAAAAGTAATTTTAATTTATTTAAAATAAAATAAAATATATATTAATTATTTTAAAATTAATTTTTATCATTAATTTAAGTTTATTTCTTCGTAATTTAAATATATGTTAACTTATTTGCTTTTACAATATGGGTTTAGAAGAAATTTGGATGACCTTTACAACTCTGCAATTAATTTTAGAATAAGAAACTTGCCCATTAAATTCTTGGTCATCATTATTCATATAATATGAAGTTTTTGATAGTGTATACAGTAAAATTTCACTTGTAAGCAAAATCAGCAATCAATTCCCTCAAATAGCTTCCAAGAAAAAGCTATGGGGTAATGGCCGATTGATGGTGACAAAAGGCAGCTGTCAGGCCTTTACAACTCTACAGTTTTTCCTTATGGTTCCTTGTTTACCAGTGAGCACTCCCAAGTTACCCATCTTGACAATGGACTGAACGAACTGCTGGCTGAAATTCATAGGTTTTGCTGAGGATCCTGCAAAACTCCTTACAAAGTTAGTGGTTCTTGCATCCTCGAACAGCTGCTGATCAATTTGCAAGATACCTCTCCGGGCAGCAATCTGTTTGAAGAAACTGTTATCGAAAACAGAGGAGGTTCCCTGATCCAAATTTATGGGTGGATCTGCAGAGCTTCCAGAGGCAGGATCTGGGCATGTAGTCTTCAACTTGGTTACAAGGGCTGGATCCATGGTTGGGTCTGACTTACCAGTTCCCTGGAAGTTGTACAGCCTGTCACTGATGAAACTGCAATGTGTAATGCCAACAGTGTGGGCGCCTGCATCAATTCTCAATATCGTTAGTGTTAATTCATTTCTAAATTTAAAATTATATTTTAAACAATAAAAATTCACAATTTTAACGTTTAGAGTGTGAGAGCTTGTATTAATTTACATTCTTACATTTTAAAAAATAAAAAATCACAATTTTAATGTTTATACTGTGAATCTGCATCAATTTTCAACATGATTAATATTAATTCATTTATATATTCAAAAGAAATCATAGTCTTATTAAAAAAAAAAACTCAAACCTAAAAGAGTAACCAAGTCTAAAGCAGAGAGACCCTTGGAAGCAAAGGCTGCAGAGGACTGTGTGACGCTATCATCAGGATCTGGAAGTCCATTCCCCTCATCTACTCTGGACTGTGTACCATCTCTTCTTCCAGTGGGAACATCATAACGCGGTCCACCAACCTGCACATACCACACCAAATCAAATACAATATCATATAATTGCTTCTAATAATGTTCCTCTCACATGACCTAAAACTCTGTATAATTACCAGTGCAACAGCATCTCTGGTAGCCATAGCAATAATGTCAGCACAAGAAACTGTGTTGGGACATACAGCTTCTAAGATTTTTTTTATCTCATCAATGAATTCAAATCCTCTTACTGACTGATTGGGTCCTGCATCTTTCTCTACTTGATTTCCAGGAGTGGAATCTATCAGCAAGGATGCATCACACCCCTGAAACAAATGAAACAATTTCAGAAACCCAAAACAAAAACATGAAAAAAGATTTTGCCACACCGCCCCCTAAAAGCAAATATGCCCATTGTAAATTGAAAGGTTTGCCACACCCCTAAATATGAGCATTGTGAATTGAAGAGGTTTGCCAGAGCCCGCTCAAAAGCAATTTGGGGAATTATTACTCTTTTCAAAAGCAGTTTGAGAGAATTAAATTTGGGTCCAAGCTCTGATACCATAAGAGATTTGTCCTTACACAAGTTTTGGTAAACTTCCAAACAATTAACTAAGATTCCCAAAGTGAAAATTACGAATTTCATAAAAGTGCTATGATTACTCCAACATAAATACATATATAATGAATTAAAAACTCAATAAGTCATTGCTATGAAGTATTATATAAACTCTCAAATTCAAGATTCAAATTTTATGAATCAAATTAATCTTAAAAATTAGAAAATTAAATATAGCAATAAGGACAAATAAAATTTCTGCTTAATTCATCACATAAAGATTAATTGTGGTAAAATTGTTATCAATTTCTATTTGGTAAAGTTACTATGGACTAGTATAATTCGTCATCAAAACAAACTGAATCACATTAATTAGTTCGAAAAATGGTTGTGAAAGATATAACTCAAATAAGTTTGAATAACAAAAACCTCAACTCTGAAAATCTACTTAAACTCTGAAATCTACTTGATTTGCTTCTTTCTTACTCTGACGAAGCAATCGTGGAAATGCATTCGAAGAATAGCAGGCACAATGGTCATATCTGTGCTGAATTTTCTCTGTAACCTCAGCTGCACAAGTTTCTCTGCGCTTGGGCAATTCTGCTTGTAAAATCCCACCACAGTGCCTTGTGCATTGGCTGGCACAAATTCACATAATATCGCCACGGCCACCATGAGCCCCAGAGCTGTACCTCCTAGACCCGTGATCTTTGCAGCAGCAAATTGAAGTTTCATATTTCCAGTGGCTGTAACAATCGAATCTATGATATTGGAAGGTCTATCAAAATATTTTTGACAGACTCTAAATTGGGAAACACATTTATATAGTGTTTGAAAACGCGTGAGGATGGTAGAACCCGAGTTCATACCAGGATAGTCAAACCGAATCTCGTCTCCACGTAAAAAGGCAATCCGTAATTACTACGACTGCCCACAGAGGCACACTTTAATTTTACTGTATGAAAACAGTGCGTTATGATGGTCCCGTATTCCACACCCGTTAGTTAGTGCGTTCATGGCTGCATTCATGATGTGAAATCAACGGTACTCTTCATCGGCGAGCCTTATTTCAGCTGCCATAGGCCCATTAATGCGGCCAGGCAGCTGATGCCGGCCGCACGATGATCTACGGCTTTAATCCGACGGCGGACATCAGCTGCCTGGCCGCATTAATGGGCCTATGGCAGCTGAAATAAGGCTCGCCACTCTCATCAACATAGTACTGTGTCCCACTCGCATTCAAATTCTCTTTCGTTTTGATGTTTATTTTAGCTCTTAATCGGATAGTATCTCATTCATACAAACTTGTAAAATTTTAATTTGAATCAATGGTTCGAGAACTTCAGAATAATATGATTAATTTTAAATTGGTCACAAAAATCTAAGATTAAACTATTTTTCAAATTAATAAATTCAAATGGAATATATATACTAGAATTTAAATAAAAGATATATTTAAATAGTGGTATTTTTTTTAATATATATGACATAAATTTGGAATTAAAATAAGTCTCACATTAATTTACTTAATAAAATAAGTAAAATTGGTAAGTAAAACATTATAAAATATTTAGTTTGATTTCATCAATTAAAAATAAATATAGTATGGTGATTAATAATTGTATTAATAATGTTCATTGGGTATAGAGTGCATTGTTAAGTCATTCTCTCATGTGAAGATCACTCGTTCTAAATTGTGTGGGCAAAAATCCAGTCATGTGTCACACTTTCTCAAGCCAGAAGTCAAGCTTAATGTGATCTTTGATGACCCATGATTTTGGTGGCTATCGAGTCATGTGTCACGATTTCTCAAATCTGCGATTTTGGTGGCTATCGAGTCATGTGTCACGGTTTCTCAAGCCAGAGGTCAAGCTTGATGTGATCTTTGATGACAAAGTGATTTTGGTGGCTTAGATGCCCCTCGATCACAATTTCTCAAGCCAAAGGTCAAGCTTGATCTAATCCTTGATGACCTGAAACCACTTGACAAGAAAAAAAAATTATTATATTAATAATTAAAATAGATTTTTATTAATTATTTATAAGAGTAATCTAGTCCTGTCACAAATTGGTCCAAAAAATAGTGGAAATCCCAGCATGATTTTTGTCAAAATCTTGTAGAAATTTTGGGAAATCTGGGTTAGATGTGTCAAACTTCAAGATTTTTGGTCCCCATGAAGTTTTTGATGGTGTTGAATCCATTTCCACCATCAAAAAATGGTTCAGACACTCTTGTGATCAGATTTTTGAAAAAAAAAATTCAAGAAAAACAATTTATATACCCATTAGTAAACTATATATTAAAAAGAATTACACCTTTTTCATATATATATATATATATATATATGAATATGATATTGAAATATCTTTTTTATATATAAAAAGTTATATTAAAATATTTTATTTAAAGTCATTTCTCTATTTAAATGTTTTAAGTATGTTAAGCTCATGCTAAATATAAAATGAATTACATATCTCTCTCATACATATATAAATTAATATTTTATTGGAAGTCACATATCCATTTAAATATTGTAAAGATGCAAAAAATTTTCATATCTAATATTTTTTTATTATTATCCAATTTTAAGGTCACAGGCAAGTCAAAGACAAAATTGGTGTATTTGACTGTAAAGTCTACAAAGGCGCACATACTCTACCCCACCTCGCTCTAGTTTTCAACTTGTGACTTCTTAGGCCCACCCAAGTTGTATATATAATTGATGCTGACATATTTTTATATATATTCAATTACTTTCTGTTATATATAATTGATATTGAATTAGGTCTGGCGTATGCTCTAAAACCTGTTCTGGTTGGTTAAGAGGTAATATTCGCCATTGGCTGACTAAAAGGTCATCTGTTGATGTTTTATATAGCAACGAAAGGTATTCCCTTCCCGAAAACAATGTATAATATATACTATATTATATACAACAATATATCATATAAATATAAATAATCATTAATTAATTAAAAATGAAAAAAAATAGGAAATTAAATTAACTTATTTCCAAGTACGGAGTAATGTTTTTCTTAACATGCACTTCAGTTTAAGAAATCCTTTTGTTTTGTTTTATTTGGCATGAAATACAATGAGCCAATGGTTTACCAAAACTATGGACCTACAAACCACCAATCGTAAAAAAAAATTACGAAATGATAAGTAAATTCATTTTGATCTAGTAAAATAAATTTTATGGATGGGTAACAAATTATTTTTACGAAGTTATTTTGGAAAATACCATGGGCTAATAACTTGACTCTAATACCATGTTGAACTATTTCTTATTTTTAAATTTTGGTAATTATTTACTTATGATCAATAATTAAAAACTTAAAAAGTTATCAAGGTTAATTCCATTTTTAGCATTGTGTAAACATTATTATATTGATATAAGATATATGTGATTATCTTATATCAATATAATAATGTTTATACAATAGTAAAAACGGAATTAACCTTATAACTTTTTAAGTGTGTAATTATTGATCATAAGTAAATAATTACCAAAATTTAAAAATAAGAAATAATTCAACATGGTATTAGAGTCAAGTTAATAGCCCATGGTATTTTCCAAAATAACTTCGTAAAAATAATTTGTTGCCAATCCATAAAATTTATTTTACTAGATCAAAATTAATTTATTTATCATTTCGTAATTTTTTTTTTGTGATTGGTTGTTTATAGGTCCATAGTTTTGGGAAACCATTGGCTCATTGTATTTCATGCCAAATAAAACAAAACAAAAGGATTTCTTAAAGTGAAGTGCATGTTAAGAAAAATATTGCTCCGTAGTTGGAAATAAGTTAATTTAATTTCCTATTTACACGATGGTGTCCTATTTTAGAGTAGAAGATAGGCTAGATGGAGCAAACATTTTCATATTGTAAAAGCATATAATATTTCTCATCCTAGAAGAGAATGAGATCTTCTATTATGTCAAGAAATACCTCCCAGAACTTGAAGAGGAAGATGCCAAGGCAAAGCATAAGAAGAATGTGATCAAGGCTAAAAATATCTTTTCAGATTCAATCAAAGACCACGTAATTCCTCATGAATCAGAATTGAAGACACCAAAATAAATTTTTGATGCCTTATCAAGATTATATGAAAACAAGAATACAACAAGAAATATAACTCTAAGGAATCAACTAGAAGATATTGGAGATTCATTGGATGATGCAAGTCATGTGACTACAAGTCTAAATGGTTTTCATTCTTCTTGGGATGCATTTTTTCAAGGAAGTTTTGTGAGAAGGAAATTATCTAAATTTGATAAGATATGGACAAATTGTACTGAATAATAATCAAGACTGATATCCAAGGCACAAAAGACCAATGATGAAGAAAATATATCCAAGGCACAAAAGACCAATGATGAAGAAAATAGAGCTCTTGTTGCTCATGTGAAGAGAGGAAAAGAAAGAAGAAAGAACAATCCAAAGAAAAATAGAAGATTGGTTCTAGATCTGAAGGAATGATGTATCTAAGATTAGGTGTTATAGCTTTCGGAAGTTGGAAAAATTTTCTTACTAGTGTTCTCAAGGGAAAGGAAAAATAAAAAATCATGCACATGCAATAGATATGGAGGAGTTTGCATCTCATAAAAAGACAAGGGAGACAAAAGATTAAGAGTGTGTCTTTGGCTCAACTTTGACATGCACCATCACTAAAGGAAGAAATATTTGGATAGTAAACAATGGTTATTATAAGCACATGACTTGGTTCCAAAATTCTCTTACAAATTTGACAAAAAAAATTTCATCTCTTCAGGTGCAACTTGGAGATGATTCAAAGCATGTAATGAAAGGATTAGGAGAAACATCCTACCAACTTGATTTAGGTAACTCCATTTCAATAAAATATATATTTCTTGCACAAGTTTTAAAGAAGAATATTCTCTCTATATTTGCTTTATAAGATCGAGGATTCAGAGAAGCTTTTGTTAACGACTAATTCCTTCTATGGCCTAAAGGTTCAAGTATAAATTCATTCGATGTGATTGGTGTATGAGAAGGAGGATTATACAAATTAAAGGGACACCCATCACAAGCTCTTGTACACAATAGTATTAGCTCCAATGAGCTATGGCATCAAAGACTTTCTCACCTCAACTACAAAACCTTTCCAGTTTTGAGAAAAATGGTCATAGGTATACCAGATATGCTGGTGGAGCATGATGAAGTATGCAAAGGTTGTGCACTTGGCAAGAATCCCAAGGGAAGTTTTCCATGCATTGACAATAGATCTAAAGGGATCTTGGACATTATACATTCAAATGTATGCAAGCAAATTATTGCACCATGTCTAAGTAAATTTTTATATTATGTCACTTTTATTGATGATTTCTCACACAAAATATAGATTTTTTTCTTGAAAGAAAAAGATGTAGTTTTCAATAAATTTCAAGAATTCAAAGCTTTAATAGAAAATCTCTCTAGAAGAATGATTAAAGTTTTGAGTTTAAATAATGGAGGTGAATACACCTCAAATGAGTTTAAATACTTTTGTAGAAAATCATGGATTAATAGGGAGTTGAAAACTCCATACAACCCCCAACAAAATGGTGTTACAGAGAGAAAAAACAGAACAATTGTAGAACCAGCTAAAGCAGTGATCCATGAAAAGAACATACCCATGTATCTATGGAAAGAAGCATCCAGAATAGTTTAATATTTTAAAAACATAATTATTCATAATATATTGGGGAACCAGACACCAAGAAGAAGTATTCACCTGGAAGAAACCATAAGTTAGCCACTTGAGGATATTTGGTTGTCCAGTGTACATAAATGTTCCTGAGGAAAAGATAACAACACTAGAGACTTCAAGAAATAAGGGAAATTTTGTTGGATATAGTGAGACTTCAAAGGCTTATATAATATACATCTATGGGTAGAGAAATATTGATATTAGTAGAAATATCACATTTGATGAAGAAGCAACTTTCATGAAATCTAAAGTCTCACATGGATGAGAAAAAAGAGGAGCAAAAGGCCCCGAAGGATACAATGATGATTGAATTTATTCTAGAAGAACATATCCCAGAAGATTAGGATGAGACAGTAGAGCCAAATATACAGGTAGATCCACCCAAAGAGGTTACAGTCATCAAGAAGAGACTAGTACGACTTCATAACACATTTTAGGAAAAAAAACATGCATCTCCCAGAGAGCTAGGTCCCTATAATAATAGTGTATCCCTGTATTTTTATTATTAGTATAGCCCCCTTATTGTTGTTGGTGTTCCCATGTAGTCCCCATATTATTATTATTGTGTCCCATAGAAGCCCACTATTTTTATTGTTGTGCCCTTACATTATTATTGTTATGTCAGCTAGGATTATATTGGGACCCATTAGACTCCTATATATAGAAAGGAGGTTTTTCAATTTGTATCATCCAAGAATTTTTCATTTATATAATGTAAACCTCGAAGAGGCTGATGTCTAAGTCGTTGATCTCTCTTTTCATCTATTTTGTGAGTTGGTTGCACAACATTTGGTATCAGAGCTTTGTATTCTAAGGTTTCACTGTTGCAAAGAGGACGTCTTCGAATATTCACTATAACGTTTTTTTGCGAAGCTTCAGAAGCTAAAAAAAAAACCATTTGAGAAGAGATCCTGAGGAATGTCTTGTAAAAATTTCAGACGTTGGTTCACAAAATTTTAGGAGACATGATCTGTGGAAGTTAGGGTTTTTGAAGGCTCCATAATTTCACCCCAAATAGGCTACCAAGGAAAAATCATCATAACTTTCATTTCAGATATCGGATTGGAATTATGTAAATAGTCGATGAAAGTGCATGGAATTTAGTTTCTTTTTCATCGATGTTAGAGCCGAAGGTTGAAACAGTGACACATGGCATGTAGTACAAGTTCGCTCTATTGAACCAACCCATAATTAGTTCATTGTGGGAGATCATGCATAACTTTGTCTTAAATAATCCAAAATGGGTCTAAGTTGTGGCATTGGAAAGTAGCCTTAGAGGGCTACAATAACGCTGAATTTCAGATCTTGCAGATCCAAAATAAAAGAGATACATCCATTTCAATATCAAGCTCCTAAAAAACAAGAAAATGTGTGTATTTGTTTTTAAAAATGTATATCTTGTTTGAAAGATCAGTTTGAAGTGATTCCAAGGGCATATTAAAGCATATATATATCAGTATTAGGCTCTAAAATACCCCCCAAAAAATAATTCTACACCCATTAAGCCCTCAAAAGGCTCTATTATGACTCATGAAGAGGAAGAAGTGCAACATGATATATCAAAATTACGAGACCAAGTGCAACAAATTTCGCTCTCACACAGATTAACAAAAAATGAAATGGAAGCTAATATGGATGGTTTGAAGAAAGAAATGAAATGTATGGAATCTGAGATGGATGGTTTGAATAATGGCATGGAAGCTAAGATCGATGGTATAGAAAAAAAACTAAAAAGAAATATGGAAGACATGAAGAATGGTCTAAAAGTAGACATGGGAAGTTTGAAGGAAGGTTTGACAAAGCTGCTACAAGAAATGATTCCTAATGACGAAAAGGTAGTAGAGGAAACTCATGATGGGAACAAAATAAATGTTAATCATGATTTCTTAAAATCTAACGATTGATTGAAGACCTGCCATATTCCAAAGGTCGATATGAGGAAGTTTGATGGCAAGGATACCATAACATGGATACTACATATGGAGCAATATGTTGATCTGTATAATGTGAAAAACACACAAAAGGTACGTATTGAAACTTTATATTTAGAAAAAAATACATTTGTATGGTATTTATCTCTTTTCTCTCGTAAAAAAATTGTCACTTGGTCAATTTTTAAGGAGGAAATGATAGCACATTATGAGGATACAAAGAGAAACACCTTCTTTAGCCAATTGATCAATCACAAACAAAACGGTTCAATAGTGGAGCACATTTAGGACTTCCAAAAATTGAATATAAGGGTAAAGGTTATTCTAGAGGAGCACATGATTGATGTCTTCATAGTGACTTTAAAGGATAAAATCCAACATGATATTTGTCTTTGGGAACCCGATTCATTGGAGAAGGAATTAAGGTTCACAAGAAAAATTGAAAGAAAAATTATGGTAACAAGGAAGCCTACCACTCATATATATAAATAGGGAAGTGTTGCTACTCCTAGACTTCCACAATCTTCAATTTTGACACCACAAAAATTGGAAGAAAAACGAGAAAAATGCCTTTGCTATAGTTATGATAGAAAATACACTAAAGTTCATAAGAGTGTTGAGAAGAAATTATTTTACATAGATTGTGAAGAGAAGGAAGAAAAGGAACAAGAAACTTCAAAAGAAGAGGATACACACTAGGAACCAGCCCTAGAGGAAGAAGAAATGAATTCGACCATATCCTGTAATGCATTGGCATGAATTACCACTCCTCAAACTCTCAAGATAGAAGGACATATCAAGAAGAAAAATGTAATAATGTTGATTGATTCAGGTAGTTTCCATAATTTTATTCATTATATGGCAGCCAAGGAATTGAATTGCTTCCTATACCCAGTACCATAGTGTCAAGTGATGGTTGCAAATGGAGGAACTATAAATTTATCTAGAAAGTGCCATAATATCAAGCTAACCATGGGAGAATATGTATTTAATAGTCCAATGCTCTCCATTCCAATGTGTGGTGTTTATGGTGTACTAGGAGTACAATGCTTACAATCTTTGGGGACAGTAGCTTTTAATTTTCAAGAAATTTTCTTGAATTTTTTTTCGGAAGGAAAGGAAGTTGAATTAAGGGGTATTGAAGGGAATATGGGAAAGATAATCAACTCTAATTTCATGACAAAGCTTATGAAGAAAGAAAAACGAGGCGTAATTGCACAATTATGCTTACTAGAGTTTCAAACATCAAAATCATCTATTTCTCCAGATCTCCAAAAAATATTGGACAATCACTCCAAGGTGTTTGAGACTCCCAAAGGACTCCCACCTATTCATGATCATGATCATGCTATTCATTTGATTCCATGAAGTGTTCCTCCAAACATCAGGCCTTACATGTATCCTTATGCTCAAAAGAGTGAGACTGAATGCATGGTTTTTGAAATGCTAGAGGCTAGTGTAATTCAACCTAGTCAAAGTTATTTCTCTACTCCAGTAGTATTGGTGCATAAGAAGGATGGATCATGGCATATGTGTCCGGATTATAGGGAGCTCAACAAGCTCACTATTAAAGATAAATTTACCATCCTCGTCATTAATGAATTATTGGATTAATTACATGGAGCAATTTACTTCACGAAGATGGACCTTCATTCTAGATATCATCAAATTATAATGAAGACTATAGACATTTCGAAAACAACATACAGAACTCATGAGGGTCATTATGAATTTTTGGTCATGCCTTTTGGCCTTACTAATGCACCTTCCACATTTCAAGGTTTGATATATTCCATTTTCAAACCCTTCCTTAGAAAATTTGTGTCAATATTTTTTGATGATATACTAATCTACAACAAGTCTTGGAAGGATCATGTTTAACATGTTGACAGGGTGCTCAAACTATTTGAGGAGAAACAATTATATGCAAAAACCTCCAAATTTTTCTTTGGAGTATGAGAGGTGGAAAACTTGGGTCATATTTTATCTCATGAGGGTGTTAAGGTAGACCCTAAAAAAATTAAATCCATGAAGGAATGGAAAATCCCCACAATCATAAAGCATCTTTGAGGATTTATGGGGTTAACATGGTATTATCGCAAGTTTGTTAAGAATTATGAGAGAATATCTGCACCTCTAACATCATTACTAAAGAAGGATGCATTTTCTTGGACTCCATAAACAACTAAGGGCATTTAACATCTTAAAGAGGTAATGTGCCAAGCATCAGTCTTAGCTACACCAGACTTCACAATTTTTTTTATTGTGGAACATGATGCCTCGGGAAATGGAATTGGTGTAGTTTTAATGCAATAAGGAACACCCATTTCTTTTGAAAGTCATCCAATCAAAGGACAGTATTTACTGAAACCTATTTACGAGAAGGAAATGTTGGAAATACTACATGCACTAAAGAAATGACAACCTTACCTAATGGGAAGACACTGTAAGGTAAAAATAGATCATGGTCATCTTAAGTACTTTTTGGAACAAATATTGTCTTCAAAAGATAATAAAAAATGGTTCACAAATATGTTGGGTTATGACTTTTACATCATCTACAAAAAAGGGAAGCAATTTTTTTTTGCAGATGAACTCTCAAGAAAGGATGAGGATGTGGAAGGAATGTTTTGTGTCATTTCTATCATCCAACCTGAGTCGATAACTGAAGCAAGGGATGAATGGAAGAATGATGAAGAGGTGTGGACACTCGTTCAAAATTTGTATAAAGATCCTAGTACATCTGAAACATTTAGCTAGAAAAACGATTCATTATGGTAAGAAGATCACTGATATATTTGTAATAATTCCCAACTCTAACAAAAGATCCCTTAGGAGGGCACTCATGATTTTTAAAAACTTACCACAGGGTCAAGAAGGATTTTTTTTAGGATGGCCTTAAATCTGATATTCAAACATTTGTGGCGGAATGTTTGGTTTGAAAACAAAATAAATTTGGGACAATTAAGACCCCAGGTCTGTTACAACCTTTATCCATTCCAAGTCAACATTGGAAGGAGGTTTCAACATATTTTATCACAGGTTTACCCAAGTCCAAAGGAAATACTATCATCATGGTGGTAGTTGACAAAATTACCAAGTATTCACACCTTTGTGCATTATCTCATCCATTTAAATCCAACAGAGTTGCTACTACATTTATGGAAACAATTCAAAATCTACATTGAAACCCAAAGATCATTGTAAGTGAAAGAGATCCCATTTTTACCATAAATTTTTGGGCGAAATTATTTTCTTGTTTGGGTACTCAATTAGCTCACAACTCATCATATCATCCTCAATCTAATGGGAAAACTAATATAGTGAACAAATGTTTGGAAGGATATCTCGGTTGCTTTGTATTTGATAAACAAACACAATGGGTTAAGTGGTTACCTCTATCTGAATGGTGGTATATCACTTCCTTTCATACTACAGAAAAAATGACCCCATTTATGGCACTTTATGGATACCATCCACCTTCCATCACATCATATTTAAGATAAAATTCTAAGGTTCAAGCAGTGGAAGATCACATCGAGCATCAACAACAAGTTCTCTAACTCTTAAAGGATAACCTCACTTTCACGCAAAAGTAAATGAAATAAAGACAGATCAACATCACAACGAAAGAAGTTTTGATGTAGGAAATTGGGTATTTTTATGGCTACGACCATACATTAAAATTTCCCTCAAGCAAGCTAAGAAGAATAATAAATTATCACCAAAGTATTATGGTCCTTCCAAGATGTTGCAAAATATTGGTACTATGGCATACAAATTGGATCTTCTTGCATCTTCCTGAGTGCACCCATTTTTCCATGTTTCATGCTTAAAGAAGGTTATATGTGACAAGATACCAGTTCAAACAATATTTCCATAACTTGACGAAGAAGGAAAAATCATATTGAAACCTAAAGAAGTCACAGAAACAAGAACTCGACAGCTACAAACTCGATCAATTTCAAAGTATCTCATTAAGTGGAATAACTAATCTGCTGAAGATTCGACATGGGAGGATGAGAATTGTATACATAAGCATCCATAACTACTCAAGCATTGAGGACAACACTTGTTTGAGGGAGAGGGGCATGCTAGGTCCCTATAATTATAGTGTATCCTTGTATTATTATTGTTATTATATCCCCATTATTGTTATTGTTGTGCCCATGTAGTCCGCATATTATTGTTATTGTGACCCATAGAAGCCCACTATTGTTATTATTGTGCCCTTACATTTTTATTGTTATCTCGGCTAGGATTATATTGGGACCCATTAGACTCCTATATATAGATATGAGGTTTTGTCATTTGTATCATCCAATAATTGTTTATTTATGTATTGTAAAGGAGGTTTCCCCCTTAGAAGAGGTTGGTTTCTAGGTCGTTGATCTATCTTTTCTTCTATTTTGTGAGCTGGTTTCATAACATAGAGGCTCCTTTAGATAGAGTAAGAGACCACACAATTTTTCTAACTATGTTGTGTTGATGAGTAAAATCAATGATTCCGAACCTTCCACATATGAGGAAGCTGGAAAACAACAGGTGTGGAAGGATGCTATGATGGATGAGTACCAATTCATCATAAAATTATGTGTGGGACATGGTTCCAAGACCATAATGGAATCTAGTGGTGACTTCAAAATGGATCTACAATATCAAGCATGCTTTTGATGGCAACATAGAAAAGGTTTGATTTGTAGCTAGAGAATTCTCCTAGAAAGAGGGAAAAGATTATGATGATACATTTGCCCCAATATTTAGGTACGCTTCTATTAAATCTATCATCTCTATTTCTTTTGTTATGGTTTGGAAATTACACCATATGCATGTAAATATTGCCTTCCTAATTTTTGTAATTGTAGAAAAAGTTTACATAGAGAAGCCACAAGGTTTTGTGATCCATGGGAAAGAGTCCCATGTTTGTAAGTTGAAGAAATATTTGTATGGGCTCAAGTAGGAACCCAGGGCATGATAATATGCCAAAATGAATAGTTATTTGATGAGCTTGGGGTTTAGCAAGAGTAATGAAAATCCAAACCTTTACTACAAGGTTGAAGATGGTTGATCCTTAATATTGGGACTATATCTAGACGACATTTTTCTTACAGGGGAAGAGAATCTCATAGATGGGTGGAAGAGGGAGATCAATTTAGAGTTCAAAATGAAGGATATAGGTTTAATACATTATTTCTTAGGATTATAAGTGTGGCAAAGACCATATGAGATCTTCTTTAACCAAGGGAAGTAAATAATTGAGATCTTGTAGAGATTTGGGATGATAGGCTACAAGTCCATGGCCATACTTATGGTTATGAATATAAATTTCTTGAGTGATTCTTCTTCATATTTGGCTGATCTCGTGATGTACATATAGTGAATTGGATCCTTGATGTACCTGATTAATACTAGGTTGGATCTATTCTTTGCAATGAACACATTGAGATAATACATGGGTGGGCCTAGACATGTACATTTGGTAGCAGCAAAGAATGTATTGAGGTATCATTACATGCATGGTACGGTTGGATATGTACTTAGATACGTCTCAGACGATGAAGTAAAATTGCAAGGTCACAGAGACTCTAACTGGGCAAGGAGTGTAGTAGACAAGAAAAGCACATGAAGATGTCACTTCATTTTGGGATCAAGTATGATCTCATGTTTTAGAAAAAAAAAAATTGTCATTGGAACTCAATACAATGGAGGAAGAATATATAGCAACTAATGATGCAAGTTGTGAAGCAGTGTGACTTTGAAAATTGATCTAGATTTAGAGCCAACTTTGATATATTGTGATAATAAGAGTTATGTGAAGGTTTAAGAGAATCCAGTCTTTCACAAAAATTCAAAGCATATAGACATAAAATATCATTTCATCATAGACATGGTATAGAGAGGAGTAGTGGAACTCAGGTACATATCCACAAATGAGTAGACAACAAACATCCTCACCAAGCCTCTATCTAAAGTGAAGTTTGAATATTTCAGAGACAAGCATGACATGATGCATAATTCCAACCCTCATTGAGAGGGAGTTGTGATGTTTCTCTTATAGTGGGAAGATACTCTCCCTCTAGCCAAGGGTTTCCTAGATCAGTCATGTCAAGTAACTGAGAGAGTAATGAGTAGCCCGGGATAAGTCTTTCCTATGCCATGTGAAGTGGATAGGTGTGATTGGGCTACAAGGAGAGGAGAAACATCATATATACTTGCAGCATAGTCTTGAGACTATGGTGGTAGTCCTACCCATACCATGTTAAGTGGTTGGGTGAGATTAAGACTACTAGAGGAGAACATCATCAAAGAATACCTTCCTCAATAAGAGGGAGTGTTGATGTTTTATATAATAGTGCAAGGTATTTCTTTTCAGGAAAAAAAATTGCATAATATATATTATATTATATACAACAATATATGTTTATATATTATATTATATATATAATATAATATATAAATATAAATAATAATTTGTTAATTAATAATGAAAAAAATAAAGAAAATATATGTATTGTTAAAAAGACATGTATATTAATGGAAAGACAACCAAAACATGTATATATATATATATATATATATATATATATATATATATATATATATATCGAGGCCCACAAATGTAATCAGGCATCAATAAATATATCGTATATCTTATGCCATTCTAATAATGTTTACTCAATCGAAAAAACAAAGTTAATCTTGAGTATTTTTCAAGTTTGTAATTATTGATCATAAGGCAATAATTGCGAAGATCTAAAAATAAGAAATAATTCAACACTAGGGCATAAGGAAAGAGGTTATTTGCCTAGGATTGAGAGGCATTTGGTAGGATTAAAAGCTCGATGCCTTAGGGACCACAATGAGGTAATTTAAGGTGGTGTGGTTTTCCTTGAAAACAATGATGAGTCAGCCTACATTTGCCGAAGATAAATACATTTATTGAGAGAAACATTAAACCAAGTGACAACAATCATAAAGAATAAACATAATGCATATGAATTTTACCTTGGAAAACCTCAATCCGAGGAAAAACTAGCTAATGGAGTTGTATTTGTCCGTTTGTAAAAACCCATCTAAGTCGCCCAAATGAGCCTTCTCCTCTCACCTCCATGGAACATTACAATGAAGTCTTGAAAAGAATTTTAAATACTTCATTACATGAAATCCATGGGCACAAAACCATGGGCCCAAAACCACTAATTTTTGACCGAGTCGTTGTTGACTCCTTTACCATGTCAAGTTTTACCTGACAATCCCTCCTTGAAAATTGAATTGGTTTTTCCAATGACCAAATCCGACGAAACCATCCAAGTGAACCAGCACTACTCACCTCGAGGCCCTAACCTTTCAAATTTTATAACCAATATATCTATTAATCCATGATATTCCTCTTACTCTTGTTGTTTTGAGAAGGTGTGTGCAATCTACTTTGAAAATAAAAGTTGTGTGCAATTTCATCAATGAATATTGTCCACAATCTGGTGACACTATCAAAACTCACACTTTACATGGAGTTCCCTCTACTCATAAAGAAGGATTTTTATTTTTCTCTTCAACATTCCCTTTATATTAATGTTTTTAGTTCCCACTCACTAGTTCTCATTAGTAGGCATGAACAAGCATTACTATGACATGGAAATTATAATAGAGGAAATTCTCCTCAATCATGTTGAAAATGCCAAGGGATCCGTTGCACTTAGAAGCCTCATCTTCATTCATAGCCTTTACTCGAACCAAAATCTTTTGCTTGAGATGTGTGAAAGAATTACATGTGAAAATTGTAGCTTTAAACAAGAAAATTTAAAGGTGTATATGGAAAAAGAGGGAAGCAATTAACACCATACAAGAAGACACAAAGTTGATATCAGAGTTCATCCAGGAGGGAATACGTCTTCAGGCCCTGCTCAAATAGTGGGGAGGACTTTGTTTCATTAAATGGAAAAAATGAAAGTACAAGTACAAAAGGGGGAATTACACCCTCATACTCGCCCAATCTGAAAATGGCCGAAAATTGCAGACCTATGATGATGAAGTGGGAAGCACCATTGGATTTGTGGCATCAAGTAGTGCAAAATCCATAAAAAATTTATCCCAATCTAACAAAGTGAAAATATTACCCCTCTAGAAAATGGCTCAGATCATGGTTATGCCCCCTCCTGCACACTATTGAGGGTTCCGCTACCTTGGTTTTTGTGCCCGCTCCTATCTTCCTTGGGCGCACTGCATAAATGAGGGTTTAAGTACTGCTAGGTTTGCAGATTTTACAAGGAGTTACTTGGATGGATTGGTTGAGATATGGATTAGGTGTGAAGAGGTCGGGTGGTCAAACCCTGACCCCTCCTTAA
The DNA here is from genome assembly GCA_034641835.2 of Pinus albicaulis. Classification (NCBI taxonomy): domain Eukaryota; kingdom Viridiplantae; phylum Streptophyta; class Pinopsida; order Pinales; family Pinaceae; genus Pinus; species Pinus albicaulis. The sequence goes on along the minus strand of CM076584.1, from coordinate 1,220,520,558 downwards.
TGAGGCAAAAAATTCTTTGAAACCCACGCCATGTTAATTTTTATGACCCCACACATTTCTTTTAAAGTCTGGCATTTTTTTGAAATGATAGTTTAGGGGGGGGGGCAACGTGCATTGGATAGCCTGCCCATGATCTACGTTGACTGTCGTATATGTGGCACAGTAAGGTGTGGGTGGCGGTGGGGTTCACAACCCCTGTCACCACTTATGTGTATTGGATGTTGTGGGGGCGACGGGGTCATGGCTGCCGACCCCCATTTTAATAATATATGTTTGTTGTTCTTTGGATGTTTGTAATAACAAAATTGGTGGTTTTTAAATTCTCGAAAATTGACTGAAGGAGTGAAATTAACGGTCCCACAAATTCACCCGGAATCTAGAAGGGGTTGGCTGGAATCCGGTGGTCAAGTTCCACCAAAATTGTTGCCTCCTTAAGCTGCAACATCACCAAGTCAACCTTCAAACTTTGGCTGCTCCTAATTCCTTCATACATACTCAGAATTGAGTGTTGTCTGTGTCGTTGGAATTAGAAAGACGAGATCTACAACTTGACATGAAGTTTTCCACATTACAGACACTTTGATTTTTGAGCCCTTGTACTTGTACCTGGACCTATTTGATCCACCTGGATCATTCCTCCCCACTAAAGAGCTTTTGCACCCCAAAAGCCTCCTCAATCAACAAGCAAGTGAGGGAATTTCACCTTCACCTTCTCCTTTTCAAGCCATTTAGCTTTTCTTGGGTGCATCCCTTTGAAACCAACACAAAGATAATCCACATATCCTCATCATGATGTCCTAGTTCTTTGATCGAGAATGATGTACTCTAGTAGTTCATCGAGATATTCTAGTGCAAAGTCATCCACTATAGGAATTGATCCTACCTCCTCGATGTTTATAATAAATGGTGGTTCATAAAGTTTTAGATTTTCGACATTCACGACTGAGTACATCTGCATGTATACAGGAAAGCTGTGTCAGAACGCATTATTCCAAATATTCTCCAATATGGTAAATGGACCATACCGGATTGGTCGCAATTTCTTTCCTCCCCCCTTCATTTGATCCTTGTTAATATGGAACGAAATCTTGTCACCAATTTGAAATTGATGGTCAACTCGGTGCTTATCATGTCGGGCCTTTATATCAGGCCTGACTCTTGTCTAACTTCTCTTTCACTGCTTGGTGAAATTTTTGTATCCGCTGGATGAACCATTTTGCTTTGTCCCTATCATCACATCCATTGGCATCTTCATCCCTTCCATAGATCGTGTCGAAAGGGTCCTTTGGTAAGTAACCAAAATATGTCTCAAAAGTTGAACGTTATGTAGTGGAATCCACTGCTCGGTTGTAGGCATGCTGCACATATGGAAGATGTTCATCCCACAACTTGGGATGTTCGCAGTAAGTGTACCACGGTATGGTTAACGACCTCTGTCTGTTCGTCGGTTTGTAGATAGAATTTCATACTTATCTTCAACTTGGTGTCCATAATACGCCACAAGCTAGTCCAAAATTCTCCATGGAAACAAGAGTCTCGATTTGACACAATCGCTATGGGCAACCCAAAGTGGACCCAAACATACTAAAAGAAAAGACAAGAAGTCTGCTCAGCAGTAACCTACTTTTTACAAGGCATTAATATGCACATTTTACTAAGGCGGTCGATGAAAACATACAAAAAGTCATGACCCTTTCTAGACATAGGAAAACCTCCTATGAATTATGTCGACACACTTTCCCATGGACGACCCAGAATAGGGAGTCATGTGTAGAGCCTGAGTTTCCTATTTGAGGGCTTTGAAAAAGAACACATCACACATCCCTTTACAAAACAAGTTATAGTGTTTTTCATATGGGGCCAAAATCAAAACCTTTGCCAATGACATAAGGTTTTCTTGACACCAAAGTGACCAGACACAAGAGAGGTATGCGCCTCTCGAATTACATGTACCCTTTCTGCTGTGGGTATGCACAATTTTCCAAGGTGATACAACAGCTTCCCATGCAAATGATAGTTGTCCACCTGTGAAACATGAGTTAGTTTTGCATATATTTCTTTAAAGTCATCATCGTTAGCGTATTTCTAAGCATAAATTTCAAAAGACAACGACGCATTATGAAAAATAATAGAAGCAACAATAGGAGGGCGAGAGCGCATATCTGCTACTTTGTTACTAGTGCCCTTCTTATACTTTATTACCATATAAAATTGTTAAAGAAACCCATCCACCTAAAATGATGATATTTTTTTAACTTGGTCTGTGACTGAAGGTATTGTAAGCGCTGATGATCTGTATGGATGATGGTCTCCTTGTTGATCAGGTAGTGTTTCCAATTTTTCACACTTTGGACTAAGGCATAAAGTACTTTGTCATAAGTGTGGTAATTGATTATAGCATGGGAGAAATTCTCTGAATGGTAACATATCAGTTTCTTCTGCTTCAATAGTACAGTTCCCATGGAAAACCCACTAGTATCGGTTTCGATTTTAAAAGGCTACTGGAGAACAGGTAAAGCCAAGACTGGTGCAGTGTTGATTTTCTCTTTCAGTCCTTCGAAGGACTTATGCTACTTTCCTCCCCAATGAAAGGCTTGTTTGATACTTGTTAGTGCGTGTAAGGGTGATTAAATAACGGATAAGTTGGCAATGAACCTCCTCCAATACTATAATGCACCTAGAAAAGTACAGACCTTTGTTACATTGGTAGGCTTAGGCCATTTTACAATCACCTCAACTTTGGAGGGGTCTATTTTCAATTGACCATTACCGATAATATGACCAAGGTAAACTAAAGAGGTTTTCTTGAACTCACATTTTGACAATTTTACATATAATTCTTCCCTCTTTAATACATCAAACACTTTCTTAACATGGCAGACATGTTCATCCCAAATCCTACTAGAGACAAGAATATCATCTAAATATACAAGGAAAAACTCATTAATGAAAGGCCTAAAAATATCATTCATGAACCTCATGAATGTGGCTGGAGCGTTGTAAAGTCCGAATGGCATCACCATCCATTCGAACAACCCCTATTTGGTCTTGAAGGTGGTTCTCCACACGTCCTGCTCTACGATTTTGGCCTGGTGATAAGCACTATGCAAATCCAATTTGGTGAAATATATAAAATTCTTTAATTGATCTAATAAATCATCAATGTGAGGGAGAGGGTATCGATTTTTCACCGTGATTTTTTTTAGTGCCCGATAATCCATGCACATCCTCCATGTGCCATCTTTCATGGGTACTAACATGATCGGCAAGCCGAAAGGAGAATTACTTGGCCAAATGACCCCTTGGTTCAACACTTCCCGTACCTGCTTTTTGATTTCCTCCATCTCGATAGATGAAATCCTGTACATACCAATGTTTGGTAATGGAGCATCATGTTGCAAATGGATCTCACGTTGGATCTCTCGTTTCAGAGGAAATCCTTTGGGTTCCTAAAGCAAATCATCATAGTTAGAAATAAAATCACATAATTCCTATTTATGAGCCGGATCACATCCTCGGAAAGAATAAGATATTTCTTCATCTCTTTCTCTCACAACCATGAGCAAACACCCCTTGCTAGAATTCACCAATCTCTTCATCTGTCCTGCACTTACAAGACTGGCACTGACTTTGGTTTGATGAGCTCTTACAAATATTCTACTCCATATTTTGTGATTTGGTATTTATTTTCATGTCGAAAGAAAAATTATTTCTTGTTGTAAAGATAGGGACTCCCTAACACAATAACACAAATATCCAATGGTATGACATCTAGTTCTACTTCATCCACCAGTTTAGAAGCAATTACAAATTTAACCTTACATTTCTTGGTTACATTTAGTTTTACTTTTTGATGTATCCATCCAAGAGGATAAGGTTTCAGATGAGGCTTAAATTCTAAGCCTAACTTTTTAACCAATGATTCATAGATTAAATTTTCTTGAGAGCCTGAATCAAATAGAGTTTTTACCTTTGCATGATTTATAACAACTCTAATATGAAACAACTCAATTCTCTTTCATTCATTAGGAAGAGGCTCATCTGATGAACTAGTCCTTTAATGAAATTCATAATTAACATGAAGAGAATGAGTACCTTCCGTGCCTGCTACTGTGATCAATGCCTCATCGCTAGAGTCGGATCCAAGGTCTTGCTGCACGTTTGTTACTCTCTTTTTCTTAACCTTTCCTCCATATCTCTTCAGCTTCTTTTCTAGGTACAACTTCGAACAATGATCTTCTTCATGGCCTTCCCTTTTTCAGTGAGTGCAATAAGGATTTTCTCCTTCATCCTTCTTTGCTGATGTCATCTTCTTTTCCTTTCCCTTTGAATTTTCCATTTGAAGGTTTGAAATTTGGTTTCTTTGAATGATCGTCCTCATCATTTCTGTCCATGTTTTCAAGATGAATGGCCTTCACACTGGCCGAGTCAATGGTAGTAGGTTCAAACATTAACAATGAATGTCTAATGTAACTATGGAATGAACCAATGTACTTAGTTACAAATTTAGGAGATTCTAATGAAATGCCCAAACTTAGTGCTTGTTTTCTAAATTCCTCGGTAAAGCTTTGCATGTTTTGTCCTCTACCTTGCCTTAGCTACTGCCACTCCATTAAGGATTTCTACTTATAACCTAAAGGGATAGAATTTATCTTTAAGTGCAAAAATAAAATCTGAACAGGAGGAAAGAAGGTTACCCAAATTAATGTTGCCTTGAAGTTTTCTTTCTCACCAAATGAGAGTTGTACCATTCAATCGAAGAGAAACCAACTGGATATTTTCCTCATTCTGCACAATCTGTTGAATCCTGCAATAGAGTTCAAGATGCCTAATCCAATTTTTAAGCTTCTCGACATTACTTTCACCATTATACACTAGTAGATCATATTTAACATCTAACTTAAAGAAAGGCTTGTTCGATGCATTTCCATAATTTTTATGATGATGGGTAGAAGGAGGAAGGAATTTCATTTGCTGAAGGAGGTGGGTCTCCTCCACCATCTCCATGCATTGAACCTTGACCTTCCGAAGCGTGCTCCCCTATTTTCTCTAACTTCTCAAGTCTATAGAGTAGTTTCTCTACTCGATCTGCCATTGTGTAGAAGGTTTTGCGAAAATTGAGCTCCACTTCATTGCGTTCCTCTTCATTCATGTTCCTTCTCTGATGTGCATGTCCCGCTTCGAGATCAAAAGACTGTAGCATCCCTTCACCTCTTCGTATCCTATTTATTGTTAGCATACAAGCATGTAATTCACATCTACAAACAACTAATCTGATACCACTTGATCCAAAATATTTTTCTTGAGATGTGTGAAATAATTACATGTGAAAATTGTATCTTTAAACAAGAAAATTTAAAGTCGTAAACAGAAAAAAGGGAAGAAATTAACACCATGCAGTAAGACACAGAGTTGATATTGGAGTTTGTCCAGGAGGGACTGTGTCTCTAGGCCCTACTTAAATAGTCGGGAGGCCTTTCTTTGATTAAATGGAAAAAATGAAAGTACAAGTACAAAATGAGGAATTACATCCTTATACCTACCCAATCTGAAAATGGCCAAAAATTGCAGACCTCTTATGACGAAATGGGCAGCACCGTTGGATTTGTGGCATCGAGTAGTGCATAATCCATATAAAACTTGTCCCAATTTGACAAAGTGAAAATCTAACCCCTCTAGAAAATGGCTCAGATCATGGTTTTGTCCCCTCTTGCACACTGCTGAGGGTTCTGTTACCTTGTTTTTTGTGCCTTCTCCTATCTGCCTTGGGCACACTATAGAAATGAAGGTTTAAGTATTACTGGGTTGGTGAATTTTACAACGAGTTCGTTGGATGGATTAGTTGAGACTCGGATTAGGTGTGAGGAGGTTGGGTGGTCAAACCCTGACCCCTCCTTAATGAGGAAAACAGTTCTTTAAAACCTACGCCATGTTAATTTTTAGGACCTCACACATTTCTTTTGAAATCCCGTATTTTTTTAAAATGATAATTTAGGGGGGGGCGACCCACATTGGGTGGCTCGCCCGTGATCTTTGTCGACTGTCGTATATGTGGCACAGTAAGGAACGAGTGGCAATGGGGTTCACAACCCCCACCACCGCTTATGTGTATTGGATTGTGTGGGGATTACGGGGTCATTACCGTCGACCCTCGTTTTAATAATATATGTTTTTCGGTCCATTGGATGGGAGGGTGGTTGTGCCGCAACCAAACTATATTTGTTTTTATTTTTTTCTTATAATAAAAAAACTGCCGGTTTTTAAATTATCGAAATTTTGCCAAAGAAGTGAAACTAATGGTCCCAAAAATTCACCCAGAATCCAGTGATTAGGTTCCAACAATTTTTTTTCCTCCTTAAGCTGCCACATCACCAAGTCAACCTTCAAACTTTGACTGCTCCTAAATCCTTCATACGGACTCATAATTGAGTGTCGTATGCGTCGTTGGGATAAAAAAGATGAGATCTACAACTTGACATTAAGTTTGCAACATTCTAGACACTTTGATTTTTGAGCCCTTGTACTTGTACCTAGACCTCTTCAATCCACCTAGATCACTACAATTAAAATTTCTCTAAGATTCCTAACTTCGTGTTGTTATATTTCTCTCCACTTTTATACCACATCCACGTCCTGGTCACAATCCAAGTCTTAATCACCCATTTAGGTTTAGAGTGTAGTCTCTTCCACTCATTGGTTAACACTAACAATCGTAAACACTTCGAAAATTGACCCAATACATAATGTCATTAAAAAATCCAAATGACATAAGCATCTCACTTAATACACATCCATCAATTCCTTTCTCATTATGAAATTGATGGCATGCACTTTTTGTGTAAATTGAATTTTCCATATGAAATACTTGTCCCTTCGAATGCTCAGTTCTTCACATTTTTCACCACACCAAATAGAGCCTTTAAAAGAGAGGCATCCCCTTCACGCAAACACTCGACTATGATACAATGTCAAAATTAAATGGAGAGAAATATATTTAATAATAGAAACATTAAATGCATTAGACCAACCAACCACAATCAACACAATGCACACAAATTTACCTTGGAAAACCCCAATCTAGGGAAAAACCAGCTAACGAAATTCCAATAGTCCCTTGGTGAAAACCTGACCAAGTTGGCCAAGTGAGCCTTCACCACTCACCTCCCTAAAACATTACAAAGAAGTCTTCCCAAACCTTTTAAAGGCTTCATTTCATGTAATGCACAGGCACAAAACCATAGGCCAAAATTACTATTGTTTGACGAAGTAAAGTTGACTCATTTACTGAGTAAGTTTTTCCTAACAATAACAACAAATGATGGATATCTCCACTACTATTTTGAAAATTAATTTATGATAACTTTTCCGACTATATAAAAAATATAAACATATTAAAAAAAATTATTGAAATTAAATATTGAAATATATAATTTTTCCTCGAATTATTAAATTTTATCTTATTAATATTGTTTTAAATATTACACAAAAATTTTATGTTTATCATTAAACAAATTAAATATCTATATCTGCATTGAGATGTATATATATATATATATATATATATATATATATATATATATATATATATATATATATATAAGGGGAGAGAGAGAGAGAGAGAGAGAGAGAGAGAGAGAGAGAGATTCTCATTTATTTTCAATTACTTTGTCTTTTTATATATTTAATAATAAAATATTCTTATATATTTTTAATTTATTTTCTTATATATAAAGTTGATATTAGAATAATTTATTAAATGTCTCATTTCTTTCCTATATCTCCTTCATATATACGGATGGACCTCTAAATTAGACACCAATTAAGGCCCATCTAACCTTTCCTAGGCACATAAAGGATATATTAAATCTCTCCTTCTACACTTAATACGGTTTTTTAACTTTAATATGTTCATTGGGAAGGTTTAGAGATAATTGCATATTATTTATTTTTGTATAATATTGTGAGAATATTGAGAAGATCATGAAGGTTTGGAGGACGAGATAATATATGGACTTGATCCCTTCTATAGGAGGATCAATATTGGATAACAAATAAACAAAATATCATGAAATCATTGAAAATTTCTGGAGTTCCAGTGATTGAGAAAATCTAGGAATGTGTTCCCTATCATTTAATGCAGATTCCTAGTGTTGGGAACCAGATCCACTATTTGAGGGATTTTGGAGGGGAAAAATTCCTCATTTCAAGGATAGTGTTTCAGAATAATTTTTTATAAGTACCAATTTTAATTTCCCTCTAGGGGCATGCATTTCTTAGTCTTCTTGTGGAGAAAACTTGTTTTTTAGTAGCTCCACTTTAATTTCTAGTATGGATGTACTTGGATTGATTCAAGTAATGAAGTTTGGTGTCATTTTTAGCTTATAAATTTTGGTATCCTTGATAGGAATCTAAGTATCCTTGGGCTTGGCCATCCCAGGAGCCTCATAGCCCTTTTTTATAATTTATTTTTCTTCTTTTCACTTCTTATTCACATGCATCTGTCATTCTTGTTTTTCGTATTTCTGCATTTAGTATTGATGTTTCTTTTGCTGTAGGATTGAGTTAAATGATTGGAGTAAGTTATTTTGCAGGTTATTTACATAGTCAAAAGAATGATTTATCCTTAGAAAATATTTTGGAATTCATCTTCATCATTGAGCTACTTGGATCGGTTTACTAGTTCACAAATCTAGAATTTCTAGAAGTCCCATGTAGAAAAATAGTATTAATTGTTTTATTTGTTTTAGAACATGTTAATGATCTTAATTTGAGTTTCTTCCACTTGTATTGTATCATAAAAATATTCAAGTTAATAAAAAAATTCACTCCATTTCATTTTCACTTGATTAGGTTAGGCATTTGATAGGTTAACTAGCTCATTAGTTCTTGAATTTCAGTTTTTAGAGTAGTAATTTTCTGTTATTTTTAGCACATGTTAATGGGGATATTTTGGAGTCATTCTAATTGTAATGGAGTCCTAATACATCCTAATTAATACAAAAAATTATCATCCCAATTTCATTTGATTTACTTCGTCATTCGGTGATTTATCTCCTCCTGTAGCAAAACATGACCTCCTGTAGCAATTTTATTTTGCCTGTAGCAACCACTTGTAGCACTCTTGTATCACGTGTAAACTTGACCATGTTTGCTCCAAAATATTTGTTTTTGTCTCTTAGGATTGAATCATGACCCCTAGGCTCTAAATCAATGATTGAGGAATAATAACGCCACTTTTGGACTTGCCTTTTTACAAAGTAGATTAGGCTTATTTATTTGAATTCATGCTCTTAGGTTTTCAATTACAAATTATTGTTCTTGCCTAGGATTAATTTATTTTCAAAGTAATATTTCCATTTCTGCAATTATTTTAGGCTTTAATTTCATGAAATCACTCCATTACATCAGATCAACGAAAGAATAACACATTGTATGTTGCACATATAGTGTCAACACCTCTTAAGTTTGTATGAACCCCATGTTGATAATTTAAGTTAGTAGCCTTGGGAGTTGCTACGTTCTTGTTGCAATACTGGGGCTCGTCAATTTTTGGCACCATTGCTGAGGAGGTGCCAAAGTATGCATTGGTTTCTTCCCTAGTTGATGCATTTATTTATTTTTCTGAAAAAACAAAAAATTAGGCATATTGCATTGCAATAAAATTCTTATTTTCATTTGCATTAGGCATATTTTATTTAAAAAAACCAAAAATTACATTAAATTAGTATTTTCATTCAAATAATTATAAAAAATAAATCACTTCTCCAATACCAAATCCCCCCATTTGATCACGTGTTGCAGTAAGAGCCACATCACCATCCACTTTTGCAGATAGAAGAAGAAGAGGTGGAAAAGAAGGTAGAAGAAATGGATGGAGGTGATGACAATGAGGAAGATCCTCTTGGATTCCCATTCAATATACGGATGTCGGTGTGCATATGAAGAACATCCCTCCATATTTCCTTCCCAACTTCCATTGTATGAGGTCATAGGATATGGAAACATTTTTCTTTGAATTTGAAATCCTTTGTACATCTTACGATTACTTACTAAATACTAAAATTAAGAATTTTTCTAGCAACATTGAAGGATAGAGCTCTTTAATGGTTCATGAGTTTAGGGATTAATTCAATAAGATTATGGAATTATATGAAAAATATATTTCTCGAAAAATATAAATACCATGTTCTTAATGAAGAAATATTTAGAATGAATAAAAAAGAAGATGTGAGCCTTGAGGATCTAACCGAGATATTTATGTATGATGTTAAGAGGGAAAAATTACATCATTTAGGATCTGACACACTAAAAACCCTCTTACTTAGAACAATTAGGGATGAGTGGATTGATCTCCTTCATCTCATGAGTAGAGGTGAAGAAATTTGTGAAACATGCAAGCTCATATCAAGAGGAAGGATAAGAGTAGGTAAATCAACATCAAGATTGGTAAGTCAAGTTGGACTTGGAAATTTTCTTGATAACTCTAAAACAAAAATTCTTAGCAATCTAAGTGAACAAATAGAAATGTTAAGAATGCAAGATGAGGAAAAATAAGATGTTGATATTTGTGTTGTCCATGCATAACCACATGATATTAAATATTTTCCACCATTACTGAGGTTGAAGCAAGTGAATCACCAAAGAAACTATGTTATGTAGCTCCAAGAATACTATGGAAGCCTAGTAAACCTGGTATGATGCAAGAGGCTAATTCACAATTTCAAGGTTATGAAAATCCATCTCAAAATAATTTAAACACACCCTTTCCTTGGAAACCTTGGCCATATCAACCCCAAAATCAATCTTGGAAAAAAGGTTGGCAAGAACCTTATGTGAGAAATCCACAATATTCTCAATATGTTCTGAAATACCCTCCATACCCAACTCCATGATATCCCTACCATCCACCTCCACCACAAACACAACCCCGACCGCATTAATCTCAAAGATCCACTCCCACTCAACTACCCATACCACCATTTCCAAACCCACAAAAGGAAGTAGCTCAATCCAGTTACAATGCTAAGGTACAACACTTCCTAACATCTCCTCTTGATCTAAATTGTATTCATCTTAGTTCAAGAATATTATTACAAAAAAAATATTCTCCTGATATCATTGAAGGAAAACAATTAGAAGAATAAGATTCAAATAAGGAGACGAAAGGATCATGGGCTAAACTTGATAAAGAGCGGACATCAGAATCAGAGATTGAGAAAGTTCCCTCATGTTGACCAGGAGATCCTCCATGTGTTCAAGAGAATACTCAACAAAAGGAGTAATATTTTAATGTCATGGTAGAGTAAGACATGGAGAATGATTCAGATGATTAAGTGAACCAAGGGCATCAAATATATATTAAGGTTTGGTTACAGAAAATCAATAAGACGAAACATCACTCTCTTCTTCAACAGTGCTTGATATCATCAAAGTCAAAGAATTTGGTCTCTGAAATTCAGGTACATGTCAAAGCATATGTTTCAAGCCTAAAAATGGGTTTATTTTTCATCTTTATGTGCACATGGATCCATTGGAATTGTTCCTATACTTGAAAGATATTTTGTTTTTCAAGTATAGTAGGATAGAAAAGGAAATAAAAAATGAAAAATAAGAGGAACAAACAAAATCTTAGGTGAAAACCTCCTTTAAGGCATCTGAGATTGGCTCATTGATTGAAAACCTCCATGAGGTGGTCAATGGGTTGGAAAAGAGAAAAAAAAAAAGAGAGAAGGAAAATACCCTAGGTGAAAACCTCCTTTGAGGCGCCTAGGCATACCTACTAGTTGAAAACCTCATTGAGGAAGCTAGTAGGCCTAAAAGAAAAAAATGAAAAAATAAAAAATAAAATGCTTCTTTGCTCCATGTTTTTCTCTCTGATGAATGCAAGTGCTCTCCAACCTTTACAAGCAACAAAAATAAGTATAGAACCAAAAGAAAAAATTGGTCAAAAATCTAGTCAAAGGAAGTCAAAATTAGACTTTCTCCTCCTTTGCTGAGATGCTACAAAAGGACGAAGGCCATGCCAATCCTTCACCCCCATCCATTTCCCACATCCAACCATCATTTCCAAACCTTTCTCATTCATTTTCCTTGTTGTCCTAAAATTCTACAAGAGGGTTTTCTTTTGCTACACGAGGCCAAAATACATAGAGAATTTTTTTTTTATTATATCTAGAAAACTATGCATCCATTAGCCTATTTTTTCATGGGGAGATTCATATGGATTATGGTAACATGCTCAAGAAATTTAAGAAAATTCCAGCGCATAAATTTTTAGAAATCGACCTCCATCACCTACAAATATTTTTACTTTTCCTCGAGATTGGAGCAGCCATAAACGAAGATTTTTTATGGGGAGGTTCCTAAGGATGATAGAAACATTGTTCAAAAATTTTAGGTCAATCTAGTCTGTCGTTTGAGATATATGGATAACACAATTCTGCTACAAGGGGTTGTTCTAAAATGCTATAAGAGGAGGCTGAAATGCTACAGGAGGCAGATCTGATTGTAGAAAGAGGCTAAAAGGTCATGTATCCTTTAGGAAATTTTGAGAGAGGTCCACCATAGCCTCATTATTCATTTTCCACACCACTTGACCTCTTCTCCACTCTCATTTTCACCCCTGTCGATGAAAAATTCCCATTTTCTCCCCCCCTTTCATTAATTTCACCACAAATAAGGTTTTAGATCCTTATCCATAGATTGATCCTAGATTATTAGTGTTTTTGGGAGAATTATCTGAAGGACATTGTTGTCATAGAAGGCTTTATGTGAATTCTACATGATGAACTACATTCATGTAGCAGTATGCAATTACCTTACAAGAATACAATTGATAGCACTAGAATGAAGAACCAATCATCTTGAATACATTGGAGATTCATTTCCTCAATTTTGGGAAGCTACAAGCCCACTGCATACTGTTGGAAGATCATTGTTCATCTCCAACAACGACCTTTGATCCATGGTGGCACCTAGATTTTGATCACATGAATCATGGAACTCCAATAAGCAAAGAGAAGATTCCATCCAATGAAAAACGATTGATAAAAGTGACACTTTGTACATCTTCATCAATATTCCAAAATCCTCATGCAAGCATCAAGTCAATCATCAACTACAACACTCACATCATGAGCATCTCAAAAACAACATTTTAGCCAGGGATGTGAAGTAACAACAACAACAACAAAAACAAAAACCTAGAATGCCTCCATATTCAAGGCTATAAGCAATAGGACCTCCACCATATTATCAATAGTAGCTTCAAAATCATCAGTAGCATCTTCAAAACCACTAAAGGTAGCTTCACCAATCATATCAACAACCTCAATATCACCTGCAAAAACACATCACGAGTAAGACTTAGGGATGTAGTCCTCTAAAAATTTCTTACGAACTTATCTTAGCTTCGGAAAATTTGCAAGTGTATGAAGGAAAAATTATTTTATAACCATAATTAGTGGTAGAGAAACCTCAGCCTTATCTAGCATTTAGCTTCACTTTTCCACCAAGACACCCACACATTTGGGAGAGGAACAAGACAAAAGTGAAGAGGACTTAAGAAAGTGAGTGGTAATCATTTAGTTGTGATGGAGGATGAGGAGTGCCAAGGGGTAAGTGAGGACCAACTTAGTTAACAATAAAAACAATTTGATTTTATTTTGCATGCAATGAAAAAAGAAAAATATTTGGAAAATAAAAGAAATAATAAAAATAATAATAGAAGGTGGACCCAACACCTCGTGGCATGCAAATATTAGCTACTATAGAAAGGGAAAGTTTTTCTGCAGGAAGAAAAAAACTGCTACAGGAGGAACAAAATTGCTACACGAAGAACATAGCTGTTACAGGAAGGAACAATTTTTTACAGGAAGACAATTTTTTTGTAGAAAAACCACGAGAGCCTTGGAGAGCAAGGAAATATTCAAAGGAGATGGACAGGGTGGAAACATTGATGCTACAACTAATAATAATAATAATAATAATAGATAAATAAATAAATAAGTAAAAATAAAAAATAAAAAATAAATTTAAAATTTAAAATTAAAAAAAAATAAAAAAAATGCTATAGGATGAAGAAAGAGTGCTACGGGAAGGGAAAATAGCAACTCAAGAGGAGGGAGAAGGTCTACAAAGACTCCAAGAGCCCACTCCATATCCTGGTATTGGATCATATTATAAATTTATTACAAAACAGAAGTAGAACTCACCAGTGGATGCAAATTGAAAAATACAAAGAAGTAGAGGATGTGGGCCTCATGGAGGAAAAAGTGAAAGAAACGAGCAAGGAATTGAATGAGATAAGGCTAAGGGATTATGCCATGAAAGAGAAAATATAGTTATAAAGCAACAGGATAAGGGATTAGCTACAGTAAAATGAGGTACAACTTGCCACCATGGCAAGTTTTTCCATGGAAGCCATCCAATGCAGGAAGCCATCCAAATCATATTCCAATGAGATAGGAAGAGAATTGCATAAATAACAAGAGGGGAAGAATATGGATAGGTTTATCAAAGGATGAGCAACAATTTCAGTAGGGGGGTATGTTGGGCTTCCAAATTAAACACAAATTAGGGTCCATATAACCTTTCCTAGGCACATAAAGGCTATATTAAATCTCTCCTTCTACACTTAATAATGTTTTTTAACTTTAATATGTTCACTAGAAAGGTTCAGAGATAATTTCACATTAGAAAGGTTTAGAGATAATTTCATATTTGTGCCTAATATTATTTATTCTTGTAGAATATTGTGAGAATATTGGAAGATTATGAAGATTTAGAGGAGGAGATAATCTAGGTACTTGATCCCTACTATAGTAGGATCAAGACTAGATAATAAATGAACAAAATATCATGAAATTATTGAAAAATTTTGGAGCTCCAATGATTGAGAAAATCTAGGAAATGTTCCTTGTCATTTAATGTAGATTCCTAGTGTTGGGAACCAAATCCACTATTTGAGGGATTTTTGAGGGGAAAGCTTCCTCCTTTCAAGGAGAATTATTCCTCGTCATTTTGTATAAGTACCAATTCGAATTAGCCTCTAGGGGCATGTATTTCTTAGTCTTGTTGTGAAGAAAACTTGTTATTTAGTAGCTCCACTTTCATTTCTAGCAAGGATGTACATGGATTGATTCAATTAATGAAGTTTGGTGTCATTTTTAGCTTATAAAGCTTGGAATCCTTCATAGGAATTTGAGTATCCTTAGGCTTGGCCATCCCAGGAGTCTCATAGCCCTTTTATATAATTTTTTCTTCTTCTTTTCACTTCTTATTCACATGCATCTCTTATTCTTGCTTTTCCTATTTTTGCATTTAATATTGATGTTTCTATTGTTCTAGGATTGTGTTAAATGATTGAAGTAACTTATTTTGCAGCTTATTTAAAGAGTCACAAGCATGATTTATCCTTAGAAAATATTTTAAAATTCATCTTCATCATTGAGCTACTTGGATTGGTTTACTAGTTCACAAATCTAGAATTTTTGGAAGTCTCTTATAGCAAAATAGTAGTAATTGTTTGCTATTATTTAGAACATATTATTGAGCTTCATTTTAGTTAATTAAAATTTTATTGCCTCGTAAAAATGTTTGAGTTAACAACAAAATTTACCCCATTATATTTGGACTTGATTAGGTTAGGCATTTGATAATTTAGCTAGTTCACTAGTTCTTGAATTTCCAGTTTTAGAGTAGTAATTTTCTGTTATTTTTTAGCACGTGTTTACAAGGGTGTTTTGAGTGATTCCACTTGGAATGGAATCCTAATACATACTACTTAATAAAAAAATTGTCTCATCCCATTTTCATTTGATTTACTTTCTCATTCAGTGAGTTATATCCTCTTGTAGCAAAACAAGGCCTCTTGTAGCAATTATATTTTTCTTGTAGCAACTATTTGCAACACTCTTGTCGAACATGTAAAATTGACCAAATTTACTCCAAAATTTTGGTTTTTGTCTCTTGGTCTTGAATCATGACCCTTAGACTCTAAATCCATGATTTAGGAATAATAAACACCACTTAGGACATGTCTTTCTACAAAGTAGATTAGGTTTATTTATTTGAATTCATGCTCTTAGGATTTCAATTACAAATTGTTGTTCTTGACTAGGATTAATTTCTTTTCAAAGTAACAATTCCATTTTTGCAATTAGTTTAGGCTTTCATTTCATGAAATTCACTCAATTACATCAAATCAACAAAATAATGACACATTGTATGATGCACATATAGTGCTGACACTTAAGTTTGTACGAACCTCAAGTTGTTAATTTAAGTTGGTATCCTTGGGAGTTGCATCATTCTTGTTACAATACTCGGGTTCATCATATACCATTTAAATGTTTTAATGATAAAATAAAATAGAATAATATAAAAAAATTGTAATTCTTTATATAGTGTACTTTTAATTATATATTATTGAAATATTTTTATGTATGGTCAATTATTTTATATAAAAATGACATTGGAATATTTTATTAAAAGTAGACCTTGATTTTTTTAAGTGTTGATTTTTTTTCCATTCATATACATACAAATATTATATCTGAATCATATGTTAAGCATTAAATGAATTACACATATCTCTTCCATTTAAAAAACATCTATATCAATATAATAAAAGTAATATTCATATATGTAAAATAAGCATTAAATTGTTTTTTTTTTAATATATATTGAAATAATGTTATTATTATTATTATTAATGTGTTAATTAATGTTGTCCGGGGTGATTGAGAGGAATGAATGGGGCCCTTCCCACTCAAATTCAATTCTCGCAAGTGACATGACGAACTTTGATGTAATAGATGAAACATGTATATTCCTCATATGAAATATATAACACTATAAATGTGAAAAATATATATCTCTTTATTACTCAGTTTGTCTAAATTGTTATAAGTAACTTTTATGTCCAATATAATAATATATAAATGAATCATAAATTTTGTTTTTATATTAAGTTGTAAAATATATTTTCTTGATAAAAACATTTATATTAAATAATTAGTAATGTTTTAGAGAATATTTTATCATTATGTAAATAAAAATTTATCACAACCAATTTCATTAAGTTTAAGATTGACTTCTAGTGGGATAGCTTAGTTGTTGATAGTAGTATTATGAACTATTATGTAAACCATGAGATTCAAAGTTCAAAACCCTAGGATTCAAGAGATCATTTTTTATTTTTTGTTGGTAAGTTAATTTGTATTACCTCAATATAGAAAATTACATCATTCTTTCCATCATAGTTAATCACAGTGCACAACAATACATTTACTAATTCTTGTATCAGATCCCAAGATTCTTCATGGATTTTTACTTTTTTCCTTTTCTTTTTTGGATGTCAATACATTTCGAGGAGTTGTCAAGAACATATGTAGATGAATCAATGACAACATTTTTTTGAGATAGTTTCATTACTGAAGGTTTTTCCATATTTGTTGTTTCCTTGTTGCTATATGAGTGATGTGATTCATGGGTATGTTTGTTCCCACTCATTTCTTGAGTCAAAATTATGGTTGAATATCTTTCATTTGAAGTTGAAGTATGGGCCTCCTATGCTAAGGGATGAGACATGAGGTTGAGCTGAGTCTGAAGCAGTTGATTTGGCGGTAGATGTCTTCCATTGTTGTGAGTTGTCCTGCTTGTGAACCGAGCTATTCTTGGAACCTCTTGTTCCCTTCTGATCTTTCCATCCACCATTTTTTTTCTTAGAATCTGAGTGAAAATAGGACCCTTGCGAAAAAGGACACAAATTATGAAGATGACCAAGTTGTTGACAAGTATCGCAGTGAAAAGAAAATTTTCATAATCCATTGGTTGTGAATAAACCCTACCCCTTCACTTAAGAATGATTTTATCAAACAACCCTGAAAAGAAATATTTTCATAATCCATTGGTTGTGAATAAACCCTACCCCTCCACTTAAGAATGATTTCATCAAACAACCCTTTACTGAGGTCCACTTCAATAGATATGTGAACAATTGTGATAATTCCTTTACAAACCCTTTCAATGTTTATTTTGATGAAGCAACCTAGTAAATATCCAAGATTGGATAATATAATGGGTAGGTTAGGAATCCTTACATAAACTGGAGTTTTTAGAGCCTTCATGGAAAGAGATTAAAATTAGGAAACATGGTTGGAATGAGACCTGAATGACCCCAAAACTAGGTAGGCTGATCAAAGACCTTTTGTTAGTCCTTTAAATTTCTAAAGAGCACCACAAAAAATTATTTTGTACAATATTTTCGTTATGTATTATGAGACCAACTGTAGTGTACCCATTCAAGAAGAGAAGAGCAAATGTTGATGGCCAAAATCCATTAAAATGACAAATAATTGTTTTTCATTCAAAATATGCAGCCATAAAATTGATTATAAGGTTATTCGCTTCAAGAGATGGAATTTCCATTGCCTGATCCACAACTAATGTTATCCTTAAGAATTATTTGGGATTTAAATGTGAAAGTCATGGATTTAGGGAATCCTTAAAAGACTTGGGTTGGAAGGAGGAGGACACACCTCATCCTTTGGCTTCACCACTTAATCTTGAGACTAAATAAATAGAGAAATCCTTGGCTATGTTGTACTCTATGAGGGATTTTAGGTCTTATAACTTCATTCTACCATGTGGGAGTTAGATAATTTCAAAGGTGATTTGCAGTCGATCCTGAATTCTTGCACTGAGTGAAGAGACGAGATCTGAAGCTTTAACTAATAGAGAGAAATAACCCCCTTGGTCTCACAAATACCGGAAAATTCACTCTACTAGGGGTAAAAGCCTCATTTTGGATGTACGAAAGTCTTTGTAACAATTTTTTTTTTCTTTGATTTGCTAAATCTTGAGGTAAGGCGGGTTTCTTGAGATCTTCATTTGGGCATAAACTAACTCCCTATGAAATTACAGATTAAATCTGTCCAGAAAGACCTTGAAATCAAAATCTCCAAGAACATTCCTTGAAATCAAACTCTCCAAGAACATTTCCATTTTTGTAAGCGTGCAAGTCCCCCAACATCTGGAGCATCCCCAATGGAAGAATTTAAGACCGTATGCTTCGATATTATGCCCATTTTGGCTTCTTTTGATGATTTCGTAATGCCAAAATATTTGCAGTGCTCGTTTTCTTTGGGCCAGATCTTGCATGAGAAACCATCCTCGTCTGTGCAACTATCCATCTTATGGATTCTGTCGATAAGCCCCATGATATTGGCATCCTATGTGAATGGCTGTAGCTTCACCACTAGAAAAGAGCTACTTTGAATGTATGGCGAATTAATTTTTTCTCCTCTAATGGTGAATTAATGTTTATATTTTCTTTATGTTTCTTTCGAATAAAGGTGGTTAGATTTTGACCGGTATTTTTGCTAAAGTAAATTATATTCATTTTCTTTATGGGTACATTTTATGTATTTTTTATTTATTTATTTTTCCAAAAGCAAACAAATAAATTTTCAATTCAACTGTAAATATATTTAATTTCTAATTGATTGACTCGTTAAGTTTATTATATTAAATTAATATAATAATTAAAATTATTATAATAAATTATCTTTAATATAATAATTATTATACTATAGAGTTAAATAATTTTTAACTCTAACATATATAAAATAATATGCATTTCTAAAAAAAATTAATTATTACAATATATAAGATTAATATAGATTTATTTTAACTCTGAATTTATCAAGGATAATTTTTTTTTAAGTACAAAATTTAAGGAAAAGTTTATACTTAGAAAGATTTGATTTCTCTTAATCCTTGATAGAGTTGAGATGGATCTATGTTGGTTTTGAGTAACAAACACATTCTCATATTTAAAACTAGAAAACTTGTTATTATAAATATTTTTTTAAATGTCACACAGACATATTTTTGTTTAATATTTTTTAAATTCAATGAAATAAGAACACTTTCTCTCTCTAATAATTTACACGTGTTACATATGTTATATTTTTTTAATTTAAATTACTTTTTTTTTCCTTTGTATAAAGTTGATATAAAGTTATGTTATTTAATATGGATACTGAAATATTTTGTTTATGAATAACGGTCAAAAATATATTTTTTATTAATATATTTTTGTTTTAAATATTACATGAACATACAATGGATTACACGTTGTGTATTATCAATAATATTATTTTTACATGTTATTTGTGGACTCGATATTAATTACATATCTCCATTATATATGAAGTTGATGTAAAATTAAGGTCGAAATTGAAGCATTTTATTTATTGTCGATTATTTTTTTTTGTTATTACTATTTTTCTAAATGTTAATGTAAGTATTGTTTTATTATTTTCAAATTTAACTTTAGGTGAAAACATCTTTGTCATTCTCATACTGGGCTCTAGAGAACCTCTTGCCCCAATAAATTTCAATAACAAAACACTTACAATACAACGTAATTGTTTACGAAATTAATATTTAATGAAAGATGATACTAGTATTTTTCTTATAATATGGATATTACAATAGGTATTACAATTTTTTATACTTATTGTGACGTTCTAAAATATTAGACTCTTTTACGCTCCTCTACAAACTACAGTAAGCTCTTCTATCTCTATGATGTTAGCATTTCTTCTATATGCAAACTCATAAATATGGAAGAATTAGTGGGTAATGAAAAAGTGAACCATTTTACCTCATTTTGCTAGGTTTTTTATAGCTATAATTAAGATTTTGTATAAGGGTTAGAAAATTTCTTAGTAACTTTGTGATGCTTTAAAAGCCTCTATTGGATCCCTCGTATTAAAATTATGCTGAGTTAAAGCCTAACATGGTCACCACTTGAACATTATGGGGAATGTTTATGCTGTTACCTTGTCGGGGCCACAAATGTTTCTATGAGATTTGTTTTAGGTGTATGATAGCTTGTGGAAAATGTCTTAATGAGAGAAAAAAAAAAATTCCATAGATGATTCAATATGACACTCTCATCTCGCACCACGCCCAAAAGATATTATGTAGGCCCCCAAAAATGCATTAAAAGTTGATGTCTTGGACTTGAAAAATTAAAACAATTTCTTAGATGTCCCAATTTCTAATATCCCCCATTTGGAGCATCAATAAAATCGTATGGTTGTTACCTTGTTTGGAAATAAATTTTGTCTATAATCTTTTTTTCAGATGCATCATATCTTGTGGAAAAGATATCAACGAGAAGAATAAGTTTGGCTTTGGAATAGGCAATCCTATGTCACTATCATCTTCCACTACACCCAACATTTGATTGAAATTTAATGACCTAGACTTGACAAGATAAAACCATATTTTAAATGTCTTACCTTCTAATATCCCTCATTTATAGAATTAATAATGTAATATGGTACCATTGTATATCCATTTTGAATCATCCCTCCCCATTTGAGAGGATTTTTGTCTCCAAAATATTTAGTTTAAATGGAGATGAGGAAATAATTACTCGGTTTTATCGTTGCAGTAGACTTTATCTTTGGCTAGTAGTTGACCCTTCAATCGTACTTGCAAAATTTCTTGATCACCCCTTTTGGTGAATTTGATCTTGTTTTGTGGAATTATTCCCTTTGGAAATTCTCCTTGTACATTTGGTGACAAAAAACTTAAAGGAACATGAGAATTTTCCCTCTTCACCTTCACTGAGCATTGAAGGTTCATAAAGTTTTAAGGTCTCTACATTACTATTGAGTAGATGCATATTTAAGGTGGAAAACTAAGTCTATAAGAATTGCTTTCTATCTTCTACAAAATTTTAAAAGGTTCATATCTCGGGGTTTTCATTTTCTCCCCAACTATCAAAAAAATTCCCTTATTAAGGTGCAATAAAACTTTTTTCTCGTATGTGTAAATCATTTTTAGTTAAATGTTTATTGTGCATAATCTTGTATATCTGCTAGGACTTGTTAAGTTTCTCTTGAACTTGCAAGTGTATTTTCCTTATCTTATTTGTATTTCTTTCGTTTTAATGCAACACTTAAGGATATTTTCCTTGCTTAAAGTTTTTCTTATATACTATTCCATGGTGATGGTGGAAAATATCCATAAGAAAAATCAAAAGGGGACTTACTAGTGGAAATTCAGAAAGTTTTGTCGAAATCATTTTTTCATCTAAATATCGTGGATGCTTCTAATTGTAATCTCCTAAAATCTAAACCAAAGTCTTAGTTATTATATGTATCTACCCACATGTCTATGGGTGAAAGGAAACAATATCTCTTAAAATTTAGTTTATAACTTCTCTTGTAATGAATTCCAAAATAAATTCATGAATCTAGTATACATATTAGAAATTTTTCTCTTTGGAATCCCAAAGTGCACATAACCTTTTAAATAACAATCTTGTACCTTCTTTTCCTTTGATTATCTTCTTACAAGTCATCAAAATTAACATCTTCTTCAACCTATATAGGTAGTCGTGCTCTCTTCTTATCCTTCAAAAACTGCTAATGATTTCCTTGGATACGATTTCCCATGGACTTGTAGAGATTGGAATTGGACCATATAACCTTTTCTTCTTTATACAAAATAAAATATGACCTCAAATAAATATAGATATTACTTTCATCTTGAGCCAATAAATGTACCTGTACATGTTATACATAGTCTTCCTAACACCAAAATGACTGGAAACCTTTGGGGTGTGAACCTCCCATTATATTATTTCTCCTTTAGTACACAATGTTTCCATATCAATGTAAGCTAAAGATGTTATCTCATACTACACCGGTGATAATGTCAACATGGAAAAATAACAAATTTTTAACTTGGAGGAATGATTCAAGGTACTTTCACAATGAATGTTAATATGGTTCAAAGAGAAAATGTACAAAATTGAATTGGCTTTTGGCATATGTATTTTTTATTTATTGATTTTTGTATGAATATTCTAGATTTGAATTCTTATAAAAATATTATGTTATTTTTATTGCTAAATATAATGCATTTTTTCCATCAATGTAGGTGTTAAGTACCTAAATAATGGAATTTCCTTAAAAGAAAGAGTTTTGCAATTATAGAAAAGACATTGTTCTTGTGCATAACTATTTCTTCAAAATTTATAATGTTTGTTATATATTTTTAATGAAATTATATAAATGTATATATTTCTTAAACTTATGAAATCCATTATAGCCCTAAAAATACAAGGTCATGCACTAGTGTAAGATTAAGCAAATGATTATATTTTTATAGATGATGGATCTTAGTTTTTACTAGTGCAACATTCAATTTATTTTTAAAGTGGATAAGTCATTAAAAAGTTATAGTAGAAACAAAAAAGTCATGTATTTTATTATTCCAATATATGTGAAGATGAATCCCACCAAGGTTAGCCTAAGTGGTTGGGACTAATGGTGATATTGTTATAACACTCTCTCCTACCTCCTTGCATATGACCTCTAAGGTCTACTACAAAGAGGTGTTACTTTACAATTTAACCCAACCTCCAAGGTATGTTATAAAGATGGGGTTACAAAATTCCTCTTCTTCCAAATTAATCGAAACTAAAAAAATAAAACTACTATTGTGTTCATCTCATTGATATCTTTCTGGTGATATAAATTTTATCTCAATCCGACCCTTATATTGGAAGTTATGCCCATTTAAATTTTGATCAATTAAATTGTGCCACATCAGTAACGAAGCATCATGTGGTACCCACATGGACCATCCATGTCACCTGTAGTGTCATTTCCTCTCTAATGGAAAGTAAGTGTTATCGATGTAGATTTTTTCTTAAGCTATTGGAACTTTCCACTTAGACTTAGGGATACAAGTCCCAATAGGCCTGACCATGTCATGTTTTACAACTATTTCTCGTTATATCTGGTTCCAAGGAAAATCCAGAGTGTACACTAATGTACCATTAGGGGAATTTTTAGGTAAAAAATGGGCCTAAAAATGAAAATTGTAATAACAAAATCAAGTTTAATAGAACCAATAGGATTAAAGATGATGATGTCATCCCTAGGGGAGAATATTTTTGGAAGGAGAAGAAGAAAACTACTTTGGTAATCATATTTTTGACTTATCTCTTGTGGCTTTACTCAAATTTCAAGTGTGTACATTCCCTGGATGCAGAATTATATTTCACATCCAATGAGTACCCACTCTATATAATTTTGATTATACCACATCGATAAAAAAATAAAATACATAAAAACACATGTTTCAAACACATGTTTCATGTCTTTTGAATTTTTCTTAGTATAGGAGCTTCTCAAAAAATTTGGCCAAATATCACACTAAGGGGGAGGGTGGGGGGTGAATCAGTGTGAGAGACTTTACCATTTCATAACTTTTATTAAAAAAAAAACTAATATTGAAATTAATCATAACCATATGGAACATATCAACATATATAAAAATGCATTATAAAGCTACCATCACATCGATAACACATTAAGAATTCATCACATCAATCACAAAATAACACAAGATTTTACGTGGAAAACCATAGGGGAGAAAAACAACAAAGTACTCTTCTTATTATGCTTCAATTTATTACATATATTTACAGGAACCATCCTACTAGAGGCACCCACCCCATAAATATGCAAGCTGCTACTTGCAGTAGGCTACAACCTGATTGAGGCACAAATATTTAAAATGTGCAATAAACAAATCACTATAGGCTACAACCTGATTGAAGAACCAACCTCGATGATGAGAAATATCTGACCTACTCTAGGCTCCAACCTTGGTGGAGGCATCTACCTCCTTCTTTAACCTTTTTTAGACCTATTTTTCAAGATATTCCAAGTTGGATCCACCATCATATTCTATGGTTATATTTGAATGAACATACTCTCATAAAAAATTTCACAACTTGCAATCACTATCACTACAACCAATATCACAACCTACACATACTCTCATTGCAATCACAACCACTAAAACTACTATCTCAAGGAATATATTCAAGGTTATGATTCTTTTCTATTCTAGGTAACTAGCATTATATAGGTATGATCCAATTTCCCCATTGAAGGATCATTGTATATCATGCAATTATAGATTGGAATATCAATCAGAGACCTAGGAAGAGGAAGAGAAGTAGAAGAATTTTTTTTAAAATTTGTAGAAGTCATTTCAAGAATAGACTACCATTATTCCTAATAAAAGTGAAAAAGTTTCAAAAAAAGACTCTAAGCATCAGATCAAGAATAAGTATGCTAGAAAGAAGCAGCTTAAAAGGAGAAAGAATAAAATTTTAGGAAAGAAAAATAGGTAGCTTAGATAGCAGAAGATGCTACTAAAGTAGCTTGAGAGATTGAATAAAATTAGCTTATGGAGGAAGAAATGAGGAGACAAAGGGAGAGGAGAATAAGGGACTAGGAAGTTAATAAAAGATGAATAAAGAGGAATATCTAAAGAATAAATGATAAGGAAATAAGAAGAGGAGAAAAGGATGCAAGATGAAGAAAAATCCAAAGCCATGGAAGAACCCTTCTAGAATAAGCAAGAAGAAGTAGAACCAAAATCTCAACAAGATTCAACTGCTTTGGAGAATGATTTAGTATCACTTGTTGTTATAGAAATCACAAGTGACTACCTATCTATGAAATAAATGGGAATTATATTAGCCAAGATGAAGATGGTGGTCAACATAAATAAATTTAGGTTTGATCAAATCCTAAACAATATTGTGGAGCATACAAAGAAGAAATATGTCATGCCAGATCTTTCATTGGTACATATTATGAATGGTATTCCCATAGTACCTGATATAAGGAAGAATCCTTTTTCCATGGCCTTAGAATAAATGATATTCTCTCAAGAGACCGGTATTAATGTGTGGGATCTCCTGGAGTTGATGACGAAGAAATATGCATACATAGATGAGTTACAACAACAAGTAAAATTATTGAAATTGGAGACCAAGACAATGAAATAGGTGAGAATCAATGTGGAGGACTATAAGGAATATTCCTTAGACTTACATGAGTCCTACAAGTCTTGGGTTTTGCAGATATACCCTTACCTATATATCATGGAGGAAATATTATCCAATTTATTATGGTTTTTGTAGCTAGCTAAGGAGTGAGGCATCTAGTTGCAAGGAGTCTTGAATGTTGTCAATCAATTGGAAAAATGCCCCAAAGAATATCCTCGGGCCTTAATATAATTTCCCATGTCAACACAAAGTAATTTACATATGATTCTATCACTATCAACTAAGCCTTGAATATACATGATAAACTAGGAAATGACATAGTTGAGTCAACAACATAATATCAATAACATTACTACTTTGTTGAAAAGGATAATCAAAACAAATAAATTTCCAATAATTAGGGCCCAAGGAGAGGTGAGTCCAAGTGACTAAATAAGTAGAAAATTTGAAGATTTGTTATATGAAAAGGAACTATCTTTTAGTGTCTTCACTAGTAAGCTCACTAAAGGAAAATTGGAAGTATCATCTTGTTGAACCTAATAAGAAAGATGAAGTCCTGAATTTTTTCCTGGTTTCACTAAATAAATCCATGTCAATTCTCCCCAAAAACATCTTAGAGTACCATGTGGACTATACTCATGGATACCTTTCTTCACAATAGGGTTAAGATTATTGCATCATACTACGAAGTTTGGGTGGCTTATCTTTGGGACATCATGAAGCTCCCAATTGAATATCCAATCAAATTGTAACAATTGTCAACCTCATTTATGAGGGTTTTAAAGAATTTAGTTTTATTATATTTGTAAATCATGAGAAGATAAAGAGTTTTAACTAACCCAAGAAAATCTTAACGGTCATAAGGGATAGTTACTAACTCAATGTATAAATATTGTAAAACTCTCAATATGAGGGGTTCCAAACTTTGGAATTTATTATTTTCCTACAAATTAGAGCTAGTAGGTTAGTAATTTTATATTCACTACTATAATATTATGAAGCCTTGAAGGCCATTGTTGAATCCACATTTCCACATGTATTGTGTTTTTATTTTAGACTATACTTGAACAAATTCATTCATTTATACTTGTGATATGTTTTGCTCCTAGATTACACACCAATATATGGAATAAGTGGCCTCTTCTTGCATATGTGTTGTTTAAATATTGTAACTTTCATTAATGGGCACTTGTTAGATGAAAATACTAAATATTCTAGATTTTTTGATTTGAGGCCTCTGCAATATGTGTTGTTTGTAGAATTTTCGAGATTTATCACGTCCATTTATATTAGAATTGAAATTTCAAAAAAATCCTTCATGGTTCATCATTATGATAGATACATGATTTGTTCTAGTAAGTTAACAATTTGTTGTTGTCCTAGATATTAGCTAAATATTTCCTTGAGTATGCATCTTTATTTTTATCAGCTCATTATTTCCTAATTCTTAACTATCTTTCAATTGTTATTTGGCATAGATTAGTTTCCATTTTTATTTAGATAGTTGCATATTTTAAATTACATCCCCTTGTTGTGACAATCGTTCATATCTCACAACATTCTCAAAACCAAGCATGGCTACCGGGCCATAATCTAGATGGGTCTCTTACCCCAAATACTATGAGGTCTAGTTATGACCTCATACCAGCTGCCAAAGATAACCCCATAACAATTTTTTTTCGGTCATTTATTCCTATCAACACATTGGATAGATTCTAGATATATAGTTAGATCTTAGGTATAAATAGATTTATGTTAACATATTATAAGGTAGTTTTTCATTCTTTCCAATTGGATGTTTAAGTTGTTTGTATTCATAGAAATCATTTTAAATTAACAAAAATATATGCTAACTAGTTTGTATTAAGACAAAATATTTAGTTGTGCACATACAAGTGGCTCAAATCCCACCTCAATGTCCTTATTTTAAAATGGTCTTTAGCGCTTTAGGTCAATTCAAAATAGAGTGTACTATTCAGGCACTCCTTCTGATTTCCTTGATTCAAACCTTACCTATTCTTTGTTCCTTTCTCAGTGTGGTGTGTGGTTAACCTAGAGGTTACATTAATTATAGTAATTGAATCGACTTCATGTCACGTGAGTATAATTTCACCTTATTTTTTGATTACTCTATACAGTCACACACATGCAACCAAAAAAATAGAAAAATTTAGAGGTAGGATAAATATATGTTAAACATTTTGTACCAAAATGTATGAACTTGAGATCATCAATCATATATACTAAAAATTCGGATTTTAAAGTAGGAAATTCTAGGTGTTAATTCCATTTACTTCAATTATATATTAAAAAAATGTACACTTAGAAATAATTTGAATATTCAATGTTTCAAATATATTTTAGGAACATGCTATAAAGAATCATTTATTGGTGGTGATAAAATGAATTTTTCAAGCCTTGTGAACTATGTCATTTTTCCTAATGGCTCCATGATTACTAATGAGCACCCCCCATGTTTCTCACCTTGAAAATGGACTATGTGAATTTCTAGGTAAAATTTAGAGGGATTATTTGGAATTTTGCATATCTCCTCACAAAATTAGTGGTGGTTACATCCTTGAACAAATAGTAATAAATATTCATAATATCTCTTTGGTAAATGGTTTTCTTGAGGAAATTATTATTGAAATAAAGGGGGTTATAAGATCCAAATTTATGGGGGTTCTATAGAACTTCTATATGTAGGAACTATGTGTGTAATATTTAAAAATTTTGCAAGGATTGGATTGGGTTTATGATACAAGAGCATTAGCACTCAAATTAAATTTTAATTGTTTGATTAGCCCAAGTAGGGGTTAAGTTGTAAATATTGTAATATTCTCATGTAAAATGTTTAAATTCCTAGAAAGCATAGGTAAGGAATATTCTAGTTGACTTTTGTGAACCTATCCATAGAAAAATGGGATAATTAAGGAATATATTTATTGTTGATGCTCATAAGTTAGATAAGTCATAAATTAGAGATAGGAAGGATTTATTTTAATAGAGTTTGTTGCAAAGCCATAGGAGTCGATTTTGAGGGTTGGATAAGCTCTAATTGTAATATAAATTCATTGCAAGCCTCAAGGAAGGAGAGGCCAATATAAAGGAAAGAATATTAGGCAGAGAGACCAATTTAAATGAAGAGATCAGGTCAGAGATAGAATAGAGAGACAAGAGCGAGAGAGCAGAGATGGTTCTGCAGGAAGAGAAGGCCATGCAAAGACGCATCAGGCTAAAGAAGATTGTAAATAGGTTTATTTTGTATTTGTATTGTTAATTCCCTATATTAATAGTGTAGTCCCTTATTATGTTAGTGTAGCCCCCCTTATTGTTATTTTGTACCCCTGTAAGCCCCATATTTTTATTATTATGCCATTACATTATTATTTTTAGGTTAGCTAGGATTACATTGTGGCCCCACTAGGATTACATTGTGGCCCCATGGACTCCTATATATAGAAAGGAGGTTTTGTCATTTGTATCATCCAAGAATTTTTAATTCATGTATTGTATTGGAGGTTTCCCCCTCGAAGTGGCTTATTTTTAAGGCCTTGATATCTCTTTTATTTTATTTTTGGAGTTGGTTTCACAACATTTGGTATCAGAGCTTTGGATTCTAGGGTTTCACTGCTCCAAACAGGTCATCGTGGAATTTTCGCTATAACTTTTTTCTACAAAGTTTCATAAGACGAAATGTTTAGAATGTGAAGTCAAAATCCTAAGGAACATCATCACAAAATGTTAAAGCTTGATTCGCACTATTTTCGGAGATATGATCTGTGGAAGGTAGTGCTTTTTGCAGGCTCCTAAATTTAACCTAAACAGGTCATCATGGAATTTTCGCTATAAATATTTTTATAAAAGGTTTAAGAAGCTGAAATTTTCACAGAGATAAGCTGAAATACTGATGAACTGCCTATAAAAATTTTAGATCTTGGTTCGAAATACTTTTTGAGATATGATATGTGGAAGTAAGGTCATTTTCAGGCTCCCGAATTTCATCTCAAGGAGGTGATCGTGGGAAAATATTCATAACTCTCTCTTTGAGCATCGGATTGGAATTTTGTAAAAAGTGGCTGGAAGAAAATGGGTTTTAGTTTTATTTCTATCAATTTTAGAGCCAAAATATCAAACAGTGACACGTGGAAATTCTTACCATTTTTCTCTACTGAACAAGTCCATAATTAGGTCATCATAGGAGA
Organism: Pinus albicaulis; assembly: GCA_034641835.2. Taxonomy (NCBI): domain Eukaryota; kingdom Viridiplantae; phylum Streptophyta; class Pinopsida; order Pinales; family Pinaceae; genus Pinus; species Pinus albicaulis. The sequence continues at coordinate 1,220,490,450 of CM076584.1, read as the reverse complement.
TTGGGCATATATTTGTCTTCAAGAATCAAAATTAGGTCAAACCCATGGCATTCAAAAGAAGATTCAGAGGGCTAATTCAAGACAAGATTTTAGATATTGAAGATCCAAAATCCCAAAGAAAATTCAGTTTCAATATAGAGGTCCTCAAAATCTAGAAAAAGGTGTGTATTTGGTTTTTAAAATTGCATAACGTTTGTTTGAAAAAGCAGTTTGAAGTGATTCCAAGGGCATATTTTAGATTTTTTATTAGTATTGGGTTCTATAATGCCTCCAAAAATAATTCCATACCCATTAAGCCCTCAAAAATCTATACTATGATGCATGAAGAGGAAGAATTGCAATATGAGATATCAAAATTACAGTACCAAGTGCAACAAATTTCAATCTTATGAAGAGAAACCCAAGATGACATAGATGGTTTAAAAGTAGAAATGGAGGCTAATTTGGATAGTTTGAAGGATCAAATAATAGCTAATATGGATGATAAATTAGTGGAAGGTCACATCGAGCATCAACAACAAGTTCTCCAACTCTCAAAGGATAACCTAACCTTGGTGCAGAATCTAATGAAACAACAGGAAGATCAACATCACATCGAAAGAAGTTCTGAAGCAGTCACAGAAACAAGAAATCGACAAGTACGATCAATTTCAGAGTATCTCATCAAGTGGAAGAACTTTCTTATAGAATATTCCACATGGGAGGATGAGAATTTTATACAGAAGCATCAAGAAATAATCAAGCGTTAAGGACAACACTCGTTTGAAGGAGGGGGGCATGTTAAGTCCCTATATTAATAGTGTAGTACCTTATTATGTTAGTGTATCCCCCCTTATTGTTATTTTTGTACCCCTGTAACCCCCATATTTTTATTATTGTGCCCTTACATTATTATTGTTAGGTCGGCTAGGATTACATTGTGTCCCCATGGACTCCTATATATAGAAAGGACGTTTTTTTCATTTGTATCATCCAATATTTGTTCATTCATGTAATGTATTGGACGTTGCCCCCTGGAAGTGGTTTATTTCTAAGGCATTGATATCTCTTTTCTTCTATTTTTGGAGCTGGTCTTACAACATGTACATTTATTTCAATTAATGAGAGATCGAATTTCATTGAGACTTTGTATTGTTACTATTATGTGTTGAGTGATCCGTAATAGAAAAAACCTTATTTCTGTATGAAATAATTTTTTAATGAATTATAATTGAATGAATAAGTATTTATGAGTGATAAAAGACTTAATGGTTGGGTGGAATCTGTATTATTATATTCCAGGAATTAAATAGCTATGTGTGAAGCTAATGAGAACAAATAAGTGCTGATAAAACTTGTGTGAAGGTCGAGAAGAGAAAAAAAATCTAAATTCCAGATTCGAAGATTTAATATAGAATGGTGTTCTATATTCGACATTGAAACAACGTGATAAGGTGTGAAACAAAATATTAATCAGAGATCAGAGTGAATAAAACGGAAGAAAATCTCAAGAGATGAAGAGCATTATTCTGCAGGATTGATTTGAGACTGATTTACCCTGCCCTCTTTCGTTGAAGAACGCTTCCCTTTCGTTGAAGGATGCTACTCTTTCATTGAAGAACACTGCCCTTTTGCAATATACCCAACCCTATGTATATGTTGAAGATGCTATGCATTCACTGTATGCTACGCACACACTACGATTTCACTTTTATGCTTGTGGCCAGTGCAGTTTCTTTTTCCATTGATTATCCCTGAATTAACATTGATGAAATAAAGGTATGATTGAATGCAAGAATTTGGGTATCATTGCGTTGATGAGATAATGTTGGCGAAGCAGAGATCAACCTGTGGAGACATGGAATTGTTAGGATGTGAGGCAGAGAGAATCAGGAGTCGGTGTAAGTACAAATTGCGTTTAATGAAGTGAAGTTTTAGATCTATTGTGTGTGAATTGTCTATATGCAGGAACAGTTGGAGAAATTTCACCATGTGAGAAATCTAGATTTCGTGGCATTGCATTCTCTCAAATCACAATGTGTGAGGCTTGCTACTCTTTAGCATGTAGTAGGTCATGGTTTTGACACCCAAATGTTGATCTTGTTATCAGTTATGATATACTAAGGTATCCTCATGATTATGTTCAACGTGTAGGTCATACAGGAGATCTGGAAGAATGACATGGCTATAAAGAGGATGTTGTGCTGAAAGGTATCCTATAGGTATATAGAGCCAAAAGGATGGAAACATTGAGAATGATTGAGTGATTGATGATTCGAGTCCACTGAATTTTGTGCAACTCTGTGGGTAGAGCATAGACTGGGTGATAAAGGCCAGATTAGTTGCATAATTTGGAATTAGAGGTCGAGATTTATGAAATCACAATTTTCGTTGCGTCATTTTTGGTATTAGAGCGTTGGTTAAAGCTCTTTGAAGTTAAAACATGGACGAAGGTTAAAGCTCAGAGCGAGGTTAAAACTCTGAGGAAGGTTAAATATCTTTTTAATTAAAGCAGTGTTGTGTCGAATGCAAGTGTGATTGCGGAAGAAAGAGGAGATCAATAAAGAAAATTTGCTTTGCAGAAAATTAACAAAGATATTGCAAAGAGGAGATCAGGTTATTTAAATCTTATAAGTAGAATGCATGGTAGAAGATGGGAGTAAGTGATACTCATAAGAAGAGATTGCAGAAGCATAAATAAATCACAACGATGGTTTTTTCTTGTGGAAAATGGAGATTCACTCAAATGTGAAGAGTGGATGGAGACTACTTGTGAAATCATGCAGGTATTGTTTTATTTAACTTTGATATGATTTTTGCAGGATAAAAGATAGATTGAATATTGATAGTTGCAGCTAATGAAGTATCTTAGCAAAAGAAGATCAAGCCTTAATAAGCAGTGATGAAGGAAGTCGGTAAGAGTTTATGAAAGAAAGAAGAGTGAGGCCAGAACCTAGTATTTCGTTTGTGATTGAAATACAAGAGGACAATTGTGTTCTCAAAAGTGCAGATGAGTTGAAGCCTAGAAGGAGTAGAGGAGTGCTCAAAAGAAGGTTCCAAAGAGGGGAATAGTGTTACCAAAATACCAAGTATAGAGGAGAGCTTGGTGAGGTAAATGTAGCAGGGAGGACTTGCTATTGCAGAGGCTTAGTACAGCTCATAGTGAGTGAGGAACTCATAGAGATAGAGGAAAAAATGACTACTGATAGTCATAGCAGAGGTTTTGAGAGAGACAAAAGTAGAAGAAGAGTGAAGAAAGATGTCAAAGTAGATGGCATGGATGAAGAGTATGAGAGAGAAAATGTTGGGGTAAGAATGAAATATAATTTTTTGATGGAGATGTTTGAGAAGAGTAAAGAAGACGAGAGATTTCGTTACAGAATGAGAGAGAAAATGAAGTGGCATAAGTTACAAGAGAAGAGAGAACACCAGGTGAATATGCAGTTAATAGAGGAGCTGAGGAAGATTGAATAGATAATGGATGTTCAATTGACGATGGAGAAGCTCGAAGGATTTGAGCTATAGCAAGACAAAGTTTTTGGAGAAGAAGAAGCTCCTTTTGAAATTGAGCATGGAGCGATGATGTCTGAACCAACAGTTGAGGCAATTGAGACTTATGATTTTGAAATCAATAATTTGTGTATGTTTGCAGGTGATGTCAAAGAATATGAATAAGAGAGAAAAATTTTGTGTTTTGAGACAGTTATATCTCATGAGGAATCTCATACACAATTGGAAGAAAATATTATTTTTTAGCATAATGCGAAAGTTCAAAACAAAGGAAGTTTGGCTCATAATGATGATCGAAATAAAGAAGAAGAAGCAAAGGATACCAAGTACTCAAATTCTATGCTTGAGGAAGTTGAGATGAAGACCATTAAAGATTTTTTGAGTCATGTAGAAGACCCGGAACAAAAAAAGGATTCGATGACAGAATCATCAAATAATACTATCGGGTCTTGTGGTTTTGAAATTGAAAATTTGTGTGAGATTGTAGGTTTTAAAGATTTTGCAGGTGATAGAAAGTCACTGGAAACTGTCATAAAAATGGAGGATGAGTCTATGTTATCTCATGAAGATATCCAAGGGAAATCGCATGCACAATTGATTAGTAAATGTGAGAAAGAATTGGAGTTACTGGAGAATTGGCTGAAAGAACTAGTAGAGAAGAAAGGACCTAATAAAGACTACAAAGGATCTGCAGTAGAGGAAAAAATGTTGAAAAAGGAAAATAATATATCATGCAATACAAAATTTCTGGGGTTTGTGACAGTGTTAATTCTGTCATGGAAAAGTAGAGAATAAGACATTCCAATGCCGTATATGTCTTTGAAGGATGTGGAGAAAAAATAAGGCAACAAGAGTTTTGAAACTCATGCACAAGTGAAAGGAAAACAACAAAAAAGTAATCTAGACAGAGAGATAGAAATTTTATGAAGCTTATGAGGAAGAACCATAAGGAAAGAAGCTTCATAAAGAGAAGACAAATAGTTAGTTGTATGAAAGGTCGGACTGGGACAAATGTTGAAGGAAAATTCAATGGAGTGTTACAAACGAATGTGTGGAAACCAGGAGAAACAAGGAAAGACAACAGAGTGCGTGGAAAATAGTTGAAAGGAGAAAGGATATCACTAAAGAATAAAGTATGGGATACAGGAGGAAAATGTTTGGAACACATGAACTGGAGTTCATGATTCTTTTTTTTTTACTTTTTGATTCTGATGTAGGAGCATTAGCACTCAAATTAAATTTTAATTGTTTGATTAACCCAAGGAGGGGTCAAGTTGTAAATATTGTAATACTCTCATGTAAAATGATTAAATTCCTAAAAATCACAGGTAAGGAATATTCTAGTTGACTTTTGTGAACCTATCCATAGAAAAATGGGATAATCAGAGAGGATATCTTTTGTTTATTCTCAGAAGTTAGATAAGTCATAAATAAGAGATAGGAAGGATTTATTTTAATAGAGTTTTTTGCAAAGCCATAGGATTCTATTGTGAGGGTTGGATAAGCTCTAAATTGTAATATAAATTAATCGCAAGCCTCAAGGAAGGAGAGGCCAATCTAAAGGAAAGAATATTAGGTACATAGAACAATTTAAATGAAGAGATCAGATCAGAGATAGAATAGAGAGACAGAAGAAAGAGAGAAGACAGGGTTTTGTAGGAAGAGAAGGCCCTGCAAAGACACATCAGGCTAAATTAGATTGTAAAAAAGCTTATTTTGTATATGTAAATTTAATTAAATTAATGAGAGATCGAATTTAATTGAGACTTTGTTTTGTTACTATTATGTGCTGAGTGATCCGTAATAGAAAAAACCTTATTTCTATATGAAATAATTTTGTAACGAATTCTAACTGAATGAATAAGTATTTCTGAGTGATAAAAGACTTAATGGCTAGGTAGAGTATGTATGATTCTAGTTCGGGAATTAAATTTTTTTGTGTGAAGCTGATGAGAACAAATAAGTGCAGATAAAACTTGTGTGCAATTCGAGAAGAGAAACAAATATGAATTCCATATTCGGACATTTAATACAAAAAGGTGTTATGTATTCAGCATTGAAATAATGTGATAAGGAGTGAAACAACGTATTAATCAGAGATCAGAGTAAATAAAACAGAAAAAAAGCTCAAGAGATGAAGAGCGCTATTTTGAGTCCATGGAATTTTGAGAAACTCTGTGGGTAGAGCATAGAATGGGTGATAAAGGCCATATCAGTTGCATCATTTGGAATTAAAGTTTGAGATTTATGAAATCACAATTTTTGCTGCGTCATTTTACCTTGCTCATTATTAAGAAGTTGTACAACCTATCATTAAACAAATTGCAATGTGTAATATTTATGGTGTATTCATATAAATCAATTATCAACATTTCCATCATGAATATTAGTACCCATGAATTTTGTGACAAGAGTAAAAGAAATAACATTCCATGTAATTTGTTTTTATGTGGGGGTGGGGACCCCAACCTATTAGTGTAACAAGGTCTTGAGTAGAGAAAATTATATATAGTATTGTATGACATTACTATTTAGAAATGAAAGTGAATTTTCATCATCCATTTTTTACTATCAGAACATTTGTTCCATACATCTTGTAGTATTATAGTGGAGAAGGTAGTGATTTTTGGTATTAGTAAGGATAAATGCAAATTAGTAGTAGGGAATAAATTCTCACTAGTGGTAGGAAATAAATATGGATGAGTAGTAAGTGATGAATATTTAAAATCACTAGTTAACTGATTAATTGTTTGTGATTTATGGCATATAGAATTAGAAAAACATAAATGGTTTATGATTTATTATGCCTATTTCTTGAGTGATAGGGTTGGAGGAAAATAGAATGTGATTTTTTATTGCTATGTTGTTGAAATTTCTTTGGAATCCTTATGCTACTATTAAGAACTCTTCAGAGCACAAAGACTTTGTATTTTATTGTGACACTTTAGTTGATGAATAATGCTTCAATTGTTCTTTAGAGTGTGGGTTTTTTTCTCGAGGGAGGTATTTCCCTAAAATATCATTGTATAATGGTTATATTCTTGTATTTTGTTTATTGATACAATCATATTTATTTAATTATTATACATTCATCTATTAGTGATTAGTGTAGGAAGCATATTCCAAACCTATTCATCCCTTAATTTGGTATTAGAGCCTAATGACCTCATCCATGGTGTCAAAGACAGGGTTTTTGCATCTAATTTTGTTTTGAGTAGGACCGTGTGTAGAAGGATACCTTATTGTAAGGATTTTGAGCACAACTAGATTATAAATGGGGATGTTTAATGACATTAACTTTGAGTTGTGAAGCCTCAAGATGGAGGATATTATCATAGACAAATATATATGGGTTGTAATATCTAAAACCAAACCTATTGGTATAAAATATGAAGAGTGGGTGTTGTTTAAGAGAAATAAAATTATTTATTTAAGAGAGGGTGTTGTTTAAATGTTTCTTCGAAACAAATTGAGGATTTTTATTCTTGGTTAAACAATAATTATTTCCTATGGAAAAAGTTGTTTTCATTGAGAATGTATGATGATGATTATGTAGATAAGAGATTCAATACATTTAGTATAGATACTTGTTGAAATGACACCAAGAAATGGTACCCATGGGTGCTTTTGATTTGATTTTCCTTTAATTAAAGTGGAAGAGAAATTGTAATTTAATCCCACGACAACTTGTATTAGCTAACTGAGTCAGGAAGACTTAGTTAGCTTAGAAAATTCGAGTTGAGGGTCATAGAGGAGGCATGTAGAGTTCTTTCATGATTTTAGGTGGTTCATTTAAAATTATTTGTGAGTTTTAATTGGTTAATTCAATTAATTGAGTTAAAATTAATTTAACTAGTTCTAATTTAGAGATGAGCTAGTCAGAGGTCTAGTGAATTAAATATGATTTAATTCGCAATTAGTGATCAATCAATTAACTAATAATAAGCTATAAATATATGTTGCATGTCAATTCTAAGGATGGCCCAGTTGAGATTGAGGTTAAATGGAAGATAACTATCAATTGTGTAATTAGAAAATTTTACAGGTCATGTATGAGGTCGTCGGGAAGCAATGGATGAATTGCGCAATAAAATCTTCAAAATTTCCTATTTAATAGGGCTGAAATTCCTCCAAGAGTGCATAAGAAATTCTAGTAAAGCATAGGTTGAGAATTTTGTTAAGTATTTGACTGATTTTTCCTAGATCAGAGTGATACAGTCAGCAGAGTGCAAAGGTTTCCCAGTGAGGGAAATAACATTGTATTTTTTCATGGTCTTGAATTTATGAAATATACAGATAGCAGAGTTTTGGGAAGTGGATTTCCCTAGATACATCTTGTATTTTGTGATTGATAATTTCTTTCTTTTATTTGTTATGTGATTGTGCGATCGAAATTGGTTTTCACAATTTGTAGAAGGATTCACTATTTTGTTTTAATACATTAAAAGATAATATTAAATCCCTTTGGATAATTTCTACATGGTATAGAAGTGCCAAGAATCACAATAGAAGATAAGAACTAGATTTTTTTTTGAACATGTACATTAAATTTGCATATTTATTCTTTGGGATAAGCAACAGATCAAGATGTATTTTAATGGATTGAGACTCCAATACGATCTTGAGGGAAATTCGAATTACATAGCATGGAAGGATAGGATGGAGGCAATGGTCGAGGATAACAGACTGAAGGAATTCATACATAATGATATTCCCTATCTAGAAGCATAAGATGCTCAACAACTTGATTCATGGAAGAATAGTGTAGGAAAGGCAAGAAGGATCTTGTTATAGGGAGTTCGATATCATATTGTATCGAGTCTCCATGGGAAGGTGACACCATATGCTATGTCGAAAACCTTGACATATCTATTTCAGAATATAAATGACCACAAGAAGTTGGGATTGAAAAAAAAGGTCAGAAATATCAAGATGGAGAAGGGAGACACGATCCAAAAATGCTTGACGAAGTTCACTCAATGTAAAAATGAGCTTGGAAGTGTTAGGATAATAGTTTCCCTGGATGATTTTGTGGTCCTAGGTCTTTTAGGCCTTCCGAAGATTTGGCATAGCTACCATGAATCTTTGAATGGGAGGGAGAAGCTACTAGAGTGGGAGCGATTATGGTCTGACTTTGTACAAAATAAATTCGGTGGAGAACTAGAGATGGATCCTCATCAAATACTAATGATGAGGAGAATTATGCCTTTGTTTTAAAGGCGAAGAATGGGAAAGGGAAGGTTTCCCATTCCAAATCAGATTCCGTCAAGGCAAGAAAGAAGTGAGACATTTCAAAGGTAAAGTATTCAACTATCATGAGCATGGACACTATGCCACAAATTTTCCACAAAATAAGACCAAAAAGAATGCCTCGGGAGGAGCAGAAGGTGAATCACTTGCTTCATAATTTGAGTTAGATTTCACTCTCATCACATGCATGGTATCATCGGTGATGAATTTTGTCTAGTACTTGGATACTGGAGCTTTGTTCCATATGACCAGAAACAAAGAATTTTTTAGTAGCTTGGAGGAGAAGGATCTCTAGATGCACATTCAAATGAGAGATGATGGGAATTATAGTGCTACCAATGTAGGTATAGTTACCTTTTATAGGGAGCAAGGCAATCCACTCATAATAAAATATGTCATGTGTGTTCCTAGTTTAAAGAAGAATTTGGTTTCTGTTGCTATGTTGGAATATCATGGCTATGATGTGATATTTAGTGAAGGAAAGGCATTCCTTCATCACCAAGCCATGACACAGGTGAAAAATATTGGGGTTTTAGTAAAGAACCTCTACAAATTGGATTTCGAAGACTATGATTCTTTGAGCATGAAAGTAGAGAAGGTGGAGAGTTGAGACATCGGTGAGATATGGCACAAGAGATTGGGCCATATACACCACAGTGCTTTGAAGATCATCCAACAAATTTCTACAGGACTTCTAAAGGATGCACTTGCACAGAGAGATACATGCAAAGGGTGTACATTGGGAAAGTATACCAAATCCACCTTTCACGATAAGGAAAGTCGAGCCAAGGCTATCCTTGAGAGATTTCACTTAAATGTGTGTGGACCTTTCTCGACAACTTCCACAACAAAACACAGGTATTATAAGATTTTTCTTGATCATTTTTAAAGAAAGTGTTGGATTTAATTCATGCAGAATAAATATTAGACATTCTCCAAGTTTTGTGAGTTCAACGCACTTGTCGAGAAAGATATAGGGAAGAAAATGAAGGCTTTGAGGAGCGACAATGGTGGAGAATACATGTCTAACAAATTCAACAAATTTTTTTCCTCGAAAGTAATTCAAAGTGTAGATAACACATCATAACCCACAGTACAATGGGGTTGCAGAAAGAAAGGAAAAAACAATTGTGGGAGTAGCATGAGATATGTTGCATGATCAGGGCCTACCATTGCATCTGTGGACAGAAACATGCAATGCAAAAATATTTTTGAAAAACAAAATTCCTCATTGGATACTTGGGATAAGTACACCAGAGGATGATTTTTCAGGTAAGAGACTAGATGTGTCTATTTTAAAATTTTTGGTCCATCTGCATATGTCAATGTGACCAAAGTTTCCAAGAAGAAGCTAGAGCCAACAACAGAGTTTGGGATATTTTTTGGGTACACTGATACACCTCACAACTATCGGGTGTACATTCTAGCATAGAGTATGAAAATATTCAAAAGAGATGTGAAATTTGATGAAGAGAAAGTCATGTGATTGCCCCTTGAGAGGGAGCTCGATTTTCATGCAGTTGAGGAGCTCTTGGATCCAAAATAAGAACCTTGGGATTTGAAAAAACCAAAAGCAAAGGAGCTGAGAGTGGTATAAACTGCTCATGCAGAGCCATCCACCAGAGATGGAAGGAAGCGCACCAGATAGGCTGACATATTGTTGCTAGATGCGAGAGAGAATGTGTGTTAGGTCCCTATATTACTAGTATAGTCCCTTATTGTTGTTAGTGTAGCCCCCTTATTGTTATTATTGTACCCTTGTAACCCCCATATTGTTATTATTTTGCCCTTAAATTATTATTCTTAGGTTAACTAGGATTACATTATGGCCCTACTAGGATTACATTATGGCCCCAGGGACTCTTATATATAGAAAGGAGGTTTTGTAATTTGAATCATCCAAGAATTGTTCATTCATGTAATGTATTGGAGGCTTCCCCCTCGAAGTGGCTTATTTCTAAGATGTTGATATATTTTTTCTTCTATTTCTAGAGCTGGTTTCACAACATTTGGTATCAGAGCTTTGAGATTCAAGGGTTTCGTTGCTCCAAACAGGTTAGCGTGGAATTTTTGCTATAATGTTTTTTCTACGAAGGTTCAGAATCCGAAATTTTTAGAGTGCAAAGCCAAAATCCTAAGGAACATTTTCAAAAAAATTTAGAGCTTGTTTCACAATATTTTCAGAGATATGATCTGTGCAATTTAGGTCATTTTGCAGGCTCCTGAATTTAACTTAAACAGGTCATCATAGTATTTTCATAATAACCTTTTTTCTATGAAGGTTCAGAAGCTGAAATTTTTAGATTGTGAAACCACAATCTAGAGGAACATTGTCAAAATGTTTCAGATATTGGTTCACAATATTTTTGGAGATAGGATCTGTGGAAGTTAAGGCTTTTTGAGGCTTCTGAATTTCATCTCAAAGAGGTGATCATGGGAAAATATTCCTAGCTTTCTCTCTGAGCATCATATTGGAATGTTGTAAAAAGTGGCCACAAGTGCATGGTTTATATTTTTCGTTCTATCAATTTTAGAGCTAAAGGAGGAAACAGTGACACGTAGCAAGTCATACAAGTTTTCTCTAATGAACTAGTCCAAAATTGGGTCATTGTGGGAGATTGGACATACCTTTTCCTTGAAGAATCCAAATCATATCAGACCTTTGGCATTTGAAAGAAGCTTCAGAGGGCTACTAAAGGGCTGAATTTCATATATTGAGGATCCAAAATTATAGAGATAATTCAATTTCAATATCGAGCTCCTCAAAAGCAAGTAAAAGGTGTGTATTTTTTTTTTTTTCCGAATTGCATAAGTCTTGTTTGAAGAATCAAGTTGAATTGATTACAAGGGAATATTGTAGAATAGATATCAGCATTGGATTCTAAAATGGCCCCTAAAATGAATTCAAAACCCATTAAGCCTTTAGAAATCTCTACCATGACTCATGAAGACGAAGAATGGCAACATGACATATCAAAATTATAAGAGCAAGTGCAACAAATTTCGCTCTCGTGACATGGAAGTTTTGAAGAAAGGCGTGGAAACTAAGATGGATGGTTTGAAGAAAGGCATGGAATCTAAGATGAATGGTTTGAAGAATGGCATGGAATCTAAGATAGATGGCCTGGAATCTGAGATAGATGGCATGGAAGCTAGCATGGAATCTAAAATGGAAAACATGAAGAATGATATAAAAGCAGACATAGAAGGTTTGAAAAAGTTGATACAAGAAATGTTTCCTAATGGTGAAAAGATAGTAGAGGAAACTCATGATGAGAACAAAATAAATGTTAATCATGATTTCATAAAATCTAATGTTGGTAGGAAGAACCACCATATTCCAAAAATGGATATGAGGAAGTTTGATGGAAAGGATCCTGTAACATGGATACTACAGATGGAGCAATATTTTTATCTCCATAATGTGCAAAACACACAAAAGGTACACATTGCAACTTTACATTTAGAACAAAATACATTTGTATGGTATCGATGGCTTTGCTCCCGTAAAAAAATTGTCACATGGTCAATTTTTACGGAGGAAATGATAAAACATTATGAGGATACAAAGAGCAACACCTTCTTTAGCCAATTGATAAATCTCAAACAAAAGGGTTTAATGGGGGAGCACATTGAGGACTTCCAAAAATTGAATATAAGGGTAACTGATATTCCAGAGGAATACAGGATTGATCTCTTCATAGGTACTTTAAAGGATAGCATCCAACATGAAGTTCGTGTTTTGGAACCTGATTCATTGGAGAAGACATTCAGGTTGGAAAGGAAAATTGAACGTAAAATTATGGAAACAAGGAAGCCCACCACTCACTTCTATAAAGAGGGAAGTGTTGCTACTCCTAGATTTCCACAACCTATAAGGTTGACACCAAAACAATTGGAAAAAAAGAGAGCAAAAGGGCTTTTCTACAGTTGTGATAGCAAATACACTAAATATCATAAGTGTGTTGAGAAGAAATTATTTCACATAGATTGTGAAGAGGAAGAAGAAAATGAACAAGAAGAGGATATACACCAGGAACCAACGCAAGAAGAGGAAGAAATGAATCTGACCATATCATGTAATGCAATGGCAGGAATTACCACTCCTCAAACTCTCAAGATAGAAGGAAATATCAAGAAGAAAAAGGTAATAGTGTTGATTGATTCAGGTAGTACCCATAATTTTATTCATTGTAAGGTAGCCAAGGAATTGAATTGTTTCCTATACCCAGCACCAGAATGTCAAGTGATGGTTGCAAATGGAGGAACTATAAATTGCTCTTGAAAATGCCATAATATCAAGCTAACCATGGGGGAATATGTATTGACTAGTCCAATGCTTTCCATTCCTATGGGAGGTGTTGATGTTGTACTAGGAGTACAATGGTTACAATCTTTGGGGACGGTAGCTTTTAATTTTCAAGAACTTTCTTGAAATTTTTTTCAGAAGGAAAGGAAGTCGAATTACGGGGTATTGAAGGGAAGCCAGGAAGGATAATAAGCTCTAATGTCATGACAAAGATTCTAAATAAAGAACAACAAGGCATAATTGCACAATTATGCTCACTAGAAGTTCCGACATCAAAATCATCTATTTCTGCAGATCTCCAACAAGTCTTGGACAATCATTCCAAGGTGTTTGAAACTCCCAAAGGACTCCCACCTATTCGTGATCATGATCATGCTATTCATTTGATTCCAAGAAATGTTCCTCCAAACATCAGGCCTTATAGATATCCTTATGTCCAAAAGAGCGAAATTGAATTTATGATTGCAGAAATGTTAGAGGCGGGTATAATTCAACCTAGTCAAAGTTCTTTCTCTGCTCCTGTAGTATTGGTACACAAGAAGGATGGATCATGGCGAATGTGTCCAGATCATAGGGAGCTCAATAAGCTCACCATTAAAGATAAATTTCCCATTCCTGTGATTGATGAATTATTGGATGAATTACATGGAGCAATTTATTTTACCAATTTGGATCTTTGTTCAGGGTATCATCAAATTAGAATGAAGAAGGAAGATATTCCAAAAATAACATTTCGAACTCATGAGGGTCATTATGAATTTTTGGTCATGCCTTTTGGCCTTACCAATGCACCTTCTACATTTTAAGGGTTGATGAATTCCATTTTCAAACCCTTCCTTAGAAAATTTGTGCTAGTATTTTTTGATGATATACTAATCTACACTAGGTCTTGGAAGGATCATGTTCAAAATGTTGACATGGTGCTCAAACTATTGTAGGAGAAACAATTATATGCAAAAACATACAAATGTTTCTTTGGAGTACAAGAGGTGGAATATCTGGGTCATATTGTATCTCACGAGGGTGTTAAGGTAGACCCTAACAAAATTAAAGCCATTAAGGAATGGAAAGTCCCCACAACCATAAAGAAATTGCGAGGATTTCTCAGGTTAAAAAGGTATTATCAAAAGTTTGTTAAGAATTATGGGAGAATAGCAACACCTCTAACAACATTATTGAAGAAAGATGCATTTTCATGGACTCCTGAAGCAACTAAGGCCTTCGAACATCTTAAAGAGGCAATGTGCCTAGCACCAGTCTTAGCTACGCCAGACTTCACAAAACCTTTATTGTGGAATGTGATGCCTCAGGAAATGGATTTGGTGTTGTTTTAATGGAAGAAGGAAGACACATTGCTTTTGAAAGTCGTTCAATCAAAGGAAAGTATTTACATAAACTTATTTATGAGAAGGAAATGTTAGCAATATTGCATGCACTAAAGAAATGGAGAACTTACCTAATGGGAAGACACTTCAAGGTAAAAACTGATCATGATAGTCTTAAACACTTTTTGGAACAAATAATATCTCCAGAAGAGTAGCAAAATGGGTCACAAAGATGTTGGGTTCCAAATTTGAAATAATATACAAAAAATGGAAGCTAAATGTTGTTGAAAATGCACTCTCAAGAAAGAATGAAGAGGTGGAAGCATTGCTTTGTGCTATTTCTATTATCCAACCAGATTGGATAACCGAAGCAAGAGATGAATGGAATAAGGATGAAGAAGTGTGGACACTCATTCACAAGTTGTAGCAAGATCTTAGTACATCTGATACATTTAGTTGGAAAAATGATTACTTATGGTACAAAGATCGCTTATATCTTTGTAATAATTCCCAACTAAAACAAAATATTCTTTTGGAATTGCACACTTCTCCTTTAGGAGGACACTCAGGATTTTCAAAAACTTATCACAGGGTGAAGAAATATTTTTTTTGGGATGGCCTTAAATCTGATATTCAAAAGTTTGTGGCTAAATGTTTGGTTTTCCAGCAGAATAAAGTTGAGACAATTAAGACCTCGGGTCTTCTACAACCTTTATCCATTCCAAGTCAACATTGGGAGGAGATTTCAATGGATTTTATCACTGGTTTACCTAAGTCCAAAGGAAAGAGTGTCATCATGGTGGTGGTTGATAGAATTACAAAGTATGCACACTTTTGTACATTATCTCATCCATTTAAAGCAAGTACAATTGCTAATACATTTATGGACACAATTCAAAAGCTACATGGAAACTCAAGGGTTATTGTGAGCGACAGAGATCCCATTTTTACTGGAAATTTTTGGACGGAGTTATTTTCTTGTTTGGGTACTCAATTAGCTCATAGCTCATCTTATCATCCTTAATCTGATGGTCAAACTGAGATAGTAAACAAATGTTTGGAAGGATATCTTCGTTGTTTTGTATCTGATAAACAAACACAATGGGTCAAGTGGTTACCTCTCACTGAATGGTGGTATAACACTTCCTTCCATACTGCAGCAAAAATGACCCCATTTATGGCACTTCATGGATATCATCCACCATCCATCACATCATCTTTAAGGGAAAATTCGAAGGTTCAAGCAGTGGAAGATCACATCGAGCATCAGCAAGAAGTTCTCCAACTCTTAAAGGATAACCCGAATTTGGCACAAAATCGAATGAAACAACAGGCAGATCAACATCGTAGCGAGAGAAGTTTTGATGTAGGAGATTGGGTATTTTTACGGCTACAACCATACAAACAAATGTCGCTCAAGCAAGCAAAGAAGGATAATAAATTATCGCCAAAGTACTATGGTCCTTACAAGGTGTTGCAAAAGATTGGTACTATGGCATACAAATTGGAGCTTCCTGCTTCTTCACGAGTGCATCCAATTTTCCATGTTTCATGCTTAAAGAGGGTTATAGGTGAAAATCTTCCAGTTCAAACAATATTGCCAGAACTTGATGAGGAAGGAAAAATCATATTGGAACCTGAAGCGATTACGGAAACAAGAACTCGACAGCTACGGAATCGATTAATTTTAGAGTATCTCATCAAGTGGAAGAAGTTACCCACTGAAGATTCTACATGGGAGGATGAGAATTTTATACATAAGCACCCAGAGCTACTCAAGCATTGAGGACAACACTTTTTTGAAGGAGAGGGCCATGTTAGGTCCCTATATTACTAGTATAGTCCCTTATTGTTGTTAGTGTAACCCCCTTATTGTTATTATTGTACACTTGTAACCCCCATATTGTTATTATTGTGCCCTTAAATTATTATTGTTAGGTCAGCTAGGATTACATTGTGGCCCTACTAGGATTATATTATGGAAACATGGACTCCTATATATAGAAATGAGGTTTTGTAATTTGAATCATCCAAGAATTGTTCATTCATGTAATGTATTAGAGGTTTCCCCCTCGAAGTGGCTTATTTCTAAGGCGTTGATATCTCTTTTATTCTATTTCTGGAGCTGGTTTCACAACAATGTGGGAGCTCCCACATCACAATGCATGCAAATAAGGTCCCCAAAGTAGTACACTAGATGCATTGCTCTTATGAGGAAATATATTGATATAAAACCACCCTCTTTTGAGGAATAAGTGTAGTAGCCATTGTGGGTTGATGCCATGGTTTAGGAGTATGACTCTATTATCAAGAACAGTGCATGGGAATTTGTCCCAAGTATAGTGGAGAAGTCAGTTGTAGGATCCATGTGGGTCTACAAGGGGAAGCAGGTAGCAGATGGGAGTGTGGAGAAGAAAAAGGCCAGATTTGTGGCTAGAGGGTTCTATCAGGTAGAGGGGATTGACTATGATGATACTTTTGCACCAGTGACAAGGTACTCATCTATCAGATCCATCCTTGTACTCTTAACATAGATGGGATAGAATATACATTAGATGGATGTAAAGACAACCTTTCTCAATGGATTTACTAAGGATTAGATGTACATTGAGCATCCATAAGGTTTTGAGACCTTAGACAAGGAGTCGCATGTGTGCAGACACAAGAGAGCATTGTATGGGTTGAAACAAGCACCTCATGCTTTGTACACTAGGATCGAAAGCTAATTCATCGTGTTGGTCTTCACCAAGAGTGAAGCAGATGCGAACCTATATCATATTGTGGTAGATGGTAAGATTTTTTTATTGTACTTTATGTCGATGACCTGATACTAACAGGTGATAAGCATCTCATCAAGTCTTTCATAGAGGATCTTACGAGATAATTTTAGATGAAGGGTATGGGGCTCTTGAAAAATTTATTGGGATTGGAAATATGGAAAAGAGATGGGGAGCTATTTTTATCTCAAGGAAAGTATGCCAAATAGACCCTCAAAAAGTTCGAGATGGGGGGCAGTAAACCCATGGAGACTCCTCTAACAGGAAACTAGAGGAAGGAGGATGCTACCTCAGGTGAAGTAGTGGATTCTACTGTTTACAGAAAGCTTATGGGTTCACTCATGTATTTGGTGAACACAGAAGCAAACATATGCTAAGCAATTAACTAGCTTACCAAGCTATGGTTAAGCCTACCAAGCTCTTTTGGAAGGTAGGCAAGCATGTGTTGAGATACCTCAGAGGCATTACAAAGTATGGGCTATGGTACTGTTGTGGTAAAACACAACCCCCCATTTTTTACTTGTTCACTTCAAATAATGGGGACCCTTTCTATAAAAATTTTGGCTAAACGCCTTTTAGGATTTTTTTTAAGTTGATTATCCTACGATTTTGTTAATTTTTAATTTTCTTTAGATTCTTGTTTTGATTTCTTTGTTAAAATCAATTTTTTATAATCTTTCCATTGATACTTGTTTCACCTCATTTTGTCAACAGGTTTGTAAATGGCACTCATTTTTGAAGTCTAATCCTTTTTTAAGTCTAATCATTTACGTTGCCTAGGTTAAAAATGCATAAAATGTACAATATTCCATTTTTGTAATTAAATTAGTTCAATAATACATTTGTTTTAATATTAACCCTTAGTTAGTTATTACTAATATTTTTCATTTTTTTTTACTTATACAGTCAAATCACGAAGCATCGGGATTTCAGTAATTTATTCCAATTTTCAAATAAATTACTAATCTCGAAAATCCAAAATGTCAAAGTGGCTGTAGTTTAGATAGGCAAATCATCTCTTAGATAATTTCATAATGTAACATCATTAAAATGAAACCAAAACAAAAAAACTAATATTTAATATTTAATATTAAATTAATTAAATTAATCATTATATTAAATATAATTAAGTAAATTAAATTAAAATTTAACATACATATATATATATATATATGAATTTATTACATCGCATCACAAATTTCCAATGAATGCATTTTTTAGAAGCCCTAATAGTCTTCATTCCCCGATCGTTGAATTGGTAACTCTAAGATCTCAGACCCCTCTCGTTTATTTATTACTACAAAATAAATGGCTTCATAATTGTTACACATGCATAAATTTAAAGGTTTCCTAAAATTTATTGCTCATAGTAACTAATTGGATGTGGAAACATTTGACTCGGTGTAAAGCTCAATGCATGTCATTGACTCTTCACAAGCATAAAACAATTAATGAATTTAAATCATTAGAATGGTTTATTACCATTATCAATAACATTGTTTAGCATGATTTCAAATTCCCCCACCTTAATTAAATATAAATGTGATGGATTTATGGATTAAACTTTGTTCATCATAAGGTATGGGATGGGAATATAGAATCAAAATGGAATGAGGAGTGAGACTGGAATGTTTATGATGACAGGGAAATGAAAATTTAAGAATTATAATGATTAGGATGTATATACATAGGAATTAAGTAGAATATAATTAATTTAATTAATTTAAAATTAATTATTAATTAGATTAATTTCTTTATAAATAGTTAATTATATTAGTTAGTTAGATTAATATTAATTAATAAATAGTTTATTAAATAATAAGTTTAGTTTATAATTAACAATTAATTTAGAATTAATTATTAAATAATTAGAGTTTAATTTAAGATTAGATTTTTTAATTAAAATTATGATTTTTAGCCCAACAATAGAATTTCCAGAATTATGCCAGATTTGACTCATCAACTTTGGAGGCTCATAGATTGATTTTTATTTGGCCAAATGAGGCCTAGGATGGCTCACTGGAAAGATAAAATCAAGGAGAACATTTATGAGGAGGTTTCACTAATAGATTTAGTCATTTATTGGGTCTAAAAACAAGCAGAAGATCAAGCTCTGAATTTCTAAACAAAATCAATTTTCTGAGTTTTATTTTCTTCATTTTCATTTGCCCAAACCTTTTCTAAGTGCAGATTCATTCATGAATAATATCCTTGGCCAATTAAATCTTCACAGAAATCAATAGAAAGCTTAGATTTCTTTTTCAATTATTTATTTAATTGAATTTGATTGTATTTATTTTAAATGCCATAAATGGCATCTTGATTTTTGCATCATAATTTATTTTGATTTATTTTCGCATGAAAAAAATAGAAGAGATATGGAGAAAAATATCTCAATCAATGAGAATGCTCGAGCAATTAACGATTGGAATTTTGAGCAAATAAAATTGGATTGGGCAGATTTTTGTTCAACAAACTCTCCTCTCAAAAATACCTTTGGAAATATTATAAATGGGAGATTGCGGAATGTAATAAAAGGCTGCTCTCATCTGCAATTTTGAGACTTCTAAAAGCACTTCTGCAATAGGAATTTGGAGTGGTAGGAGGGAGGAGAGAAAATTTCAGATCTAAACATTATTGAGGGTTTTTCCTTTGTATCTTGAATTATGTATGATGGGCAGAGTTTGCATTTTTGAAGCTCTAGTTTTGAAAGCAGAAATTCAAGCAATGTAAAGGACTGTTGGAGACTAAGATAAGAGAAATGGATTCAATTAAACTGGTATTTTTAATACTATTGTTGCAAATACCAGCTTCATTTTTATGATAATAAAATGTGTGTCATTTTATTCATGTTTGTGCACTTCTGTTGATATGGGTAATTTGTCTCAATATTGTTACCTATCTCTACTCTTATGGATTAAAATCTGATTTCTAAATAACTGTTCACTCAGAAATCTGTCTTATAAAACTAATTTATTAAGTAGTAATGTGTTGTGAATTATTTCCACATATTATTGTTTAATTATCGGGTTTACTAATTTGATAATCAATATCATTTTTGTGAATTAGTTCCTGAATGCTGTTGATTTATTATTTCGGTTAAAAGGTCTCAATAGGATGTGTTTCAGTATTTACAAATGTCAGCTAATTGAATTACTTTGTTAGCTTGACATTAACTAAAATCCAGACATATTTAAATCTTTATCATTTAATTGTCTTGCTCTTAGTTGGGTTAGATCTATATCTATCTAATTAAGATAGGATTAAGATTAGCTTCTTTTGCTTGCATTATAGAATAAGTTTTCATTTAGATTAAGTTCTACATGCTTTTAAGTCCTCTTTTTAAAGAAGAAAAATTTTAGTTGTGGTTTGGCTGAACTCAAATCAGCGTAAGGGTCATTTTCTTGTCTGATCAGCAAGAAGAAGTGATCTAATATCTCTGTCTATCAGTAGTTAAATATACACTATAAACTAATAGTGATAGGGAAAATTTAATTGGACCTAGTTAAACCAGTTGGAGCCACTACTCTAAACGAAAAATGAGCTGCTTTAAGGTCCGGACTGGGTGGTTATCCCCCAATGTTGTTGTAGCGATTAACGAGGCTTCAACATTTTTAGTGCTAGAAGGAGGGCCTAAAAATTGTTGTCTATTTGATTCTTTTCAATTTTAACATTTTATTTAAATCACGATGGCTTCTCCTAAACTTCCAATTTGGAGTTGTATCCATGGACGTGCTTCTTCCAATACTCCACCCAAAGTGCTAATACTCTTGTCTCAGGTAAAGTTTAATGGTAAGAAAAATTATTCTGATTTTAATCATGTCTTTCAATTTATTCAAAATGTTTCAAATTATGATTTTCAAGGAATTGATGAAGGCATTTTATGCAGAATTTTTATTCTCACATTCGCAGCAAAAGCTAGAAACTGGTGTAAAACTCTTCGGGTTTCCTCAATTCACAGCTGAGATCAATTTGTTACAATTTTCATTTGTAAATTTGATGGATATGATTATGAACAGGTATGTGATGAAATTGAATACCTACGAAGATTTGAAAATGAGTCTGTTAGAGATTTTAATATCTGATTTCATTTGAATTGTTTAAGATTTAAAGTGGAAGATAAAACTACAGAAGAAGAATCACTAGATTGGTTTGAATATATTTTCTTTCTTCCTTCCATTCTCAATCCATATGAAATTAGTTCAAGCTTTTTTCTATCCCCTTCCAACATAAATGATAATTCCAATATGGATGTGCAAATAAATTATAATGAAGTAGTCTCACAAAGTTTAGAAAATATTTTTTATCAAATGAAAGAAGGCAACAATAGCAATTTTGGAGAAAGATCCGCTTTGAAATTTGAAATTTACTCTACAATAAATTTAGAAAATTAAATTGCAAATCATCAAGTACAAGCAAAAATCAAAGTAAATAATAACACCCAAACTACTGTACAAATTTCTAAATTTTTTCATGATAAGAAAATGCCACATTCAAAGAAAAAAAGCACAATCCTTCAAGAAAGCATGAGTAGACAAAGAAATGATCTAAAATCTAAAATTTATAGTGAACAGAATGCACAGGATTTCTCGAACAGATAAACTTTTGAATTCATTATTTCTGATTCTCATTTTTCCCTTCATCCTGATATTTTTAATGTTGGTAATTTCCCCCCTCTTGGTATTAATGATATTTCAGAAAATAAAGAGGATGATCTAAATGATTTAACAATAAGTTTTTATCAAGATAGAGAAACAATTATTGATCATTCTTTTGCCATTAATGAACATGAATTTTTTATTCCTCCTAGTTTTGACATATTGGATGAAATCAGGGGGAATTCTAGAGGATATTGTGAAGTTGTTTATGATAATTATTCTGACATTACGGATGCTAATTTCTGTTCTTCTCAAGAGAATCCTCATGATAAAATTCAAATAACATCTGTGAATGAGAGACATTTCAATTTAGAAATTATTCCAACCAATCCTCATTCTGGAGCAGCAAATTATCTTCATGATTTCACCATTTGAAAAAACATTCCAATTTATTATTCATATGATGATCAAACTCCCATTCCTACTCATAATCGTAATTCTCTTTCTAATTCACAAGTTGGAATTAACAATAATTCAAATTTCGTTATTCTAGCTAATCCTTGTAAAAAAGATATTATTTCAAAACAATCTCAATTGTGCTGTAACATTAGCTGTACCAATAGTGATTTCACTTTATTTTTTCTTTCACACTTATTTTGTTCAAATTTAGATTTATTTTTTGATTTTATTTCTGATATATTTTTTGACACTTTATGCTAGCATATTGAGCACTTTAATAGTAAACACTCAATTGATGCATTGCCTTATTGGGAAATTGACGTTTCATATTATAATCATGAACATCAAAAACTATTAATATTTCAATTTCAATCGATGTTCATCTCTTATCAATTGATTCTATCTTCTCAAAGGCAGTATCAACAAGATAGTGTGTTTTGACAATCTAGCCAGCAATTAAATTCAATTAATAATCTTCCATTATATATAACACATTTCCATTCATTCTTCAATAACTCATTTGAAAAATATTTGGAAAGTTTCCCTTCAAGGAAGATTGTTAATAGCACTAACAATTTTCTCCAGGCCTTTGAATCTAAAAGATCATACCCACAATCTGGCTTGTTAGAAATCCATCCATATTTTTAAGATCCAATTGATTTTCAATTGGAAAGGACATTTCAAAAGAAGCTGATTGTAAATAATTCACTAACAATAACTATAAATTCTACTTATAGATTTATTTTTCTTAGTTTAACTAGATTTGTATTTTTATTAATAACATTTGAACTATGTATATATGAAGGAATTAAAATGAGAGAGTGGTTACATTGGAAATATGAATATACTTAATCATTTTCCTGCATATAGTTAGAATAATAGTAGAATTAATGTATTTAGTTTGTTTATGTAATTAATTTATTTTCAATTTTTCTACAGATATAAATAAAGCTAGCAATCGACCGTTCTCATATCATATACATGTTCAAGAAAATATTTTCTTCTCATCAGAAATTTTCTAATTCTTGCTTCCCATTTTTAAATAAAATATTTTGCAGCAATACCTCTACCCATAACCACATCTTTGCCTATTCCAAATAATGTCCTCACTGAATTTAATTGAGTTTTTATGTGGCATCGATCACCTCAAAGCCAAATTTCCCCATTTCGAGATGTCCTTACAAGATTTTCTTTTGAAATTTATTTGTCAAAAGGTTTGAGGATACAAAGCTTCATGATCTCATTGTCCCATGAAATATATGACTGTCTATTATAAGCTTAATTCCAATTAAATTATTATTAGTCAATCTCACCTTTCGCTATAATCACATGAAGTTCATATTATCTTCCTCGAAATTTGTTCAAATGACCTTTAGGGTGTCCATTTTGCTGTGTACACACATTCAAATCTATGTTGATATTCTTTCACAGTGTGTGGCTTTATTCCATTCTAATTTTTAGTTTATTATCTGTTGCTGCAATACGCATCACATTTACTTACTAAAGGTATTATTGAACAGTCACTATAACAACACAGATTTTTCTCAAGTTAATTTGGAATGAAGAAAAGGTAATAAATTACTATTGCAAATCAAAGGGAAGCATATTTTCATTTTCATCTCTGGTGAATTTTATGAATTTCAGATTTCATGAACATGAATAATTGATTTCCTTTAGCTTGATTTCCCACTCTAATTTAGAATAAATAATGAGATGATTTTGAACAAAGTAAAAATTTTAATAAATCCAAGGAAGAATTTGAAGATTCATGAGGTAAAATTTACAGACATTTCCTCCCAGGTACGCATTTACAAGTTCATTTTCATTTATTTTCCATTTTCCTAAATTTATCTTCTGATTCTTGTCTTGTCTCATTTTCAGGTTTCCATTTATTTTCAGAACTTGAAGTAGGCAGCAAACCCATTTTAAATTTGCAAGAAGTTCAGGGAAATTTTGTTTATGATTCATTAGAATTTGAGAATTCTTTAACTTTGCTTTCATTCATTAGAAAACCCAATATACATTTAAAAAACTATCGGAAAATTCATATCAGAACATTAAATATCCCCGATACTGCAAAATTCATACATCTCCGATGTTCCTTTTCGTTTATTCTCCATTACAATGACTTTACCAATATTGTGTTGTTCACATAATTTTGGACCCGATATGAAATTGAAAATAAGTTCATAAGAAATATCACGTCGATTCAATCGCAATAATGACAGGGGCATAATTTTAAAAAGCACCGATGTCTCGGATTTGATATAATATTAAACTTTCATAATACATTTATCGGTCTCATTCTTCATCGCATATCGGCGTATCATGTTGTATTACATCTTATACTTAATTTTTCCGATCATCGAAAGCCACGTCATCCATCGCATCGCCGCTATTGCAAGAATCATATTGGAATTTCTGACATGACTATTGTCCTATATTCCAATATGCCGATATGGCAATCGCTTCATAGCATTTTTATTCATGGTCATGTCACTATTCCGAATCTGCGATGTGCAACGTGCGATCTGCGATGTGAGATATACGATATGCGATGTGCAAAGTACAAAGTACAATGCGACCATTCCCCCATTCTTGAAATAAAAATTATTCAATATCACAATCGCTCCATCTCATCGCATATATTCTCATCGCATCTTCTCATATCGCAAATTTGCCATTGCAACTTCTGATGCAATAGATTCCAATGCACGCCTCTATGCCATTAACATTTAATCAATATATGACATATCATCAAAGGTGAAATTTTTCATATTGAACTTTAATCATAGTGAATAAACATACAATGTGACTCATCTGATAAGGCATTATGTTGTATGAAATACTTCAAAAGCAATTTTGGGTAACCACTATGGTACTAAATAAATTGATGACAAATCTGCAGCATATTTAAATCATTTCGATTTCTCATATATTTTAGTTTTAAATATAAAATTCCATAATTGATATAAAATTCAAGACCTTTCTATCTTCACATTTAAATTTCATTATCTTGGATTTGGTCTTAACTCTAAACAATTTGTAAAAATCATGGAGTTTATATGAGACTTATAATATTTTGAAAACATTCATCATTACATATTCTCATTCTCATTTCTAATTCATTTGTTTTAATTTCGATTCCCTTGAACAAAAAGCATTCATTTTTTACATTTTACTGCTTGCTTTAGTTTAAATAAAATAAATAATGATTTTGGGTTATAGGATTTTGGTTAGTTTGACTTCTTCATGTTTTTAATGTTAACTAAAAGAAGAAAGCTAGTATTGGAGAAACTGATACCTTTCAGGTAAGATCAAATGCAATTATCCAATGGTAAGTTTCATGTACCCACTTTCATTAATTTCCATTTCATTACTTTAGTTTCAGTTTTTTTTTTTTTTTTAAATTATGTTGATATTTAAATCTATTTTGCAGCTCTGCATAAAATCTTTCAATCATCTGCTAGATCATATTTTGAAATCCGTATACTCTTCTCCTGGTTTTATTTCAAGAAGCAGCGATAATCTTCGTTGAAACAACTACACTAGGAAGTTTTTGAACCTTTATTTTGTTTCTTTAAGCATTCCTTTTATTAGAAAATAATTAAGATGATGCTTTGAAATAAGAAGATTGACCATTAGATAGAAAGTTTCATTGTGGCTGAATTTTATCATCACTGCTATCTAAAGTCTAAAACATTTACAACCCTGCAAGACATAATTCATCTGAATCTCGACATAAGAAGGAATAATTACATGATTATTTTCCTTTACTTCATTTTGTTGAGACATTGGTATAAACATTTTTGTTAGAGTTCGTGTTTCAAAATTAGGATTTTCCTTTCTATTAAATTTCTTCATTTTTATTTTTGATTGTTGATTTCTTTTCTCACTTTAGCTTAAGAATTTTTTTCCTTTGATTTTCAGTTTTAATTTTGGTGATTCTGCCATGGTCTATATAGGAGGCCTTCTTATTACCTAATTATGGTCGGCATACACAGGGAAAAAATTGTTAATAGTTTACTATTAGTTTTTTCTTAAAATCTCTTAATAAGGTTTGTTTTTCCTTATTATAAAGGTAGACATATTTAAGGAAGAGATTAAAAAACAAGACAAGTTGAAAAAGTATCATAAAATCTGAGAAATTTCTTTTTCATCAAAATTGTAATTATTTTGAGATTTCAATATTTTATTATGATCTTTCAAAATTCTATTATCAGTCAAGAAAAGTTATTTTTAACCAAGTAAAGACACTTTACAGCAAAGCACTTTTAAGTCTGAAATTGTCATTCTAAACTCTTAAGGAGTCAATTATTCCCCTTGTTCAAAAGAGTTTTATTTTTCTAGAGTGTAATCCAAAAATATATTTAACTTTAAAAGATAAGAGGTCTCATCCTGAGCCTACTTACCATGATCATAGGGGGAAAATAGGCTGACATTACCAACACTGCTAAAAAAATCAGGGTAATGGCTTATGATTACAAAAAATTATAAGATAGGAGGTCTCATCATGAGCCAGCTTGTTCAGTCCAATTATAACCAGTGAATGGCATTGTCAATTATCTGGGTACCAAACCAAAACAATGGCTTTTAAGAACTAAAAATAATAATAATAAATAAATAAATAAATAAATAATAAACATATATAAATAGATTTATCTGTAGGTCAATAATTCTTAAATAAATGGGATTCTAAATCATTATTGATTAAAAGGTAACCCTGTCAAGACTATAGATGTTTGCTGGCAGCAGTGGCTCTACATGTGAGAAATGAGTACATTTTAAAAGCTAAGCTGTAAAGCAGCCCCTGCTTTATCTCTACAACTAATTAACGACTGATATAGAGTTATGATATATTTTAATTTATGAGGAATTTTAAGAAAATTATAGTAAGATGATTTTTTCTTTTATTCAGACTAATGAACCTAGTCAAGAATTCCAAAAATAGTTTTCTCTTCATTAATTATTTTTACTTTAATTTTAGGAAAATCTCATTCATATCAAACAAAGATAACTGGTTCTTCTCATGCATGTCTTCATTGTTGTGGTAAAACACAACCCCTCATTTTTGACTTGTTCACTTCAAATAATGGGGACCCTTTCTATAAAAAATTTGGCTAAACGCCTTTTAGGATGCTTTTAAAGTTGATTATCCTATGATTTTGTTAATTTTTCATTTTCTTTAGATTCTTGTTTTGATTGCTTTGTTAAAATCAATTTTTTATAACCTTTCCGTTGATACTTGTTTCGCCTCATTTGGTCAACTGGTTTGTAAATGGCACTCCTTTTTGAAGTCTAATCATTTACGTTGCCTAGGGTAAAAATGCGTAAAATGTACAATATTCCATTTTTGTAATTAAATTAGTTCAATAATACATTTGTCTTAAATATTAACCCTTAATTAATTATTACTAATATTTTTCATTTTTTTTACTTATACAGCCAAATTACGAAGCATCAGGGTTTTAATAATTTACTCCAATTTTCAAATAAATTACTAATCTCGAAAATCCAAAATGTCAAAGTGGCTGTAGTTTAGATAGGCAAATCATCCCTTAGATAATTTCATAACATAACATCATTAAAATGAAACCAAAAAAAAAACTAATATTTAATATTAAATATTAAATTAATTATTATATTAAATATAATTAATTTTATTAAATTAAAATTTAATATAAAAAATATATATATGTATAAAATATAAAAAAAATGAATTTATTACATCGCATCGGAATATCACATCGCGAATTTCCAATGGATGCATTTTTTAGAAGGCCTGATAGCCTTCATTCCCCGATCGCCGAATTGGTAAGTCTAGGATCTCAAACCCCTCTCGTTTATTTCTTACTACAGAATAAACGGTTTCATAAATGTTACACATGCATAAATTTAACGGTTTCCTAAAATTTATTGCTCATAGTGACTAGTTGGATGTGGAAAAATTTGACTCGGTGTAAAGCTCAATGCATGTCACTGACTCTTCACAAGCGTAAAACAATTAATGAATTTAAATCATGGGAATGGTTTACTACCATTATCAATAACGTTGTTTAGCATGATTTCAAATTCCCCCACCTTAATTAAATATAAATGTGATGGATTTATGGATTAAACTTTGTTTATCATAAGGAATGGGGAGGGAATATAGAATCAAAATGGAATGAGGAGTGAGACTTGAATGTTTATGATGATACAGAAATAAAAACTTAAGAATTATAATGATTAGGATGTATGTACATAGGAATTAAGTAGAATATAATTAATTTATTTAATTTAAAATTAATTATTAATTAGATTAATTTGTTTATAAATAGTTAATTATATTAGTTAGTTAGATTAATATTAATTAATAAATAGTTTATTAAATAATTAGTTTAGTTTATAATTAAAAATTAAATCAGAATTAATTATTAGATAATTAGAGTCTAATTTAGGATTAGATTTTTTAATTAAAATTCTGATTTTTAGCCCAACAACAGAATTTCCAGAATTATGCGAGATTTGACTCAACAACTTTGGAGGCTCATAGATTGAGTTTTACTTGGCCAAATGAGGCCTAGGACGGCTCATTGGAAAGAGAAAATCAAGGAGAACATTTCTGAGGAGGTTTCACTAATAGATTTAGTCATTTATTGGGTCTAAAAATAGGCAGAAGATCAAGCTCCAAATTTCTAAAACAAAATCAATTTTTTGAGTTTATTTTCTTCATTTTCATTTGCCCAAGCCTCTTCCAAAGTGCAGATTCATTCATCAATAATATCTTTGGCTAATTAAATCATCACAAAAAGCAAAAGAAAACTTGGATTTCCTTTTTAATTATTTATTTAATTGTATTTGATTGGATTTGTTTTAAACGACATTTTTATTTTATTTTTTGCATCTTAATTTATTTTAATTTCTTTTTGCAGGAAAACAATAGAAGAGATATGAAGAAAATGATATCAATCAATGAGAATGCTCCAACAATTAAAGATTGGAATTTTGAGCAAATAAAATCTAAAAGCACTTATGCAATAGGAATTTAGAGTTGTAGGAGGGAGGAGAGAAAATTTTAGATCTGAACATTATTGAGGGTTTCTCCTTTGTATCTTGAATTATGTATGATGGGGAGAGTTTGCACTTTTAAAGCTCTAGTTTTGAAAGAAGAAATTCAAGCAATGTAAAGGACTTTTGGAGACTAGGATCAGAGAAATAGATTCAATAAATTGGTATTTTTGATACTACTGTTTCAAATACTAGTTTCATTTTTATGATAATAAAATGTGTGTCATTTTATTCATGTTGTCATACATTGATATGGATAATTTGTCTCAATATTGTTATGTATCTCTGCTCTTATGGATTAAACTCTGATTTCTGAGTAACTATTTACTTAGAAATCTGTCTTATAAGATTGATTTATTAAATAGTAATGTGATGCGAATTTCTTCCATATATTATTGTTTAATTATTGGCTTGATTGATTTTTCAATCAATATCATTTTTGTGAATTTCTTCCTGAGTGTTGTTGATTTATTATTTCCGTTAAAAGGTCTCAATAGGATGTGTTTTGGTATTCACAAATATTAGCTAATTGAATTTCTTCGTTAGCTTAACGGTAACAAAAACCAGGACTAATGTAAATCCTTATCATTTAATTGTCTTACACTCTTGGTTGGGTTAGATCTATATCTGCCTAATTAAGATAGGATTAAGATAGTTTCTTTTGCTTGCATCTTAGAATAAGTTTGCATTTAGATTAATTTCTACATTCTTTTAAGTCCTCTTCCCAAAGAGGCAAATTTCATATGTTTATTGAATCCGATCAATGATTTATGCTTCTTTTTAGGTCAATAAAGAAGAAATGATCTGATATCCACTGTCTATTGGTAGTTAAAAATTACATTATAAACCAATAGCGATAGGGAAAAATGGCGGACTGAATTAAACGAGTTAGACACTACTCCTAAATTGAAAAGGAGCTTCTTTAAACTTTGGACGGGTAATTATCTGATATTTGTTGCGGCGGTTAAATGAGGCTTCAACATGTACAAATGGTTAAGGAAGTGAAACTGAGAAACTTCCACCAATGAAGAAGATTAAGTGGGATTGCATCAAATGGGATGAGCTTGCTAGGGGTAATATTCAACATAGGATCGAGTAGTATTTCTTGGGCTGGCAGAAATGAGATCAATTTTTTCAGTTAGGTGAACCTTGAGGTACGCAGTGGCAGCGGCATGCGAGGCCATCTGGATGAGGAGTATACATTTGGTTGTTGGTTGATGGTTGACGAGGGGATGCATTGTGATATGAGAGTTGAATCAAGACACTTGGTTGTCATTTTCTGTGGGTGACATTCATATCTAGTAGGAAAATTTTAGGGCTAATAATTCTGATGACTGTATTATGTTTTCAAAAAATATTCATGGTTATTTTTATAAAAATGAATTTGCCCAATTTTTATAGTATAAAATTGTTTTACCATAAAAATCGCCAATATTATATATTGTCTAATATAAAATAATTATAAATATAATTTTTTTTGACAAAATTACCATCAAAAATTTTAAAATCTGGATATTAGGGACTATTAGTATTCACCAAGGTCGCTAAACTTTAAGATATACTTCCCTCCTTAAAATTGCCCCTGTTTGGTATCAACATCTTAGAGATTGTGTGCAGAGGCATATTATGTCATTAGAGTACATTGCCGCGAAGGAGTAGGATGCAAACATGTTGATGAAGGTTCTGGCAAGAAGAAAATTTGAATTCCATGGAGATATGATCATGGTAGTTGATAATCCCTTTCTTTTTGAGAGGGAGTGCAGAAATGGCATCGAAGGGGGTTTCTGATTTCATTTTCCCTTAATTAAATTGGAAGAGAAATTGTAATTTCATCTCATGAAAGCTTGTATTAGTTAACTAAGTCAGCAAGACTTAGATAGCCTAGGAAACTCGAGTTGAGGGTCATAGAGGAGGCATGTATATTTCTCCCATGATTTTAGGGGGTATAGTTACAATTATTTGTGAGTTGTAATTAGTTAATTCAATTAATTGAGTTAAAATCATTTTAAGTAGTTATAACTAAGAGATGAGCTTGTGAGAGGTCCAGTGAATTAAATATGATTTAATTCACAATTAGTGATGTATCATTTAACTAATAATTTTCTACAAATGCTTCTTCCATGTGAGTTCTAAGGAAGGCCCAGTTGAGATTGAGGTTAAAGGGAAGATAACTATCAGTTTTATAATTATAAAATTGTATAGGTCATGTGTGAGGTCATCAAGAAGCCTTGGATGAATTGTGCAATCAATTTTGGGTAATTTCCTATTTAATAGCACCACAATTCCTCCAAGAATAGATAAATAGGGCTAGTGAGACAGAGGTTGAGAATTTGGTTAAGTATTTGAATGATTTTTCCTAGATCAGAGTGAGACAGTCAACAAAGTGCAGACATTTTAGAGTGAGGAAAATAACATTGTATTGTTTCATGGTATTGACTTTATGAAGTATACAGATAGTGGGGTTTTGAGGAGTGGATTTCCCCAAATACATCTTGTGTTGTGTGATTGATAATTTATTTCTTTTGTTATTTGATTGTGCTATTGAAATTGGTTTCTGAAATTTGTAGAAGGATTCAGTATTTTGTTTTAGTATATTACAAGATTAGATTGAATCCCTTTGTATAATTTCTAGAAATTGTCGTTAGAGTGAACAAAGATGAGATTATATGACCCTTTTTTTCTCTTTGTTAGATTCATGGATCAACCTTGTAATGGCCATTAGAATAACTACAAAGAAATTTTGATGAGGTGTGGCTTCTTTACTATCAAAGGAGGTAAGTCCTACTGAAGGAGGTCTTAGTTGTTCATGAAATATCAAAGGAGAATAGAAATAAGAGAGGAAAGGGTAGATTTAAATCCTATGGGAGACATAATTTTTCTAGAAAATCCAATGCAAAATATTGGAACTATAACAAGGTTGGAAATCTCAAAAGAGACTATAAGGAAGATAAAACTAAGAATAAGAAGGAAGGAAATTATTTATATGATGGTTCTAAATGTATTATCAAGTGTATGGTGGGTTTGCCTTTGTTGTAGCTTTATTAAACCATGAATTCTATATTTCACGATTGATAGATAGTGGAGCTTCCTTCCATATGAATTCCTAACATCACTAGTTTTCAATGAATGTGAAATATGATGGTGGTATGAGACACTTTGGTGATGACTCTCATTTGAAATATATGGATATGGTAGAGTCTTGATTATATTACTTGATGGTAGAGTATAGATGATTAGTGGAAATTTTCACATTTCAAGTTTGGCATGAAATTTGCTTTTAGTAAGAGCACCTATATGTATGTGTAAGTTTTTTTCTCTAACAAAGAGTGTAAAATGGTTTGAGAAGCTACTTTTGTTTCTAAGGGTGTTTTGTGGATACTTTGTTCTAGAATGATCATGCACTATTCAATGTAATAGTTAATTTTTTTTTTGAAGTAGAGAGATCTATAAAATATTCACCATCACAATTAAATACTATATCTACATCTTATTGTCATGGTTTTTGGTTAAATAAATAAGTTATTTCTTTATAAATAAATTTACCTATAGAGAAGGCAAGGGTATGGTACCAAATATTGGGCCATATAGGTTAAAGATCCTATAGGATCTGAAAAATTAAAATATTGTTGATGGATTGAATGGTTTTTATCTTGAATTTTATTTTTTGGAGTTTTCCATAGATGGAAAATAGAAGAATCTTCAGGTTTACTCTAATTCTTAGAAAACTTCTATATTGTTGGACTTAATTCATTTTAATGTTTTGGTCTAGTTAAAGTTCCTTTATTTATAAGGCCTTATATTATGTGTCATTTTTTGATAATTATTCTAGAAGGAAATGGGTTATTTCATTAGAACTAAATATGAGGATTTCAATTAGTTTGATTTTAAAGCTTGCTTGAAAAATCAAAGTTAGAGAAACATTTATGTATGAAAAATGATCTTAAAGTGTAAAAAAATCGCAAATCTGATTAGTCTTTAATATGCATATTATAAAAATATTTAAAATATTTTTGTTAAAATATTCAAATTACTTAGAAATAATGGAAATTGGAAATTATTTTTTTGGGAAAAGCATGGAAAATTATACATGTATGAAATTCACCCCTTAAAATTTTCCTTGATTAGAGTAGTAGGAATATTGAGTTGAGGCTAATAATTATGGTGATTATTTCTCTATAGATTTTGATAAGGTCTATAAGGAGTATGACATTAAAATACATAATACGACTGAATATACCCCTTAATAGAGTGGCATTGTAGAAGAAATGACCAAATTGTTGATGAAGAGAGCTAAAATATGCTTAGTGGAGATGAGCTAGAGAAGCAGTTTTTGGCACAAGTGATTACTCATGCATGTTACTTGATCAATAGGCCTCTAATATGAGCTCTTGTGGATAATATTCTTATGGATATTTGGATGGGAAAGAAACCCAGACTTCAACACCCTCATGTTTTGGTTGCAAGGCATATGCTCATGTTCTTAAAGAGAAGAAATTGAGGTTGGAAAATAAGGTTTTGAAATGTATCTTCATTAGCTATAGTGTTAGTGGAATGATATATGGAAATTGGTATCATTTCCTACTCGATGGAAACCCATTATATCTAAATGGGTATTCAAAATTATATTTATATGACAATGTTGAAAGGCATAAGAAGAGATTGGGTGGAAAATGATATTCCCAAGTTGAGAGGATATACTTTCATAATCTATTTTCCCAAATTGATAAGTTAACATATATTAGGTTCTTATTATCTGCAACAACAAATTTTATTTCAAGATAGAATATATGGATATGGAAAAAGCCTTTCTACATCATCACTTGAAGGCCCAAAATCTATATGATACAACCATAGCACTTTACTGAAAAATATAATATTTTGTTTGGTAAATTAAAAGAATTTTTAAAGTTATTTTGTTACAACAAAGTCTAAAAATTCTTCAGATAACATCCAAAATCTCAAGTGTGAGAGCATTTACACCTTATATGGGATCATTGTTACCTCACTAGCCATCTTCTCTTCTTACTTCAACTAATCTCTCCTCTGACTCAAGGGAGTTTCTCCCTATAGTAGTATTTCTAGGGTTTGGTAGTTCAAGAATTTGAATTCAAGGCGAAGCTCCCCAAGCACACACAATCAAGGAATTATTAGGTAATCTTGGAGATTAAACCATAACAAAATATTTTAATGGGTTTTAAAAGAAATAAGGTGATGGAGGATAGAATGTCAATTCGTTATCTTTCCAAAATTTGTTTTTCAGGGGGGAATATGGAGTTAACAAACAACACACTTGGAGACAAAGGAGATGGATTTCAATCTAAGGAGGAAGGGAGAATAATCTATGTCCCGTAGACCTCCAACTCTAGCCTCATTCAATCTTAGAATTTTGGGTAAGGGAGTATCATTACCTTAATTCATTTAGAGAGAGATTAATAACATATTTAAAGAGGCTTGGAGAATATTTATCATCATGTATTAGGGTACACTAACATGTGTACTCTAAACATTTGAGCTAGGTGCCTTAAAATTTTAAAGTATAAATAATGGAGGTATATTAACATAGATCATGTCGAGAGAAATTAATGAATAACATTTTTTAAGGAGGATAAAGAGATGAAAATACCAAGAAAACCATGGTGAATATTTAAGCTCTTATCTATTACCAATAAAAAATATTGGAAAATGATAACTCACATTTAATATAAAATATTATCAAATCTCATTAATACCATGAAATGAAGTCTATCCACATCAATAAGGCTTTATCATGATGGTGTACCAATATCCATCAAGAAAAGATAATTGTCCACATCCATAGAATCCTCCAAGAACTTTCTCTACATATTCCTCCATAACCAAAATTGAGAGTCAAGACCAAATTTCATAAGTTTTAGACTTTCTAATGGACTTCTCCCCCAATGAAACCATGAGAAAATGAGAGGAAGTGCACCTCTTGTTGAACCTCCAAATTTTCCTCTTTTTAATAGTTTATCTCCCCTTTTCCCGCTTATTTTGTCACATATTTTCATTTCATTTCATAAAATATATGGATTAAGAGTCATCTAGGTCATACAAATACATTGAAAAGGTAATTGTCAATCATTAACTCAAATCTATATGTTTTTCTTTGTGAATTTGGTTTACCTAGACAATAACTAGTAAAATGTGCATTTTCTACAGCTAACCAAATATTCCACAGCTGGATCCAAAGTTCTATAAGTTCGCATATGCTAGATATTAGTCAAAGCGTATGATAAACTACCAAATTTGATCAATATGGAGGTACAAATATTGGTTACAGATGGAATTTCACAGGATTGGTATATATCATTTGTAAAGCATGTGGTCAATATGGTTACGACACACCTATAATATGCAAAATATCAAGGTACCAGTTCTATAATCAAGTGATCAAGGACTATTAGTAGGCAAGCGAGATATTAAGACAATATTAAGGATGATGATGTGTTAAGAAGAATCGTCTCGTGATTTTATCCTTCAATAGAAAATCATGAGAAGAAAAGCTCCTATTTAAATTTAGATACTTAAATGTTGATTTCAATTTTATTTTTTAGTCTACAACTTCTCAAGTTGTTTAACTTTGAAAACATTATAAAAATGCTTCAATTGTAAGTGAAACATAGTTCAAATATTATTATTATTTTTGAATTTGATTGTTGTGGAGACTTTGTTTACATGCTATGAATAATATAAGCTTTGTTCATTGAATTCTCCTAATTATTCTTGGTAATTTTATTCTTGTGAACTGAGCTTTCAATAACTGACATTCCTCAAGTGGCCCCCCTAAGACAAGGAAAAATAATGTAGATGTTTTTCATTATTTCCATTTAAGTTCTTTATTCTATGAATTTTTATTAAAACTCTATTTCATTTAGATGATCTATTTCTTAGCTATAATTTATCTCACATGTTACTCATTTCCATTTTCTTTTCTAAAGGTCAAGCGCTTGATAAAAGATAAAAAACAACCACAAGATTTACTTCTATTTTATTTTCTAGCTTACTCTTATATTTATGTTTTGATAAGTTATGATTACCTTTGGTTTAATTATGCATACACTCGTAATCTCTTATGTTTTCAATTAGTGTTCTACTTTCGTGCTTTCTAGAATAATTTTTCTTTCACAAGTATAATAATCTAGATTTAGTTTCAAATCCTAGTAGATTAGAATTGTCTTCAACTCATAGATTAAATTAGCTTTTTGGAATAGGTAAATTAATATAGCCTTTGAATTCAATATATTATATTTGGTTTCAAGCACAATATATTAAATTTAATTTCAAGGATCATATACTATATTTAACTTGAATTTCTTGTAGATTAGAATTTGTTTTTATGTTTAATAGCATAGAATTTCAAAAAAAATCATAGTTCATAATAGCATAGTTTTCTTTGAATCCATTACATTTCAAGTATTGCATTTGATGTTTCTTAGATACAGTATTTGAGAAAGGATGTGTATGTGTGCTCACTAATATATTTTCATAAATAGGTCTTTTTTTCATCTTGCAATCATAATAGCTTTATTTCCAATAAAAAGTTGATAACCTAGAATATATAGTGCAAGTATACTTCACAAGTTCACGAACCCTAGACTGATAATTTAATGCAAGTAATTTAACCAAAAATTAAATTACCCAACACCTTTGTTTTCAAGGATCATAGATTAGATTTAACTTGAATGTCTTGTAGATTAGAATTTTCTTTTATGTTTAATAGAATAGAATTTCAAAAAAAATCATAGTTCATAATAGCATAGTGTTCTTTGATTCCATTACATTTCAAGTATTGCATTTGATGTTTCTTAGATACAGTTTCTGAGAAAGGATGTGTATGTGTGCTCACTAATATATTTTCATAAATAGGTTTTTTTTTCATCTTGCAATCAGACTAGCTTTATTTCCAATTAAAAGTTGATAACCTAGAATATATAGTGCAAGTATACTTCACAAGTTCACTAACCCTAGACTGATAATTTAATGCAAGTAATTTAACAAAAAATTAAATTACCCAACACCTTTGTTAATAGATGATGCAGGAGCATCTGACTCAGGGTAGATAAAGAGAAGCAGGTTTTGTCTCTTTGTGATGTGTGACACTTTGACAAGTCTTTGAACTTGTGAATGTTAAATTTGTTTTAGGAGACTGTTTATAGTTAGGAAGTTTCATTTAATTAAGTAGTATTAGCTGACTGTTTTATTAAAGTCTGTAGGGCTAATTGGCTATCTTATTTTTCATTAATTTAGAAAAAATGGAAAACAATAATCGAATGTAACTGAACAGTATGACGGTTTCCAACTGGAAACTACCTTTTCTCGTACTAAGTTACAAAAGGGAAAAGATGCATTTTTGGTGGGGGTTCTGGAAATTGTCAAAAAGGAGAAATAAAAAAAAATAGAGTATTTGCTTCACAAACCATCTGTGTCTCATAAGCATTGAAATTTTCTTCCAAATAATATAAATTGCACTATTAAGTTACTAATATATACATACAGTAACAAATATTTATTTTTTTCCCTAAAAAAGAACTACTACAGTAGTGTAGGAGAGATGGCATCTACGAAGTTTTTTTTTAACGAATCAGAGGAATTTACAGACTGACGAAGATTTGGAGAAACATTACAGACAGACATCGTATTGGTGGAAGACAAATAGAAAATCGAATACATGGAGCGATGTTAATCCACAGGTACAATCCATAAAACTGTGTTTCATTTTCCTGAGAAAACTGAGAAATAACAAAAGAAATCTCTTTCAATATTAACTAGACAGTAGAATAGAAGTCCCAGTCCTGTAGACTGTTAAGTGACATTACATAATATTTTGAAATCAATATTTACAGTTAGGGTTTCAACCAAAAACCCCACGGCTACGGAAATCAAGTTCTGAACAAACAATGAAGCTATAGGCAGGGTTTCAAAACCCAGAAAATCTTGCAAATAAACTCATTTAGAGTGATAGGTTTGGTACGAAGGAAAGAGATAGAAGAGCGGGCACATAACAAACCTTGGTTTTACTACAGACAAGAACCTAAAATAGATTGAAACAATTTTGCCTATGAAACCTATGACAAACTTATCATAAGGGAAGAGGTCGAAACGTGGAAGTGACCCCACCCGTTGGAAACTGAAGATCGAAAGTAGACCAAGACGGAGGGTTGGATAGCCAAGCGACTTAATTGCACGGTAAAGACATTAAATCAGTCCTGTAAGCCTATATGAAATATTCACAGTTATTAAGGAACGAGAAAGAAGATTTGAATTACTACCTGGCGAGAAGACAGAGCACGTCGACTTTCATTGAATCGGATAACTGATAAAACCAACCAAAGTCTGCTCACGAGGAGCCCAAGGGTTAGAACAGAGAAAAAGGAACCAAAGAAGTTGAATCATGGAGTGACAGCTTACCTCTTCTAGTGCCGAACGGAGCTGGGCAAACCGGGAAGGAACCACGACAGATTCAACCTGTGAACAGAAGACAAACAAGTTACAAGTGGCAGAGGAAATCCATGGTAAAAACCCAGTGGAACTTGTGTTTTAAACCTACAGGGCACAGTTAAATAATGAGAAGAACAGACTAATTATAGAAAGAAGAGACCGACCCCGTCGAGAAAGCTGAGCAGCATAGCATCATCGCCGCAGACACCAGTATACTGATTAGAAGCCAGACACATTGGAATAGTGAACTCATAGTAAATCCTTAGAAGGGTCGCCAAAGTGAAACCCTCGCTTACAGCCACAGAGTGAAAGACAAAAGACCACCACGGAAAAACTATTACTGGACAAAAGTGAGAAAAATGAGTGGTATCGACAGGCGACAGAAGAACCGATTGACCAGATAGACTCAATCACATGGTGTTTAATTATGAATCACCAAAACAGCTGGTTCAAATCTTATGGATGTTGTAAAGTCCGAGATTCACTGTTGGGAACATAAATACAGTTCGATACGTAAAACATTCCAAGTTTAATTGACAAGTCACATAAATAAAATTTGACATCTGCGCACTTAAATTTAAGTTTTTGGTATAGTTTTGACATGGCTTCCGGGCTGGTCACCATCAAATTGGTATCAGAGCAGGTTGTGATTAGGAGAACATGGAGGTTGGTAGACGAGGATGGGGAAGAGGGAGAGAAATTCGTAGAGTATCAGAAGAGGGATTGAGAGAGGAAATTCTAATTTTGAATGAGCGATTAGCAGCAGTAGAGGCTGGACAGAGAAGAGACCCCGCAGGAGGGGATGATAGTGATGAAGAGGTTGCAGAAGTGATAGATGGTTTTGAAGAAGAAGGACCTAAACTTAGGTTATTGAGGTCGGTTTTGTTATCAAGTATCAAACCAAAACATGAGCTTTCTACTTACGATGGGAATCTATCAGCAGATGTGCTGCTAGATTGGCTTAGTGAGTTGAAAAAGTATTTCGATTTTGAATAAATTAGTGAAGTTAAACTGGTAAAATTCGCTACCACCAAGCTGAAGGGACCTGTGTCCTTGTGGTGGGACAATATTCAGGTGAAGAGGAAGAGGCTGAATAAACCACCTATTAAAAAGTGGGCCAGGATGGAGGCCAAACTGAAGGAAAATGTTTTGCCAAAGGATTATTAGATTATGCTGTACAGGCAGGTATAGAATCTGAGGCAAAGGGGGTTAATAGTTGAGGAGTATATGGAAGAATTTTACAGACTGAATTTAAGGGCTGGATATATAGAATACACCCCCGAAAAAACAACGAGATTTGTAAATGCGTTGAGGGGGGAAATACTGGATGAAATCAGTATCCTCTCACCTAGGAGCATAGACGAGGCATACCAGTGTGCCTTAAAGGCTGAAGAAAAGATAAATAGGAAGAAAAATGCCAGAAGAGGAGGAGGAACTGGCAGAGGAAAAGGGAAATATTTTGGCAGAGGCAAAGGTACAAATTCCAATGAAGAAGGCAACAATTCAAAATCTTCAGGAACAACAGAAAAGGACAATAGAACTAGAGGGGGATGACCATACCAGAGAGGGAGAGGTAATGGTAGGGGAAGAGGAGCTGTCCAGTGCTATAGGTGCCACAAGTGGGGGCAAAAGTTGTATGAATGTCCTGAAGGGGAACCATCAGGGGGTAGAGGAACGTATGTTGCCCAAACAAAGGAAGCGGAAGCACCACCCCAGGAGGTAGAGAATGCACCTGAGACAGGGGAAGCTTTAGTGTTGAATAAGGTGCTGTTGAAACCAGTGAAAGAAGTTGTGGAACCGGATCAAAGAAAAGCCTTGTTCTGAACAGTTTGCAAGTCACAGGGAAAATGCTGCAAAATGATAATTGACAGTGGGAGTACAAATAATTTGGTGGCCACAGAAATGGTGGAGAAATTGGGGCTGAAAAGATTGAAGCACCCCACTCCCTACAAAATGTCGTGGCTGCAAAAGGGGCATCAACTGTTAGTTGACAAATAGTGTGAAGTAGAATTTCATATAGGCAGATACAAGGACAAAATTATCTGTGACATTATGCCAATGGATGTATGTCATATATTATTAGGGAGACCTTGGCAGTATGACAGAAAAGTAGTTCATGATGGAAATACAAACTGTTATAATTTTTTCAAAGATGGGATTAAGCACATGCTTGTACCCATCAAGGAGAAAGATACAACAGAAGCTAGTGGAGTAAAAGCATTACTAGTGGGTGGAAAAGAATTCTTGAAACAGATTGAAGAAAATGATGTTAATTTTTTTGTTGTGAGGAGACCAAAGATAGTGGTACTGCACACAAAGATCACATATCTGCCAGAGGAGATCCAGGACATGTTGCAGGACTTTGGCAATATTATAGTGGATGATCTGCCAGACGAATTGCCTCCTAAGAGAAGCATAGCTCATTGCATTGACTTTATACCAGGAGCTAGTCTGCCAAATAAGGCAGCTTATCGTATGAGTCCAAAAGACAACGAAGAAATTCAGAAGCAAGTGCAGGAATTACTTGATAAAGGACTGATCAGGGAGAGTATGAGCCCCTCTGCAGTTCTGACAGTTTTAGCTCCTAAAAAGGGTGGAGAATGGCGAATGTGCACAGACTCAAGAGCTATTAACAAGATTATGATCAGGTACCAGTTTCCATTGCCGCGAATGGATGAAATGATGGATTGTTTGAGTGGGGCAGCATATTTTTCGAAGATTGACTTGAAGAGTGGTTACCACTAGATCCGAATCCGGGAAGGGGATGAATGGAAAACAACCTTCAAGATGAATGAGGGACTGTATGAATGGCTGGTGATGCCATTTGGTTTTAGTAACGCCCCTAGTACATTTATGTGCCTAATGAACGAAGTATTGAAAGAGTTCATTGGGAAATTTGTGATTGTTTATTTGGATGACATTTTGATTTTCAGTAAAACGAAGGAGGAACACTTCCGACATGTTCGAAGTGTATTGATAAGATTGCAGCAGAACAAGTTGTTGATAAATTTGAAAAAGTGTACTTTTTTTCAACAAGAATTAGTTTATTTGGGTTTTTTGATTGCAGAAAATGAGTTGAAGATGGACCCAGAGAAGGTTGTAGCTATAGTTAACTGGCCATCCCCAAAGAATTTGTTCGAGGTTCGAAGCTTTCATTGATTAGCAAGCTTTTATAGGAAATTCATCAGGGATTTTAGTGGGATCTATGAACCCATGTTGAACACAATTAAGAATGAAAATCAGCCTTTTTGCTGGACTGAAGCAGTAGAGAAAATTTTTCAGACTTTGAAGAAGAAGATCACTGAGAGAACAATTTTGAGATTGCTTGATTTCAACAAAAAATTTCAAGTTCGTTGTGATGCCAGTGGTACAGCCATTGGGGTAGTACTTAGCCAAGAGGACATATCGGTCGCTTATTTCAATGAGAAACTGAATGAAAGTAGGCAGAAGTATTCATCTTATGACAAGGAATTTTATGCGGTCATTCAAGCTTTGAAGCACTGGAGGCACTATTTGTTAGGTAATGAGTTCATTTTATTTTCTGATAATTCTACATTACAGTATGTTATGCAACAGCATAAGTTGAATCATAAGCATGCAGAGTGGGTGGAATATCTGCAGATTTTTACATTTTTATTGAAACATATTAGCAGGTAGTCCAACAAGGTGGCAGATGCATTAAGTAGAAGAGCTTTGCTCTTACAGGAGAGCACAGTGCAGGTGCTGGGTTTTGAGCATTTGAAGGATTTATACCAGACAAATACAGATTTTAAGGAGGCCTATGATGCTTTTCAAAACCCTTTTCTGCGGAACAATAGTCCATGGTTGGACTATAACTTACAATAAGGATTGTTATTTAGGGGAGGACAGTTATGCATTCCCGATTGTTCTATGAGGGAGAACATTATTCGGGAAAAGCACAATGGAGGTCTATCCAGACATTTCGGCATAGACAAGACATTATCCTAGATAGAGCATTTTTATTACTGGCCGAAGTTGCGACGGGATGTGCAGAGGTATGTAAGCAGGTGTAAAATGTGTCAGTTGGCAAAAGGTGACAGTCAGAACGCAGGACTTTATACACCACTACCTATTTCGAGTAGAGCATGGGACTCCATCAGTTTGGATTTTGTCTTGGGTCTGCCTAAAACACAATGGGGTTTTGA
Organism: Pinus albicaulis; assembly: GCA_034641835.2. Taxonomy (NCBI): domain Eukaryota; kingdom Viridiplantae; phylum Streptophyta; class Pinopsida; order Pinales; family Pinaceae; genus Pinus; species Pinus albicaulis. Next base: position 1,220,447,568 of record CM076584.1, on the reverse strand, counting down.
TTCAATGATGGTGGTAGTGGATCGATTCTCCAAAATGGCACATTTTATACCCTGTCGAAAAACCAGTGATGCTACTCACGTAGCACACTTGTTTTTCACGGAGATTGTTAGACTGCATGGCTTGTCGAGGTCCATTATTTCTGACAGGGATGTGCGATTTACAGGACATTTTTGGTGTCCCCTATGGAAAAAGTTGGACACCCAGTTAAATTTTAGCTCCGCTTATCACCCACAGACCGCTAGGAAAATGGAGGTGGTGAACAAGAGCTTAGGAAACCTACTACGAAGTTTGATAGGTGAAAATTTGCGAATGTGGGATCGCGTACTTGCTCAAGCGGAATTTTCTTACAATGATTCACCAAATCGCAGCACGGGCTATAGTCCTTTTCAGGTTCTATATGGCATGCATCCTCGCGGAGTGCATGAGCTATGGGATTTGGGAAAACTCGAAAGAAGAAGCGCGGATGGAGAAGATTTCGCCCAAGCAATGAGTGATTTACATGAGCAGGTGAAGTCAAAATTGTAGGACAATAGTCAAAGGTACAAACAACAGGCAGATTTAAAAAGGCAGGAAGTTCAATTTAATGTCGGGGATGAATTACTTGCTCATTTGTGCAAGGAACGTTTCCCAAAAGGGGAATATAACAAACTGAATTTTAAGAAGATTGGCCCCTGCAAAATTCTTCGCAAGTTTTCTGCAAATGCTTACGAAATACAGTTGCCACCAGGAATAGGAATTTCACCCATTTTTAATGTGGCAGATATGTTTCCATATACTGCCAGTCCCGAAGACGATAGGGCAGCATGGCCAGAACGGGACACCCAAGTTGGCAAGGATTCTTGGTTGAGGCAGATGCCTGCAGCGCAGCCCCTTGAGATCGAGGGTATGCTCAACACACAAGTAGCCAAGCGAACGTGCAGGAAAGAATACTTACAGTACTTGGTCAAGTGGAAGAACCGTCCTATTGAGGAAATTTCATGGCTTGACACAACACAAATCCAGAAAGTTGGCTATTCGGTCGAAGATCTCATGGAATAGAGCAATGACTTTTTGCTACCCCGAGAGCCTGATGCAGGAGCATCTGACTCAGAGTAGATAAACAGAAGTAGATTTTGTCTCTTTTTGATGTGTGACACTTTGACAGGTCTTTGAACCTGTGAATGTTAAATTTGTTTTAGGAGACTGTTTATAGTTAGGAAGTTTCATTTAATTAAGTAGTATTAGCTGACTGTTTTATTAAAGTCTGTAGGGCTAATTGGCTGTCTTATTTTTTGTTAATTTAGAAAAAATGGAAAACAATAATCGAATGTAACTGAACGGTATGACGGTTTCCAACTGGAAACTACCTTTTCTCGTACTAAGTTACAAAAGGGAAAAGATGCATTTTTTGTGGGGATTCTGGAAATTGTCAAAAAGGAGAAATAAAACAAAACAGATTATTTTCTTCACAAACCATCTGTGTCTCATAAGCATTGAAATTTGCTTCTAGATAATATAAATTGCACTTTCAAGTTACTAATATATACATACAGTAACAAATATTTATTTTTTTCCCTCAAAAAGAACTACTACAATAGTGCAGGAGAGCCGACATCTACAAAGTTTTTTTTAACGAATCAGAGGAATTTACAGACTGAAAAAGATTTGGAGAAACATTACAGATAGACATCGTATTGGTAGAAGACAAACAGAAAATCGAATACATGGAGCGATGTTAATCCACAGGTACAATCCATAAAAATATGTTTTATTTTCTTGAGCAAACTGAGAAATAACAAAAGAAATATCCTTCAATATTAACTAGACAGTCGAATAGAAGTCCCAGTCCTGTAGACTGTTAAGTTACATTACATAATATTTCGAAATCAAGATTTACAGTTAGGGTTTCAACCAAGAACCCCATGGCTACGGAAACCGAGTTCTGAATGAACAGTGAAGCTACAAGTAGGGTTTCAAAACCCAGAAAATCTTGCAAATAAACTCATTCAGAGTGACAGGTTTGGTACGAAGGAAAGACATAGCAGAGCGGGCACATAAAAAACCCTGGTTTTACTATAGACAAGAACCTGAAATAGATTGAAACAATTTCACCTGTGAAACCTATGACAAACTCAGCATAAGGGAAGAGGTCGAAATGTGGAAGCGACCCTACCCGTTGGAAACTGAAGATCGAAAGTAGACCAAGATGGAGGGTTGGATAGCTAGGGAAGTCTGACTTACCTGCATGGAAAAGACATTAAATCAATCTTGTAAGCCTACATGACATATTCACAGTTATTAAGGAACGAGAAAGAATATTTGAATTGCTACCTGGCGAGAAGACAGAGCACGTTGACTTTCATTGAACCGGATAACTGATAAAACCCACCAAAGTCTGCTCATGAGGAGCCCAAGTGTTAGAACTGAGAAAAAGGAACCAGAGAAGTTGAATCATGGAGTGACAGCTTACCTCTTCGAGTGCCGAACGGAGCTGGGCAAACCAAGAAGGAACCACGACAGATTCAACCTGTGAACAGAAAACAAACAAGTTACAAGTGGCGGAGGAAATCCATGGTAAAAACCCAATGGAACTTGTGTATTAAACCTATAGGGCGCAATTGAATACCAAGAAGAACAGATCAATTACAGAAAGAAGAGACCGACCCCATCGAGAAAGCGGAGAAGCATTGCATCATTGCCACAGACACTGGTATACTGATTAGAAGCCAGACACATTGGAACAGTGAACTCAAATTAAATCCTCAGAAGGGTCGCGAAAGTGAAACCCTCGCTTATAGCCACAAAGTGAAAGACAAAAGACCACCAAAGAAAAACTGTTACCAGACAAAAGTGCGAAAAATGAGTGGTATCGACAGGTGGCAGAAGAACCGATCAACCGGACAGACTCAATCACATGGTTTTTAATTGTGAATCACCAAAACAGCTGGTTCAGATCTTACAGATGTTGTAAATTTCGAGATTCACTGTTGGGAACATAAATACAGTCCAACGTGTAAAACAGTCCAAGTTTAATTGACAAGTCACATAAATAAAATTCGACATCTACACACTTAAATTTAAGTTTTTGTTATAGTTTTGACTTGGCTTGTGGGCTAGTCACCATCAATAGAGTAGGTGCTCAATTTCCTTGACATTAAAGTATGATTTTTGTAGGATAATAATACTTAATCTATCCTATCAAGGGGGGAAAGGACCTCTTCAACAATTAGCTAATATAAATTACATAAATAGAGTATAATTCATGCCATATGTACAAAATTAAGTGGAATAATCCCACAATAGTGACCCATACCTATAAATGAGGGGTTTTCTAGTGTATCTTCCAATTTCCAATGACCCTTCAACATGAAAATCTCCTTAAATTATTTTTAAACCTAGAATGAGACCATCCAAAGCGAGCAAAACATCATATAAGTGTGTGACCTTTCCTATAGGGATAACTTCAAAACAACCTAATGGCCTCCAGAGTCCCCTCACATGTGAACACATATTCTTATGATGAGACACCTCAATTGATATGGGGTTGGTCCTCCTACTTTAGTGATTCATATACAACACTTGATATTTGAACACCTTCATAAAATATGTAATCAAGACACCCAAGTCTCCATTGGAGGTGATTTTAATAGTGCTTCAAAGGTGATTGATTCATATTTTCTCATGCCAATATAGGTTTATGAATGGGACACAAAATGGGCTCTTGAGATTTCAATTCCAATATTAGTATCCAAATTAGCTGGGAAAGGGGAAACTTTATAATCATATTAAAATACTAAGGGCCAATTAATTCATCCATAAGGTAATGTAGGTTGGCACTAGCAAATCTTCAATTCAGAATCCTTTCAAAAATAGGATTTTATTGGTTAGACTTTTCCAAGTTTAAATTTAATCCAAATATCGGTCTTAAGATTGTGTATATTACCATTTTCTCCAACTTTTTCAAATATATATATATATATATATATATATATATATATATATATATATATATATATATATATATATATATATATATATATATATATATATATATATAGATCGTTATCCCTCTAGTCTAATTATGGTTGGAGGTTTGGATTAGTCTTTTCTTTATCATTGGTGGCCACTACCTATAGTCTAGTGAATTGTAGAATAATTCCACAACAAATTCATAAGCCATTACTTTTTGATATTTCCAAGGAATCTAAATTTTGGAGAAGACTAATAAAATTTGTTGGTTCATTCACTTTTTCAAATGTAAATAAGGTGTAAGAGAGGAGAAAATATTAGACTACTATTCAAATGGCTTAACTAATGTATTCTCATGTTGATTTGCTATCCATTACTCACACTCATCTAATGAAAATTTAGAAGCTTCAAAAACTAGTAATATGCCATTATCAAATATGCATGTATTTAAACGAGGGTCTTTTCTAGTTTATTGTGCATTCTAAATGCTCTAAAATCATATTCTGCTATAAGATCCCCCTCACAAATTACTGCACTATCACATTTGTAACACATATCAACAAGTTAATTTATTTCCAACAAGTGTTGATTATGAGAATAGATTTTATGATATAACTCACATCAAAACATCCTTTGGATTAAAAATTACATGTGCTTTATTTTCAATTGTTACAACCATTTATTCATTTAAAGTTCCTACATTCTATTTTTCACCATTGGACATTGTACACCCAAAGGGTAAAATTATCTCCTCCTAGGGAAAAGTGCTCCTTATGGTCGTTATTGATATCCTTAGAACTTTTCCAAGTCAAATTGGTATGCCAATGTAACCATCTCATCATTTCATTTGAATAATGTTCCTTTCCTTGGTGGCATGTCATCATTGTAAACAACGCAATATTGGAGGTTTCATATTTGTATATCATTAATTTATCAATAGTGTACTTGGATATACAATAATACTTCATTTTATTCTTATGAGTGTATAATATTAATGAAACTAATCTGTATTTAAAATATCTTAAATGCTTTCATTCATTCTATTCCTCACTTCTCGAACTTCAACTATTATTTCTACCATAATCTCTCCTTATCCTTCTTACCACATGCAATATTTTGTATGAATCATATAATATCCATGAAATGTTTGTAATTTTAGTTCATTCATGGCCTTTATCTATAGTTTTCAATAAACTTGGACATATTATATCATTCATGATATCTAGGAAATTTCCTTGATCAAATGAAATCCCGCCAGAGAAAGCACTTACAACATAATGCATACAAGTAACCTCAAAATAAATTTATATAGACACATTAAATAGGTCTATTGTAGGGCTAAGAAACCCTTTCCTACCCCTACTAGGAATTCCATTGCTCCTTATATGACTAAGAGAATCATATTATATGTAGTAGGTTACCATAATATGTATTCTACTCTCAAGAAATTGGATAAATAATTCAAAATATTCGTTGATCCATACAAGGATATTGACTTTTAAATCAATGGGTTGTGTTTTTTTATTTAAGGTTAAAATTCCCAAGACACCTATGGTGGTGAAGAGATATCTACTCAACATCAAGGCTGAAAAATACAGCTGAATATTCAACTCGGAATCATTATGTTGTAGATGAATATAGTCATCTTGTCCCATTTGAGTGTTGTGATACATTGTTGACATCTTGATTCTTTATCTTAGGCTTGTGGGTAGATAGTAGTGAATTACACCTACATTCATTCTAATCATTTAATGTTCCATTCATTAGGAATGAAAGCTTGGCTTGATCTAAATTGTGAAATCATCAGACATAATTATTACAATATGTTTTATCAAAAGATAAAATTTGTTGATATCACATGACCCCTCTATAATATGGGATATTACAATGATCATGGAGGCATGTGCAATAAAATATCTAGAAAACAAATATTATCTACTAGTGGAGCATGAATCTTTTCAATAATTCACTACAAGAAAACGAACCATAAAGGACCATCACTATATACAGTTATAGTGACGGTTTTTTAATGATCAATGATGACGGACATTTTTTGACCGTCACCAAAAGTAACAAAAAGAGCATTGGTGAGGGTCATTAAAAGTTCGTCACTAGAAGTGTCACCAAAGAGAGAATTAGTGATGGGCCTTTAACAACCCTCACCAAAAGTGTCATTGAAAATGTCTTTGGTGACTGACCATAAAGGACCATCACTATATACACTTACAGTGACGGTTTTTTAAGGACCGTCACCATATGTGACATTGGTGACGGACCTTAAAGGTCCGTCACAAGCATGACCCTCACCAATGTGCTCTTTTCTTGTAGTGATTGTATCATTACATCACTAAACTCCTTGGAAGGGGTTCCCATTAATACACCTAATTTATTTTTATTCATCATTGGTATCATAATTTGGAAAAAAATAGATGGTATATGATCTAAAATTCCTTTGTTCATGATTTTTTATCCCAATTGTTGGAACAAGGTCCCCTAGTTGCGTTTTGATATGTTCCAATGCTGTGTTTTGATATAAATTTTGTAATACTTAGTCTAGCGCAGGGGCTTTGGGGTGGGTCAAAGCCCCCAATGTATTGTAATGGGTCAAAGGGTAGACCAAGGGTCTGCAAAACATGGTTTGTGGACCATAGGATAGTGCAAGCTAAGATGCTATAAGTGGATTAATAAATCAAGTCTAGAGGTAGGCTAAGGTTGATTGATGCTAACCGCAAACTATTGAGATCTTTTTTGGGTTGTATCTAGGTAAGGACTCTGTTGGCTGTGTGCATGGAGATCCTTAGTCATGCTATGTGCGGACCCCACTGGCTGTGTACGTGGGCTGGGAATTAGGTTTGCAAGTGGATTTCGGAAGTTAATGAATGATAAATCTATTTGATTGTATCTTTGTGTTATAAGAACTAGCTACATTTATGGTATTATGGTGATTCTGTCTATTAATTAATATTTATGTGCATGTGTATGCAGAGATGCTATTGAGATCTGATTAGTAATAGCCACTTTATTTAAGTTATATGTGGGTTTATGAGCTTCGCATTCTGTGAGTATACTGTTAAAGGTTTGGCAATAAGATTTCTTTTGTACAAATCTGTTAGATCTTAACAAGGCTACCTCTATTAACCCTCTTTATCTTAGGGTGCGGAAACCTAGTTCTAACACCCTCCTATACTACTTTGGGTGGTACCTTGGCCTACGCAAGAAGGTCATTGCCCAAAGGGCTAGTATTATAGGGTTTTGTTCAAAAACCTTAAATACCGAACATGGGTCAGAACCCCTTAAGCCAAAAATGGTTCTGTTGCCGGGACCAGGAGCATTCTGAGAGAAATCGGGTAATACCATGAGGTCACTAGTGGCTTGAGAATTCTGAGCTCATCCAAGAATTTTCCTTAAAAGAGAATCGAAGTACAATGTTGAATGTTGAAGAGTGGAAAAACAAGTATATCATTACAGAAGTATATGAGATTTTATTTGTAACCTTCACACAAAAACTACAAGAGTGGCTAGCAAGGTTAACAGAGTTCCAGACCTATGGGAAAGACGATCAGGTTATGCAGTGGAAACCTGAATTGATCCGATATTTGGAGAAGGCTAATAACAAAATCACCCAGAATATAGATCACTAGGTGGATAGTGTTTTGGGAAGATTTGTAACGAAATTCGAAGTTGATCAATTTGTATATTATTCTTAAGCTGAGTGGAGGTTCTTCAAAGGGTTCCAAGGTAAGTTTTTACAAAAATTGTCGCTACTAATTAATATAATACTGTGCAAAAAAGGTGTTTTGTACAGTCACACCAGGTGATTGACCTATGATCAGAACGAAAGTACAATATGAAGTGGTAAATATTACAGGGTTAATCAATAAGGGGAAAAATCGGTATATATTCCCTTAAGAGAGTCGCCTACGCACATAGAAACTAGTCCTCCAGTTACCCCACTATTGAATACGTGAAATGGTAAGAATTATCCTACCCCTCCGCCACCACCAAAAGATGATATGGCCACGCACATGAAGATATATACCTTTAAGGGTGTGGGGGAAGAGGACATGGAACGATTTTGGTTCATAGAAGAATCAGTATGGATAGCGTAGAATGTTGTAAAAAGGGCGCAACTATCCCTAGCCTTGGATTAGTTCATGGGGTACGTCACAGCACACGGATCCATCAATACAGGAAATTAAGGATGCCTTAAAACAACAGTTTCAGAAGCTGAAGTCCTAAACTCAACTAGTGATTGACTTGAAAGATTTTATACAGGGACCTATAGAGTCAGTATGAGAGGCTAATCAGTGGCTGAACAAGGTTATCAGGGATGGATATTTTAAGTACGAAGATAGACAACATAAAGAGTGGTTCACTTCCATGTTATTACCGCACCTGCATGGGCCTATGGGCTAGCAGACGATTGATACACAAGAAAAGGCCCTGGAAATTGTCATGAATCTAGAAGCTATGCCAAGGGAAGATGCCCAGTTTGGGGTGCAGCAGATCCAAGGCCAGTTGGAGGCGATGCACCTGGAAATCTAGAATATATGAAAAGAAAGAGGAAAAGAAGCCAGCACATACATTTGTTGCATACGATGCAGGGTGTAGGGCCACACCAAGGATTAGTTCCCTCTGCTATTAGACTACATGTAGGTTGGGGAGCCTAACCCATTATGCCCCAAAGAAGTTGTGGGACAAATTATCTCCATGTTATGGTGCACTGATTTTCGAATAGCCAGATTACATGATACAAACCACTGCCCCCTACTTGGTGCCTATGTCCCAAAATTGAAGCAGCAGTGGTGCAGATTATTCTAATCTATAGGACATGATGAGCACAACTACCGAACATATGATCTGATGATCAATAGAGGAAACTTCTATAGGGTGCAGGCTGACCCTTCATCACCATTATCTCCCTTTGGGTTAGGAGGCTCCCCTAGAAGAGGCCAAGGAGGGGGGAGAGGTGGAAGTGCAGGTCGGGGAAGAGGACAACTGATCTATTATAATTGTGGGGAGGTGGGACACTTCACAAGGGACTGACCAAGCCCTGCATGAAAATCTTGCAGATATTGCAGCCAGTTTGATCATGTGATCGAAGACTGTCCTGTATCAATATCAAAGATGCAGGAAAAACAACAAATTCCAATGCAGAATGTACAAAGGGTTAAGTCAGAACTGCACGATGAGGGACCCAGTGTTAACATAATTATGCACAGTGGCATGACCACGGGAGGAGCTAAGGAAAAAGCTACAACTGAACCACTTATCAAGAAAGTCACTAACAAAAAGGAAAGCCTGGACCTACAAAAGGAGAAAGCTATCTTCCTTGAATCTAGAAACAAATTGTCCAAAAACGAGGCATCTACCTCAAAGGCTCTGACAGATCTTAGACTAGATGAAGAGGTGAGGCCATTCCTACAGGCATGTATGAAGTTACTACACAACCAGAAGGCAATAGAGAACCTCCAAGCATTGATAGACAACTGCATAGAAAATATTTCCCCACCAACGGAAGTTAGAGATGTCAACAAACATTATAAACATAAGAATAAAATAAGTCAAGAAATGCGGCTCACTGCTTTTGGAGATTATGACATGGACCAGGTCATCCTCGATTATAAGATCCGATGCGAATGTCCTGCCTAAACAGACTTGGCAGAGGATGGGAGAGGCCAAGTTGGAATGGTCTATTGTACAACTATGCATGGTGAACCAACAAAAGATCATACTGCTAGGAAGTCTATCAAAGTTTATGGTAGAAATCACGAGATTTAAGGTATATGCAGATTTTGAGGTGATTCAAATTTTATATGATGCAGTCCCTTACCCTGCGCTATTAGGACTATTGGTCCATAGATATGGGAGGTATTATCAACTTAAAAAAGTGAAGCATTGTTTTCGAGAACGGAGGTACGTGAGTGATAGTCCCTCTAGATCCAGCGGAGGGTGAACAGTATATAGAACTGGTGCATGAAGGGGATGACATTGATCACATTTACAAGCTAACAGCCTGGGACGATGATTGGATTAACCCTACGGCCGATGGCGTGCTCTATTGGGAGATGGACAACAAAGGTCTCTCTGACTCAGATGGTGAGATAGATAATTGGAAGAACAGGTTGCAGGATGTATCTATGCTACGATGCCTTAGGATCACAAAGAGATTCTGGTGTATCTCCTCCAAGGTAAGAGCATTGCCCTATTTTAATGGTTCTGGTAATGTCAACGATTTTCTTCGAACATTTGAAGCAGACGTTCCTCGAGAAAGGAGCATGTGGGCGCTTAACTTAGCTATGCATGCAACCCTTGCACAATGGTGGGAAACTCATAAGGGAACTTTTTAGGATAGGGAGGAATGCCTCAGAATGATTATCCTATGATTTGAACCTCTGGTCAGCCTACCTATGGGATTTTTCCCTTGCCACAGAGACCCACACAAGCACTTCTGTGTATGGATGGAAGTATGGAGCGAAAGGACATGGGACGAGTGGGTCCACATTTTTATCCACGCTTTGGGACCAATCCCCACCACGTGATATTTGGATGCAGATCTACATTGGCACACTCGCCATTGAGACACCATGAGGGAAGAGTTTTTGGGGACGTTCGGATTGGTAGGCGAGACTAAGAAATTAGACAAAGCCTTGCAGGACATAGATGCTCTAGTATTTGATGAATCGCATCGTCACACAGAATGTGGGGAACTAACTTGGGATGCGTAGATGAAGGAATGGATGTGTAGGGGTGATGCGCAGGATTAGCAGTATGGGTGGGTACGAGACAGGCACAGTTGTTGCATGCAATGGACAAAACTAGCTATTGGAACGGAGCGAGAGCATGGAAAACCGTGCTTCCTATTTAATGAAGTAGGTATCTGAAAATTAATGTGGTGAGTTATGAGGAATTTTTACCATTCCCGTAATGATGAAAGGAAATTAAGGATCCGTCTACCATCTCTCCCTTGCATAAGGTATAATATATGAGCTGTTTGTTTTACAAGGTTCAATTACTACTCAATCTTTTCGCACCCTGACCACTTTGGTATATACCATTATTTCTCTCTACCTGTCGTCCGCATGACTGAGAAAGCTCCGCTGTCTGACAGTAACCACAATGAATTCATCTTTCAAGCAAGGATGACTGCTAACAACCCAAAAATCATTTTTCCCGAATCAATGTCTGAGGAAATAGGATTTGATGAGGTTCGAGAAGTCACCCCTACAGCAGAAGAAATTGGTTCGACTTCAGCTCTTTGAAAGGGAAAAGGAAAGGGAAGATAGACGAAATGGGCTGTTGGAGAGCCTTGTACTTCCCCTTGAATTCAGCACTCCCCCGGAAGGTGCCTAAGAAGCAATCGCCCACTACACCCTCAAACTCGATGGCTCTCATAGCCGAAGGCCTACAAGTGACTCCATTGGCATGGTTTCCCCCTTATGTTCGGCCGTGCAGAATAGCAGCTCGTATGCCTAATGTGGATGTCATCTGTTCCTATCTTAAGATGCCTCTGGTCCTTGAAGAAGTGCCCTAGGGGGGAGATATGTTCGAACAGCCTCCCAACATAAATTTCGACGACCATGACTTGGGAAACCTAGACACTTTCCTTTTATTAGCTCCACAACTGTACTTGGAACAGGTGGTCAAAGATGGCATGCTCAAAGTTGATCCAATGGTTTGGGTCAAGGGATTAGCTGGGGCAGTCATCTTGAACTTGTTGCACTTCCCCCATTTTGGTTGCTACAACATAACCAAACTCGTCATTTCCCAGTTGTTGGCACTTTTCCATGATGGATGACTGTTGCTCCAAGGCCACATACTGATTGGTGCTTCACTCATTCACCGCATTATAGGCCTCCCTATGCACGGGCCCAACCCTAGGGATGGAATGGGCAAGAAATTTGAGCACCATACTGCTAAATTTGTCCAGAAGAGGTATAATTTTGAACATAACAAGCGGGTATTCCTAATTTGATACCATCAATAACCTAGGGATGCACATGGGTACTTTACTGCTTGCCTAAAAATTCATGCATAAATGTTAGGCTGCAATTGTCCCTGCTCGTGTAATTCAAATTGCTGGCCAATGCGAAAATGGTGTCTGCTATAATTGGTCCCAATACCTGGTTGAAGAATTTCTCGATAGTGTGCATGAGGCTCAGGAGCAGGGAAAAGATTTCTACTACTCGTGGTTGATCCTGCTAATCACCTTAGTTACTTGGGAGACCCCGGAAGAAGCGTTCTTCCAGCCCCTTGAGCTTGGCATGTGCGATGGGGCACGATTTTCCAAATTATGGGAATCAAAGGACCCCAAGCAGGTTGAGGAAAACAAGTTCTTCTGGATACTCTACGATGGGGCTATCTATGCGGCCATTGATTTCCATCCGCTCATGTCCCAAAATGTCTATGAAAAGTATAAGTGGATAGAGACATTTCAAATATCCATGCACAATGTGCAAATTCGAGCCCGAAAAATTCACACTTCGCATGATCTTCCATACATTACTATTGAGGCTAAAATTGATCATGTAATCGCCACTTGGCCTTCGGAGTGGAAGGTCGCAGCCCCACCAAATGATGTGGATGTAGCAGGAACATTTGGCCCCAAAGCAGTATCCAAACCTACCGTTCTACTCGGCCCAACAGTAAAGTCAGTGCTTCCAACGTCCACGCCGCAGGCAACCCCCAGAAGCACCACCATGCAGCAAGAGCCAGACTCCCCAACAGATTGACACATAAAAGATTTTGATGATGTCGGGACATCCATCTTGCATACCCTTAAGCAACCCCACGAATTGTCTCAAGGGCCTAGAAAAAATGTAAGGCCACTAAGACTGGCACCAACGCAGAAGTTACACCTTGATCAGATTGCTGAATTTGTCACCACTACATCTGATGATCGATGGAGTACTTGGAAAGAACAATACAAGGCTGCTGTCAATGTTTTCCAAGCTGAGCTACAGGCTATCTAGCTCAAAGCAGACACACTTCAAGAGAGCACGGATCAAGCGAGGAGAAATCAGGAAAGCGTGGATCAAGTGAGGTAGCCTCATGTGGGCGCGCTAGCCCCCATTACAGCCCTGGCCACCGTCGCAGATAGCCGAATCTACCAACTCCCCAGTGCTTCCTTTGTCTTGGAACCTGCTAAATTATGCACCCAAGTCCAGGCATGCTCCTCCATCAGCCTTGAGCTTGGTCAATTGGCCAGTGTGCAGCTACAAGATTTATTGACCGTCGTCACCAACGAAATCTAACACCGTGAGATCCAAGTACATCAGCACCTTAGTATAGCCGAGAAGACTATTATGACCCAGGTTGTCGAAGTCTCTCACTCAAATCCAGGCTGCACGCATCTCTACCATCACGCAACAGGCTACCCTCGAATAACTGATCAACAGGCTCTGTGAGGACATGCCCGAAGTTTTTCTTGCTTCTGTTGAACCACACGCTAAGGTCGAAGGATTGTTCACTGCCCTAAAGGCATCTCGGACTAAGGTGAAGGTTGTGAAGGCTAAGTTCAAACTTCAGCTCGAATCTTTATAGGCCAAGCTGCAGCCTGAGACCCCTCTAGAGGTACACACCCAGTACGCTGCATTGGTTACGGAAGCCATAACCACTATCACAACGCAGATCAACCAGGGTGTCACTCTGCTTGAGAAGGTTATGGAATTACGGTCCTAGGTGTAGCACAACCCTCTCCTCTGCGAGATTGATTAGGAGTTAACTCAGAAGGAGCAAGATTGTGAGCAGCTAGATGCTACAAAGTCTACTCTTATTCCCGCCCAACGCTTATCCCGTCTTCAGACCAGAGACACACTTTGCACTGAAATTATGAGGCTGCAGTGCAAGAAATAGGTACTCAGTGACCATCTCAAAGCATGTTCGGATGACGCCCTCAAGCTATCGCAAGACTTATATGGGGTGATGAGACAATTGAACCAAACTCTCGATAGTGTCGCCACTACTATGGAAGGACCAACCTTGTAGAAACTGGTGGACATTGTGGAGATTGCTTCCATGCAGAGCCTTCATTTTTTTCCCACACTGGCTATCATGATGGAGCAGCTCAAGTACAGGATGAAGACCCCACCGGTGTTGTGACTCGGGACAAGTCACAAGATTGTGTTGGGGGCCTGTTGGAACAGGGTCCCCTAGTTGTGTTTTGATATGTTCCAACACTGCGTTTTGATATAAATTTGGTAATACTTAGTCTAGCGCGAGGGCTTTAGGGCGGGTCAAAGCCCCCAATGTATTGTAATGGGTCAAAGGGTAGACCAATAGTTTGCAAACCATGGTTTGCAGACCATAGGATAGCTCAGGCTAAGATGTTATAAGTAGATGGATAGATCAACTCTAGAGGTAGGCTAAGGTTGATAGATGTTAATTGAAAACTGTTGAGATCTGTTTTGGGTTGTATTTTGGTAAGGACTCTGGATGGCTGTGTGCACAGAGATCCTTAGTCGTGCTATGTGCGAACCCTGCTGGTTGTGTGTGTGGGTTGGGAATTGGGACTGTAAGTGGATTTTGGAAGATAATGAATATAAATCTGTTTGATCGTATCTTTTTGTTATAAGAAATGGTTCTTTTTATGGTATTACAGTGATTCTATATTTCGATTAATATTTATGTGCACGTGGATGCGAAGATGCTACTGAGATTTGATTAGTAATAGTCGCTTTATTTATGCTATATGTGGCTTTATGAGCTTTGCATTATGCGAGTATACTGTTAAAGGTTCGGTGATAAGTTTTATTTTGTACATATCTATTAGATATTAACAAGGCTGGCTCTATTAACCCTCTTTCTCTCAGGGTGTGGAAACCTAGTTCCATCACCCTCCCATACTACTTCGAGTGAGACCTTGGCCTGCGCAAGTAGGTCATTCCCAAAAGGGCCAGTAGTATAGGGGTTTGTTGGCAAACCTTAAATACCAAACCTGGGTCAACACCCCTCAAGCCAACCCAATTATGGATCCCTATTTCTCTATGGTCATCGAAATGATATAATGAGACAAAATTTATCACGAAAGAGTTGCATATATATGTAGGCATTATCTTTTTCATCATCATCATACTAGGGGTCATATTCAAAATATATAATGAAAAGACATTTTATTTTATTTCACATAATGAATTTGATCATATTGCATGATGTAGGGATTCATTCCAATCTTTGTTCATGTTCATATTTTATAATTGGGCTTCCTCCTTCAATGGTTTTTTAACAACAATGTTAGCAATGATATCCTCTTTAACATCTGGGTATAGATCCCCATCCTAGGATAGGGAGAAGATAGAGCTTGGGGGTTAAAAATGGAACAGGATTTTCTTTCAACACCACGCTCATCCACTTACAAAAATAACTTTGTTGCACTAGAATTTTTTGTGTTTGTATCAATGTTAGCCTCAGCAAGTTCCATGAGTAGTACATTACTCATAATAGTAGTCATATCTTCATGATTTGGAATTTCATGCCCTATGATTATTTTGTCTTTATTTTAAAAAACTTTGTGCAAATTGTGTTTATATGTCACTTATTTATCCTTAGCAATACCTTCAAACAAATCAAGAAAATATTTCTCCTAATTTAGGGATGAAAAAAAATCCTGATGAGCATCTTTAAAATTTTGCAATGCGCTTAAGAAATATTTCAATCAAATATTTGAGCGATTCCACACTCTTTTCCAACCATTATGCTCATGCAAAAGGAAAGAAAAAATAATATTATCATGGAATCCTCATGTCATTCCTTCAACTTTGAAAAATGCTTAATAAATGGAAACATATGGGGGAAAAAACAAAAGATTTCCCTTCAAATGTTGGAAGATTCTCATAAAATTTTGTAGGAAACTTATTTGGGTATTCCAGGATATTCTCAAAATTCAAGAAATTATAAAATATATGCAAATCCCATGAAGCCATATTTGACCCATACCATGAAATTTCAAGCTTGGAAAATAACATAATTATGCATTGTTTCATGATAGAGTTTCCAATATTATCCATTAAATTCCTCTTAAATTATTCTTATCTCAACTCATAAGCATCGAGTCTTCAAAATTTGTAAATAATAAGTCATTTTTTCTTCCAATAGAATCACCTAGATGGAAATATATTCTATATTTAATTTCATTCAATGTCATCTTCTGGGAAATGGATTTTATACTAGGCAATGGAGCCAAAAATGTTATAGAAAAATATCACACTTCCTGAGATAAAGTCCCAAAAAATCAAGTGTGAGACCCACTACACCTTAGAGGGAGCCATTGTCACCTCACCAATCATCTTCTCTTCTTTATTTTGGAAAAATATCCTCCTAATCAACGAGGTTTCTCCCTAAGACATGATATTTATGTTTTTTCAATTCTAAAGATTTGAGTTTGAAGGGAAGCTTCCCAAACACACATAGTCAAGGGATTACAATGTGATCTTGGAGACTAAACCTTGGAAAAATAATTTAAAGTGTTTTTAAGGAAATAAGGTGATGGGAAATGGAAGATGAGTGCATTAGCTTACTTACAAAAATTTTTCGGGGGTTATGGAGTCAATGAGTAACACACTTATAGACAAAGGAGATGGATGTGACTCTAAGGAACCAAGGGAGACTAACTTGTGTCCCTTAGACCTCCACACCTAGCATCCTTCAATATTAAAAGATGGTATAAGTGATAGATATTAGATTAGATCATCTAAAAAGAGCTCGATGAGAGATCTGAAGAGGCTTGGAGTGGAGTTAGCCTCATGGAATAAGGTAGAATGACTCATGTACCCTAGATTCTTGGGCTAGTAACAATACAATTTTCAAGGACAAATAAGGGAGGGAGATTAAATTAGGTCACCTCAAGAGAACATAATGAAGAATCTTGTTTAAGGTGAATAAATAGCTAAAAATATCAATAAAACCATGTTAAATATTGAATAAATTTTATCCATTAGCAATAAACAATATTGGAAGAGCATACCCATATTTAATAGCATATATCATCAAAATTCACCAATAATCATCTACAAGAGGAAGTATATCGACATCAAAAAGGAATTTTCATTAAGATCTATCAATATCCATCAAGAAAATAGAACTATTCACATCAAAAAAATCCTCCAAAAGTTACTTTAATTATTCCTCCAAAGCCAAAACTAAGGATCAAGAATTTGTTTTTTGAAATTTTAGACTTGCTAATGACTTTCTCTCCCATTCCAATGATGAGAAAATGAGGGGGAGTGCACATTTATTTATAGTTGAAGTTCCCAACTTCCTTTACAATATAATATTATTTTTTTAAGGCTAAAATACCCTAATCTATATTAGTGAGGGGAAAAATGCTCTCTTCAACAATTAAATAATATAATTTGTATAAATTAAGGTGCATTCTTGACACATGTATGGAATTAAGGGTCATAAACCCACAAAAGTGAATATTTTTGTTAACGGAGGGTTTTCTGGTGTAGCATCCAACCTCCAAATACCCTTCAATTAATCAATGTCATTCAAATATTCTTTAAAACTACCATGAAGCCCTCCAAAGTCAACCCAGAAGCCCTTAAATTATGCCATTTCCTCTAAGGATTTAAAAACATCTTAATGTCTGGCAAATTTCCTCCACATGTGGACGTGCATGTTGCAATAATGTGACACGTTCATTAATATGGGGTTGGTCCATCCACATTAGTGATTATATGTAACACCTAATATTAAAAGATCTCCATAAAACATGTAATTGAGACCCTTAAGCCTCCATTTAATATGATTTTAATGATACTTAAAAACGTCAACAAGATTATCGTCTAATGCCAATATAGGCTTTTGAAGGGGTCAGAAAGTGGGTCATCAAGCTTTAACATTGGTGGGTCATAAAGATTTTAATAGAAATGTTAGAATCCAAACTAGTGAACAATGGGGAAACTTTCCAAGCTATAATAATATTAATTCATAATCAAGTCATCCTTAAGGTAATGTAGGATAGCTCCAACAAATACAATATCTAGAAACACTTTAAAAATAGGGCCCTTTATAGTCCAACCAATTGACGCTTCTAAATTTGGTTCAAATATGCTACTCCAATTGGTAGTTTTATGTATGCTATGGTCTATACTAAAGTATTTTTATGTATGCTATGGTCTATACTAGAATAGCGGTTGACAAAAAAATGTGAGTCTTGAGTTGATTCATGGATAATCCTAGAGATGAACATTGGACCATAATGAAAAGGGTCTTGAAGTATTTTTGAGTTACTTTAAATTATTTCATTTCTATCACAGTGAGGTTTTATAGGACCCACACTCAATGGATATATAAGTTTATGTGGAGTCTTATTTGGTGGAGGACATAAATAGAAGGATTCCTACAAGTGGATAAATGTTTTGATCATTGTATGGAGCAATAAGTTGGTTGAGAAAGCACAAAAATGTGGTCACTTTGTCCACTACAAAGTTAAAGTATATGAAAGTTAATAATCCTTGTAAAAAGGCCATATGGATTATGAAATTGTGTTTAAAAGTACGATTGATCTAGACAAATATCATAGTTCAATGTAATAATAGTGCTAACAACCCAACATTTAATGCAAAGGAAAAAACAAAAGATATCCAATACCATTTCGTTAGGGACATGGTAGAATGTAAATGTTATACTAGTGAAATTTGGCACTTTATAGAATGTTATAGATGCATTAATGAAATTAGTGAGAATAAGTAAATTCAAATGGTGTTGTGGGTCCATAGGTTTTATGGACCCTAAAAATTATCTCACAATTTGATGCAATCTCCCTTATACTCTTGCAAGGCATATGACAAAAGGGGTAATATTGATATCAGCATGTCATACACCTTCTAGTCTTGTAGTGGGGATAGTAATGATTCTTGAGTGGTAGTAGAATAAATGTACAGTGGTAGTAGGGAATACATGTTGAATAGTGGTAGAGAACAAACGCAGATCACTAGCAAGAAATAAATGTTAAGCAATGTCATTTGGTCAATTAATTAATTATAGTTTCTAACATGTAAAATTTGAAAACCATAAATGTTTTTGGTTTCTTTATGCCTAAACAATTGAGTGCTAAGGTTGGGAGGAAAATAGAGTGTGAGTTTTAACTTGTTATTATCCGAATGAAGTTTCTCTAAAATATGTATGCTACTACTAAACACCTTTTTCGAGAAAATGAAGACTCTATAATCTATTATAACAATTTAGTTGTTAAATAATACATTGATTGTGCTTTAGAGTGTGGGTTTCTTCTCCCATAAGGGTTTTCCCAATAAATAATTGTATAATGGTTGTATGTTTCTCTGTGATTATTATTACAAGCATGTTTATTTAATTTGTTCATTGTCTTATATGATTACTTAGTGTAGACTGAACCTCTTATTCCTTTCATGGGTTATGTACCCTCTCTTTTTATAATGGGAACACCATAATGTAGCCCACTAGTAGGCACATGCCACACTATATCAAATACAATATCTTATACTTTTATATTAGTAATATTTTCTCTTACATACCCTAAGATTAAGTGTGATTACTAGGGAAACAACATCTCCTCTTGTAATGCCCCATTTTGACTTAGACAACTAAAGTGCATTATGATCTATTTTGTAAATTTCGTTTCTTATTATTTGTATAATTCTATTAGATTGATGTGACTTTATTATATCAATATTTGGACCTACATATATGTGAAAGTTATGTGTACGTTATTTTTTATGTTTTTAATGATGTTTGTTGTATAATTTACTTCAAACATGCAATATTTAAATAAAAAATATTATGGTACATAGATACCACTTTAGATTATATCTTATAATTAACTAATAAGTAACATGCACATTATAGATAAACTTACTTCTTTACATTGTTTTTTCAATGAGTAATATGTCAATTACATATATATAGTTATATGGTTATACATGTTCATGTGTCGTAAACTAGCCTAAAAATCATATGGGATAAATGATAGTGAGATAAGTGTAATAATAAAGTGGCATAGATTTCATGGACATGGAAAAGAAATTGTTATGCCATAAAGTATTATTTTTTTATTTAATCATTGGTTCAATACATTGTTATGATATTTTGGAAAGTGTGGTTTTTACAAGAAACGCAGTTTCCTAAATTGGTTATTTGATGACAAACTCTAAAAATAAACAATATTCACATAGTATGATTAACCATAAGGTGTTGACGCTAGTTATATGAGGAAGGTTGGAGGTATTTCCTAACATTTATCATCTAAAACTTGGATTCATGGAAAGGTTGTGCTAAATCACACTCCCCTAAATGTGTGATGGTCATTGTGAGTAGCCTACTAGGGAAGTTTGGTTGAGATATTTGACACTCCCACTTACAAGTTCCACCTAGGGTTAGGTAAATATTTTTTATGTTCGAACATATTATAATAGAGAAAATGATTAGATGTGGAAAATATAAGTAAGTTAGGGAAGGATGATCATTTTTAGTTGAGAATGTTGTTGGGAATAAAAATGCAAACTTATTTCCTTAGTACATTTTGTATATTACTGTTGAGATGGTAGAAACAATAAAAAACTTTGGGAATTGAAGAAAGGGTTGATATTTGGAAAAACAAAATTGATTGAAAGCAAAGGAGGACAATTGAAAGTATTGAAACTTTGAAAGGGTTATTAGATATTGATTGATGAATTGTTGAAATACTAGTGAATTACATTTTGTTCTTGGAGCTTTGGGCATAAAGGTTTACGTTTCTATTGTCATGTGTACAACAACCCCCCATTTGTATCTAAAATAGATGGGGAACCTATTAAAATTTTGATTTTTTTCTTGTTTATTTCCTTTAAAAATGTTGATAGCTTTTCTTTGTTGAAAAATCTTAATTTTCTTTGATTTTGTAATATTTTTGTATTGTATATTTGGAAAATAGATAATTTTCTAGCCAATCTGCTCATCTGACATATTCCATATCCCTTGGCGTGATGTTCATTTACTTCTAAGGATGCTTGGATATGCATGTTTATTTTTTCAAATTCCACACCTAATTGTGTTGTGTTTCAAATAATTTTGGATTATGCTTAATATTCACTCATCTAGGTTGGCAAGATGACCAAAACACTTTACACCTTCCACCGCTGGATGATCGGATATTCTATTAGAACACATTGATGAAAACAAGGCTAAAGTATTAATGATGAATTCGCCCATCGAGTCTCTAGTTCGAGCAAGAATACTTTGCATGCCCAACACCCGAGGTGACCAATATAAAAAAAAATTAATCTTACATAATCATTGTATTATCATGATTAATAAAATAATGAATAAAAAGTATATTTTTGTTTGGAAAACATTCTGTAATATATTGTTATATGTATATTGATTTTTGTTGAATATGAAATTAGGATGTAGTGAATTTTTTCTTTTCCCTAAACTTAATTAAAATAAGTATTAGCGCTTCTTAATTTGTTTAAATTGATTATCTTTTATCTAATGTTCATGCTTCAAATTGGGTTTACTATAGAATAGTTTTGTCTATTTTAAAATATGATGTAGAATTATTAATTATATATAATTAATATCCCAAACATGAAAAACAATAAAACTTATGTGCTTTTTCATTAGAGTATATTATTTTAGGTGGTCAACTCAACCCAACTATCACTGATCACTAAAGACTTTTGTTTTAGACATTTGGGATTTGTTAAGCAATTTGCGTTTGGGTAGTTCTTTCTCTCCTTCAATTCAATTGGTCACAACAAAACTTACATAGACCAACACAATAGGCATTAAGTTTAGATAGCTTTAGTAATAGATATTTAGGATAATTAAATTAGAGTAGTAGTAAGTTTGATATTTAATGTAAGTTAGTTAGATTAAGCAATAGAATCAATATATTAGTAAGGAATGCCACACCAAACAATAATCTAATTATACTTGTGACTAAAATGATATCTCCTTATTGGAGGAAAGAATTTTCCCATATCAACATTTTTTGAAAATCCCATAAATTTTATATGGTTTAAGAACTAAATAAATTGTTTTTGATTAGTTAAGAGACCAAAAATAAACCATTTTGGAAAAAGAAATAAAGATTTTAAATCTTGCTGCAAAATCTAATATTATGGTAAACATTGTTAATTAGTTACTTTAATTAAATTATTTCAATAAACTGATGAAATCATAAATTAAATGAGTTAAACTACAAATACAATTCTTACCATCATAAAATAGATTAAGTAAATTGTAAATATAATTGTTGAATATGCTAACTACATTAATTTTTGCATAGTATAGAAATTAAATTTATTCATGCAGAAAATCTGCAGATCATAACTTCCTAAGTGTATAAGAATGGTTTTAGACTTGTACCCCAGGAATAGTAGTGTCGTGAGATATACAGCTTGCAAGATATTCTCCATGTTGCCAATGAAATCATATCCTCTGGTAATCCTCTCACAGTCTCACTAGGGCCTACATCCTTTTGTGTTTGATTTCCAGCAGTGGAATATACTGGATGATGGATGCGTCACACCCTAAAACTAGTTCGGTTGACTAAAGCAAATATACATATAAATATATAAAACACACCCTAAATTTATACATAGAAATATATAAAACAAACCCTAAAACTAGTTCGGTTGACTAGAACCAATATAAATATATAAAACCAGGTAAAGGGAAATAATGTACAAAGCCTTCTCTGCCCTTGGGCAAGTCTGGGTGTAGAACCCCACCACAGTGCCTTGTGCATCAGCTTGCACCAACTCACAAAATATTGCCGTGATTATGGAGATCACCATGGGCCCGAGAGATGTACTAACTAGAATTCCAATCCAACTCATCATCATTGCAGCAGACTTAAACTTTCCTATTTTCCCTTCCACAATCGCAATAGCAATGGAATGACAAGAAATAGATTTCCAATCCGTTCAAATATCTTTTGTGAACCTCCACTAGGAGGTACATTTCAATATTATAGAATTCATAATTTTCATCTTGGAGATCTTAATTATCAGTTTAGCAAGTTTACTAATATCGGTGGGTTTTGACGTAACTACAAATATATTCATAGTATAAGATTATCATTTTGGAAAATTTATTAATACTTAAAAGTTCTGGTGTAACCCAAACATCTTCATAGTATAAAAAGCTATGAAAAAGAATGTTAAAAAATTACCAGCACCTCTATAAAACCCACAATTTCCGCCCTTAAAACCTTAGTTACAAGTTTAAAAAAATTAGCATAGCCCAGACAATTAAAACTTACAACTCCAAGATATTCAACGAAAAGATACCCTACCACGATAAACTGGAATCATACTAGGCTTCAATTAAATCTGTTCACACCAGGTAGTGTGTCCGATACGTAATTGCTACGAAACAATAAAACGCAAAAAAATTGAGCAGTGGCCACCGATCCACGCCCGATAGTTAGTGCGTTCATGCACGCATCCATGATACGAAATCACCATCAGCAATCATCAACGATTCAACGCGGAGTTTGACGGTGATCCGATAACGGGCATTCAAATTGCCTTTCGTTTTAATGTTTTTAGTTTCAATGTCTATATTAATCTAATTCATACAAATTTGTAATCTCGCCATCTTTGAAATGTGATAAATTTGTGAACAATCAGTGCAAATTTCAATAGTATTTCTTCATTTACCGTATTCCAACAAATGGAACCGTCAACGAGAATGCTTGAACGCAACCTACCTATCACCTGAGTTTGGAGATTCGGATAAAAAGTCATGGCTGTTTGATGTACTCGATTTAAATGTGGAACTAAGTATTCAACATCCTTACAAATTGAGAAAAACGTTTTAATTCTAGGTTAAATATGGAACTAAGTGTTCCACATCCTTACAAATTGGTAGAAATATTAGTCAAAACTTTTTAATTCTGGATTTTCTCTTGGAAAGATATTGGTAAAAGCTTTTTAATTTCTAATTTTTGATTAAATAGATTCAGGTTAGTATACAGTTGGAGTGAGTTTAGTGGCTAAAAATATATGTTTCTTAAAGTTACAAGTAATAATTAGGAGGGTTACAGAGTATTTCTTATTTCATAAACAAGAAATCTTATACACTAATTTGGTATAATTTGGCATTTGACTTAGTAGTGACTCAAGTATTGTGTAATTTTTCTAGCTTACTATAAAGCTATTACCTTTTATAGTCCTCTATCTCTACCATATGTCCATGTGTTGTTAACATCTTTATACTCCTACTCATACTATGGAAATGTCAATGCCTATTCATATTATGCTTCATGATATATCTAAAAGTCTCCATACAAATTCTAACATGGTCATCACTTAGACATATGAGAAATATATGGATTCTTTTCCATGTTAGGGCTATAATTTTTTCATACAAACTTCAATTTACGTGCTCAATAACTTATTGAAAATATCTCAATTAGAAAAAAAATTTCACCTCAGATTCACTCATAATATAAGATAACCAATTATTATAAATTAAAATTTTATTAATATAAACAAAAATTATTCAACAAGAAATGACAATATTTAAAAACTTGTTATGTATTCTTCATATAGTCTCCTTATTTTGTTTAAACTACAACCCTTTATTTACTCTATTAGAAATGGGTTATCAATATTCCTTTTGATTAAAACATTTTAAAGTTCTTATCTCGCATCACTATTGGATTTTTCTTGTTAACAGCTTCCTAACGATATACATTTCATCCAAATCTAAGTTTTGGACAACAAGTTATAACCCTTTACAATTTTACTATATTACACTATGTTAGTAGCTTACATGCTGCCAAACACATGGTAGCATATCATGTGTCATCATCACATTATTCCATGTCACATCACACGTGGTTGGCATGTGGCATTCTTCACCTATGTGTCCCCATTGCATTGGCCATCTTTACAAGGTAAACACATTCGCTACCTATCCACATCAAAATCATGTAAAATTTGAAAAGAAACATCTTCTACAAAAGTCATATTTCTATATTAACAGAATCTAGATCTAATCTTCATCAAATCATTCGAATACCCAACATAATGGTAATTAACAAATATGTATATGGGATTAATCCAAATGGTGCATTTCTTCAAAGATCTTGATTTGATTTGACGAATTCTAAATTTAGTTTCTGATAGATGAAAATAATTATCCATAGCAATGATAATTATTGGAATTCAATCATTTTCTGTCTAGTATATCTGGATCCGGGGAAATGTTTAAAGGCCCATTTCTCCAAAAATTCACAATTTGGATTTAATGGTTTCGTCAAAAGACAGAGATAGCTCATGTTAGTGACAATTAATAGAATATGATTCTAATTATGTCAAACACGTTTAGATTTGAGAAAAGTATTTAAGGAGCCACTTTTTCTAAAACCCTGAATTTTGAATTATTAAAAGATAAGAATACTTCATGTAATAAAAATTAACAGAATCTAATCTAGATTATGTCATAAACATCCAGATCTAGAAAAATCCTTAATAACTACTTTCCAAAAAGCCATATTTGTAGATTATGGATCCTTCTTTATCAATTCCACATCATTCGTGCCACATAGGCACCATATATTCTTCTTTCCATATCAATATCCAACACGGACATGCCATCTTAGCATGTCATGCCATCTTGATATGTATTCGTGCAACTTCATCATGACACAACATCATTCTCCTAATTACATGGATCCAAATGCCTCCACATGTTCTGCCTTATTAGCATCCAACTCTAGGTTTTTTCAAAAAAATGCCAGTATATATAATTTATGAATCTTCGAACTTTTGGATCTATCAATGAATACTATCTAATTATCTATTTTTTTTAACATATATATCCATTAATTGGCCACAAGGGAATTATTCCACTGGGAGAAACAAAACACAAGATTTTCATACGATATCAGTCCAATAAACAGATGGTTTTGAGATAACCTGCTATGTTAAATAACGATTTGTTAGCTAAAGAGTTTTCTAACTAGGCCACCAAAAATTTATACCGCTAAGAATTTACAAAGATTTATCTTTCCCTTTAGGCTAGTCTGGTTGACAAATCTTGAATCCCAGAAATGGTAAGGGTTTTGTAATTGTTATAACTAACTAAGAATTAGCTCAATTTACATAGTTTTAATAGGAATGCTTCCAGTTATACCTAATTTTGGTTATGTTAATCTATGATAATCGCATTCTATTAAGATTTGTTAACATTTCTTTGGCCACTCGGAAAATAAATGTTGTTTTTGAAGACTTAGGCCAATTGAGTGGGACTGGCATTTGCACTCTTTTTTCATACAAGCTCCGGGTCACAAGCCCACCAATCCATATGAACATGAGCTAAGGATAAAAATACCACGTCCGAAAATTTTCCAAATTTATTTGCAAAGACAAAGGACTTGTAGAAAAACAAATATTCACAACTTGATAGAATTCATAGTGCATTAAACCAAATCCATGGAATAAATTATAGAATTCAATATTGTTGTTTATGTTAGGGTTTCTCATATCTTACTAATATATAGACAACATTCATGTATGAATAGAAACATTGTAGGAGATATTTATCTTATACCACAAAAAGTCTTAACCTTTGATTCTTTTCCCACTAACCAAACATTGTATAAACAATTGCAGTTAAATAATGAGTTTGTAGAACATGAATAAAAGACTTGTTTTTGTACACATTATATGAATAACAACAACTAGAATATGTGATTTCAACCCAATTGTAGGTATTTCACTGAAGAAATCCAACCCTAGCCAGGCTATGATACCTTCATAACGAACGGGGAATAGTGGCCATGGGTTTATTCTATATGAAATTTAATCAAGGTATCCTCCATCACCAAGTTTTGCAAATGAAAAATTAGTAATAATGACCCACATTACCTGCATCTCATAGTACACGAGCAATTCATTTTATGTTTATTATTCCCTCAAATGTCTCTTCATCTTGTTTTTTTTCAAAGGGGCATAGTTTGTTGGCCTTGGTCATCATCATTTTATTAACTGAAAAATAAAAACAATACAATATTTACATCACAATGGTATATCTACCTTATGGTGATCATTATAGCAAAAAATAAAAATATCCATGCATAGTCTTTAAAAAAATCTAATTACAAAATTTTAAAAGGAGATAAATTGGGATATTACACATAAGAAACATATATAAAATTGTCTAAAAACATCATTAATTGATAGAGATGTAGCATAATAAGTCTAACTCATGGATACTTTACATTACCTTAAAGAGCAAGAGAAAAACATTAGAAACTGGGTTTCATTCACTTGTACATCCTACATGTATTGAAACTCATGCAACTTACACAATATTCCTTTTGAAATTTGAGTCTACTCACATGAGTGAGCACAACCCTTTTGCCACATTTATGGAGACAATCCTAGTTCAAGTATCTCTAGATTGATGCATAATAGAAATTCAATATTTGATGGATATGGATTAATGTTTACCCTTTTCATAGTTTCTACCTGAAACTGTTGAAACTCTCTTTTCACTACAGTTGATTCAAAATCAAGTCTTAATTCCCACTCCCACCATGGGGTGCTTAATAGAAAACTCCATAGTAAACCAAATTATAAAACCGTTAGCACCAAGATTTATACTCAAACCTTCACACAGGATCATACACTAGAACCAATATCAAATATCGAAAATTCAAAGTTTTTACATTAATTGATATGATAGAAATTCAATAGAAGGATAGTTACCCATCACTTAATAGCACTGGAGGTCGATGGATCAGAATAACACAGGTCAATCGATGCTATAATATTGATGTTTTAACAAATTGAACCCAAGTCTCTAATATGTGATTGTTCTAGTGTGATGAAACATTAATATGACACCATGTTTTTGTACCACTTATTGTTATTTGGAAGTTGAGTCCTTGGGATATCGGATATCGCCAAAAACTATTAAAAAAGGATATATTCAATAAATATCAAGGCCCCAATAAGGAACCTTTCTACTAGAGCCTAGACACTAGATGTTTGGACTTCATTAAAATTGTGGTAGGTGATGAAAAAATAGTTGTCATTAAACTTCATTAACTGATGAAAGTACCATCAGGAGAATTTTCCAATATCATATAAAAGTTGCATAGGAACCTTCCAACAATGGAGGATTAGAAAATATGGTGAAATATTGTTGAGAATAGACTCCAACGGGTTGGAAACTTGATTGTTTTACACAACCACCTGGTTAATTATGTTTCTTGTATATGAAAAGATCTTGATTTCTCAACAAAATAACAATTATTTGAAGCATAGCCTCGAAAGAATAAAATAAAAACTATCGCATCAATAAATAAATACAACAATATTGAGTTTATTTATTCACCAAACCAAATAAAAATTAATACAAATATAATAATTATATAACATTGTCAAAGTTTTGGCCTCCTCAAAACTATCAACAAACTTTGGCTCTCTCTCCCTTTACTCACCCTCTCACTCTCTTATATGATTACATAAAAAAATCATAACACTTTCATATCAAAAAATACCAACAACTCAACCTCTTCCTAATTTATTTGAAAATTTCCCCTAATTTAGTTAGTTGTTATATTACATGGCAAACAACTTGACACTCATCAAAACCTCCTAACTATAGAGATTCTTTTCGTAGATATTGAAGGTCAAACATGAATTCAACTAGCTCCCGCATCAAGATGCCATACGATTTTTTAAGAGAATTTTTCACTCCCAAAGTCTCTTTCAAGCATTGGGATCTCCAATTCAAAAAAATAGCTTTGACAATTAACTAGATTTTCAAGAGGTTTAGAATTTATCTATAAATGAAAGACATAGGGAAACATTTGAAAGAAAGAATAATTGTAAGGTTATGTTTTAGGAACTAGATTGGGGATCATCTTTCTTTCTCTCTTATATTTATTTTTAATCATCCTCGTGCTTTTGTATGTCATTTTCTTGAAGAAAAAAGGATTCTTAATTCACCATTATTATGTATGTTTTTCAAGAAGCAAAAGGACCCACCTCAAGGATAGAACAAGATCCCATTTTCATCCAACCATTCTTATAAAATGATTCATCCATAAACATGTCCCATTATTTTTTTCAGTGGTGCTAGTTGATGGAATTGGAATATCACCTCTATAGCTTGGGAAATTTATTCACCCTAGGGCCAATCATGAATAACCAAGATGAGTAAATTACTATAATTGGTTTTCTTGTTGATGTTGCTTAGATTCAAATCCATCACCTCATTTTTTACCTCAACTCCTAACTACTTGTAGTGGACTTAAATAAATTTTACCATGTTCGTGACCCATGTATTTATAAAAATATTTATAAGTGAGATTTTTGTCAAGAAATTTTGAAACCATCACATTTATACACATTCCTAAGAGTATGGATAAATTTGTAGATAACATCACAAATGAAATCCCAAACCAACTATTATCATGTTAGAAACATCATTTACTCATTAATAATCATAAAGTGTTTATGTTTATCATCACATTAGTAAACCATTATACATTTAGAAAATAGAAAGAAAACACCCTAAATACACAATGCATTGACACGGATAGACCAAGATGTCAATGCACACAGACACACACACACAATCCATATGAACATTTGTATTTTGTGTTATATTTATAGAACACTGAGGACAATGCTCCTTTAAGGGAGCGGGGTATCTAACATCCTTTTCTACTACTCCTCATGTAAATATCACTATGTGAATTCGTTGTTGTAATTAAATGTAAAAATAATTGGAGAAAATTTAAAATTGGAGAAAAAATATTACAAAGGCATTACTAGAATTGAGTTTCTTGCTTATTTTAAAATTGTAAAACCATTATCTAAATTAAATTTTAATGAAATATGTATGGTTGAGATAGAGGAGTGGACACAAATTTAGAGGCTTGAGGAGGAGGATTTTCTTGTGCAAGTCATTATCCAAAACCACACCCACTTCATTTATTCCCCTGCCTATCTCCTTGATAGATTAAGTAATATGAACAGTAGGAATGGAAGGGGAGTATGGGTCATTTGAGTAAAGGATGAGGTCCATGCCACTCCCTATCTCATGGGACATGTTGGGAAATTCAACATGCTGGGGAATAACAAGAAGAGAATGCAGAGATCAATGTAGGGATAACACACACAGAGAAATGGGATATTGCAAGGAAGACAACAAAGGAGAAGGGGCATTGGAGCATTGAATTTAGAGAAGAGGTAGATTTGAGTCAAAGCCCTACATTGGGACATTATTCCTTGTAAAATTCAGTGTGTCCAGTGGTTGTATGTTAGTGTTGGGTTGGCTAGTGAATAATCAATGGAGACAATGACTCACTTAGTTCTTGTTGAGTAAGTTGTTCAACATTTAAGTTCTTGTAGAGAGCTAATAAACCACTTAGATCTTATTTAATGGGTTGATAAGCCACTAGGGTGCTTGTTTTAAGGATGATAAACCACTTAGATGGACAAGACACTTAAATTATTGCTAAAATTGGGTAATGAACCGCTAAGTGCTTATATTTGAGGTCGATAAACTTCTTAAGTGCTTTCTAAGTAAGTTGATAAATCCCCTGGATGTTGGGTGTGGAGCTTGATTATCTTCGTTATTTTTCAAAGGTTTTTTATTTCAGTTGTGGATGGATCCCAGTCCCTAACGGTGGGGTGTCGAGGGGATTCTCTCCCCACTATTGTTGCTAGTGGTCGCAACTATAATTATTTAGAGCATACCCTTAGTTGGGGCTCATGGCCACCACCCCTGAAGAAAAACATAGATGAAGAATTACCTTGTAAAATATTGTAATTTCGTAGTCAATATGGATCATTCATTAGGCGAAATATTTGACCATAGAAGTGATTTTAATTTATGTTTTTTTTTCCATAGAAGGCAACCCTCGGTTTATATGAGGGAATTGTATTGGGATTGTATATGATTATTATATGTGAGAAATAGAGAGGAGACTATGTGAGAGAAAAGAGGAAATTACAACGAATTTGCAATAGGTTGTATCTCTTCATTTTGATGGATAACATAAAAGGAATACACGGTTGTTTCTTCATGGATGTATTCCAAATTGGGTGAACCACGTATATTTATGTCTCTCTTGTCTTATGATTTTCTATTTTTTTGTTTTTGCAATATTTTATGTGTTCCATTTCTCTATTATTTAATTTCTACAATTGAATAGTGGGCTCTAGACTCCTATAGTTATTTCCTTAAAAAATCAGCTGATAAACCACCATTAGAGTGAGATAATTCTCTTAGAACTGAGCCAAAACTTCACTGAGCCTTAGATGAATCTGTAACACCATCCTCCCACATTTACCCAAACTAACCAGTCCACCGAGGTAAAATTGTAATGAGAGGCCACTATGATGTGATTTGACCTCCTAGGTTACCTTAAGGAGGTGGAACCGACGGAACACAACCAAATTGACCTTCTAAACATGTTATATGACCTTCAAGATCCAACCCACCCTTCCAACTGACCAACCCTCGAGGGAACTCAATATTTTTACTAACTTATAGCCCTAGTTGCTCCCTTACCAATACCTCCAAGCGATTGAGAGCCCCAATCGCTCCCATAAAACTTCCTAAGTGAGATTGTATCCTTTTTCTCTGAGTGTTATGCCAATAATTGCGATATTTAAGGCTATTTTATAGGGCTAAGACTCATAAATTGCCCAGAAACTTATGAAACTTCCATAACTCATAAAATACATGAAGACAATGCTTTTTATAACAAACTTAATTAAGGAATTGACTGGACCTTTACTAGCCATGAAAAAAAATTGTGTTAAACATGTCACAAATATACATCCTACATTTATAACAATAGCTATGAGTATAGGGGTCTCATACTTATCTAAAAATTTCCAAGAAACATTGATGCCTTATCATATTAGTTTCAATATCATATATTATGTCATATATTTATTTTTCATTCATTTACAAATCAAAACATGATGAGAGACACACGTCATCATTGTCATAAAACATATTGATAAGGAGCATATAAACAACAGAAATAACAAGGATACATTAGCCATAATATCCACATATAAACCAATACACTTACACATTAAATACCACATAGAAGTAGCTCTTCACAATAAATGCAAATGTCAAACACGTTCAAAAATTCTACAAACCACCTGAACATAGATTATTTGAACCAAGTATTTATTTCAATCAATCACCCTCATTCCATATTCCAAGAATGAATGTGGGATCTCATGAAACAAATCCAACAAAGCCGAACCAGGGCTTCTAGAGGCTAAACCACCTCAACCCTCAACTAGTGATTCCACATCATGGTCGGACATCACTAACCATCACCAAATTGGTCTCTACCCAAGCTATCCATGGATCTAGATATTTTGATCCAAACAAGGCTCTAAGACTAGTAACTAAATCCATATCTATTGTCAGGCTCCAGAGTGTTTTTTGCAAGCAAGGATCTAGGACTAGTAACTCAGCCCACCAAGGGCTCCAAAGAATTTGTCCAACCAAGGCTCCAGGACTAGTAACCAAACCCAATTTGTTAAAAGGATCTAGTGCATTTTTACAACAAAGGCTACGGTAATTAATAACTCAACCCTCGGCCAAAGGAACATGAGAACCAACTAGAAAAAAAAAGGGAAATACTACCACAACACCACGTTTAGCTAGGAATATGGAAACTCTAGGAAAAACAACTGCCAATCCAGGAAATCCTACATGCCAATGAAATATCATGACCAAGAAATCACATGCATGTTCCATGCATGCCTAAACTAGTAAGGAAATCATACATGCAACTCAGTACCTGCAAGAAAAACTCATTGTATATTTTTATCTTGATGTCCTCTTGTTCTTTCTTGCTTCTCCTTTGACTTATTTCTCCAAATCCTAAGTATTCCACACTCCTCCAATGGTGCTCCAAGAAAACTCTAATTTTCCAAGAGTATGAGAGAGAGAGAGAGAGAGAGGGATGAAATGAGAGATCCAAAAACTAAACTAACAAAAAGGTACCAACTGATCCTAAGAAGCATTTTTATTAATGAGGCCTCGATTTTCTCAATTATCGATTATTTTCCTTCATTGTTCTCCTCACATGCAACCTGTGACCTTTCACCTTCTTTTTCTCCTATTTTCCATTATTCTCATAAATAAAATTCCAATAAATGGTGCATGCCTTTCCAAGTCCTTAGTCATTTCCTTTGTCAATTTCCACAGCCATAATGAACCATATGAACACAAACACTAGGATTTTTTTCCCAACATTAATCTTGGAATACATGTCCTATGAGCATGGTTATTATGTTTCTTTTATTAACTTTTTTACATGGATTGTTGACCAATATTGTTACAGAACCCGCCCCCTTGGTGGAACATTATCCTCGATGTTTAATGACACCTACAACCAATAGTACTGCTAAAAGAAAAACATACTACCCATGGAGCTTTATAACTTAGCTCGTTGCAGTATTTACAATGACCAACCTGTTGAGAAGCAACCAACATGACAACATAACTACATAACAAACATAATCAAATGACACCCATACCACTTATTGGAGCTTTATAACACAGCTCATGGAGGTATTTACATCCATATACATATGTACATAAGTCAACACATCACACAAAAACATATACCAAAAAAATATATCAAGGAAATTCTCTCAACCAATGAATAAATAAGGATACATAGCATGCATCTGATCTATGATCTCCCATGTAGCTTCATTAGGCCCAAAGTGATTCCATTGCACTTTAACCTGCTCAATTGCTTAGTTCCAGAGGATGAGCATATTTCTCTACAAAATCCGCTACAGTTCCGGTTGTAATTTTCCTTTTGGATCCACCTACAATACAGACCATTCAATCACATGATAAACATCTTTAAAATTCTTCTTAAGCAATGAAACATGGAAACATCATGGGATTTCACTGTTGGAGGCAGTGCAAGTCAATAGGCTATTGGTCCAATCCTTTCAATAATCTTGAAAGGTCCACGATATTGAGGTGCCAACTTGGCACATGATCCAATCCACAAGGAGATATTCTTGGGATTTATGTGCAACCACGCGTTTTGCACGTAAATCCCAAGAAGAGCTCCATTTATTCCAACATATCTGATCCTATCAATACCATGTTAACTGGAGCACTCCAACTAATAGGAGTATTACAACTTTGACCATATAGTGCCTCAAACAGACTCATCCTCAATGATTCCTAATACCCATTGTTTGATTAAAACTAAACCAATGGAAGGTACTCCTCCCACTTTCATTGTTGATATGTCACATACATCCTTAACATGTCCTCTAGAATCCTATTGACCCCATCTATCTTCCTATATGTATGCAGATGATAATTTGTGTTTAAGGCCAATTCTGTACCCAAACCTGTAAACAACTCTTTCCATAATCTCAAAGTGAACTTAGCATCCCTGTCTGACACAATATTCATCATAACACCATATCCTAACTACATACCTGTTGAAAACCTATGATATGTCATTACCTGAATATGTAGACTTCACTGGATTGAAATGTGCTACCTTTTTCAACCTATCAATCACCGCCATAATTGAATCATGTTTTCTATATGTCCTCGGGAAACATCTGATAAAATCCATAGAAATTACCTCCCATTTCCACTAGAATAAAAAATAGGTTATAATAATCCATGTGGGTGCTTACACTATGCTTTTACATGTTGGAAATCCAAGCACCTAGCTACAAATTTTGCCAATTCCCTCTTCAAATTCTACTAGTACTAAAACTTCTTTATCGTTGTCAATGTCTTTTGATATTTTGGGTGACCTGAATATGGTTTCACATGAAACTATCTCAAGATATTCTTCTTGAGCTCATTACTATCTGACACATATATCCTATCCTTAAATCTGATCAACCCAACTATTGTGAGGTGATAGTCTACAATTTGTCCACCCGTACCTAAAAATATACTTGTACATGTACCACTACATGTACTTGTACCTGTACTATGTTGTAACATGTGCTTGAGCTCCATGTACATGTTATCTTGCTAACATACCTGTAAGATCGGATCTTGTAATTTTTTCCCGTAATAACTCATAGTTGTTATATGGTTCACCTTTATCCACCTACTAAGAGCATCTGCAAGCCCATTTTATTTACCCTTGATGTACTTGATCTCAAATTCAAACTTAATAATCCTAGCCAACCATCTAGCTTTCCTAGCATTCATATTCAACTGGTCAAACAAGTATCTCAACCCACTTATATCACTCATCAGTATGAACCTCCTACCAAGAAGATAGTGCCTCCACATCTTCAATGCATGGATGATCGCTACCAACTCAAGATCATGTGTTGGATATTATGCTCATGCTCATTCAATTTTCGTGTCTCATAGCACACTACATGTGCCTCCTACATAAGGACTCCACCAAGTCATCTCTTGAAAGAATTTGTACATACCACAAACTCTTTGTCCAGATCTGAAATCTTTAGAATTGGAGCATTTGTCAACAATTGCTTCAACTGCTCAAAACTGCTTGAACACTCCTCTATCCATTCGAATTTCTTACATTTCCTTTTCAATGATGTAATAAGATAAGAAATATATGATAAGTTCCTCATGAAACTCCTGTAATAACCTATTAACCCGATAAAGGACCTTAACTCATCCACATTCCCGAGAACTGTGCACTCCATGATAGATTTTAGGATTCTCTGGATACATTTCTATTCCTTCCTTGAAACCACATGTACCAATTAATGTACCTTTATCTTAAAGCAGCTACACTTACTGTTCTTAATACTGATTTTGTCTCAATAATCTCAATATTTTTGCCAAGTATTCGACATGCTCTTCTTCATTTTTATAATATAACAATATATTATCAATTAATGCAATAACAAACTTGTCCGTATAAGGACGCAACATGCTATTCATCAGGCACATAAAATTAGTTGGAGAATTATTCAAAACAAACAGAACTACAACAAACTTATAATGCCCATACCTAGTCCTGAATATGTCTTGTAAAATTCCTCTTCTTTGATGTGTACCTAATGGTATCCTGATCTCGTATCAATATTCGAGAACATTGTTTCTCCCTTCAACTGATCCAACAAGTCTTCAATCCTCGGCAACAGATGACTGTTCTTGATGGTCGCCTTGTTCAACTACCCGTAATCAATACACAACCTAAGAGTACCATCCTTCTTGTAAATTTGTGTAACTAATATCAAATTCCACATTGGACAACTTGGATGATTAAGATAATAATTTAATTAGATTCCTCTTTTCAATAGGATCAAAATCGGCCTATATATTTCCCCAGTAGGTTAATCAGAAGTTAAGTTATGAATTAATTAATTATCTTATGGGTCGGCCTAACCGCATGGTTATCCGGTCAAAGCCCCAAGCAAACTCAAAAAGTTACAAAGAGAAGTGACCTCAAGTTCATTTGCACACATTCGATCATGAGATCTGCTACATGATATTTTTGTATTTGGTCATAATTATGTTTCTAGCTCACACAGGTACGTTGACAGGAGCTCGTGCAAAAGGTTGAGATCACAAAAGTGATCATGCATCATATTTGGGTGATATAAATCAAAGCTATAGGTAGGAAAGGCTATGGTAGTGGTCATGTTGAGTAGAGTAGTAGGCTTAGAGTGTTGTGCCCATAGCCAAGGAGCCAAAGCCACTGGCATAGCTTGTTAAGGGTGTGGCCTAACTCATGAGATTAGATCAGGTTGATCCAAAGAGGAGTCATGGGAAGAGAGTGGTGTGGTAGCGGCTCAGATCCACAAAGTTGTGGGTTGAGCGTGTTAAGGCCACATCTCAGAGAATTACTAGGCAAATGTAATATGGTTCACCTTCAGTTGATTGTACAGTGCTTCCATACATCAGTCGTTCAATCATAGCTGCTTCAGAGTGCTCATTATCAGTGTCCTGGATTCAGATCTAGGACTTCAAAGTTGAGATCACTTGGTGATCTATCAGATCCGTGTTTTGGTATTATAGATTCGTTGATTTGTAGATCAGATCTGTTTGTTTCCACCCTAGATGTATCTTTGGTCCTCATTCAGTATCAGTCATGTTTATCAGTTTGCTATAGCCAGTGTCAGTGCATTTCATTTCTTAGACTCAGTTTCATTCATGCAGAAGTATGTGTATGGCTTTATTGTGTATAAGCTATTTATTTTTTGCATCATAAAGATATGTACTCATGGATCATTGTACTCTTGTTTCTGAATCACTTTATGACAATCTAAGAAGAATAATTTCCAAGGTTTTCCCTATAGTGGGTTTTTCCCTGGTCTCGGACCAATGTTGGTGTCTCTATGTGTTCATGCTTCTATTCCTCTGATATTTTTAATTTATGTTTCTTAGATGATGATGATGATGATGGTGTTTTTAATTCTGCATATTTATATATTATGATGGTTAATAATACAGATCTATTCAAAGGAATAATTATTCGGGGTGAATATAACATGTTAATGATGAAATGTAACTATCAAAGTAAAGAACAATGTTTCTTTATGAAAAATTAGCATGGGATCAGAGTTGGTTGAAGAAAATCCATGGAGATCACCCCAAGGAGACACTTCTATGGAAGCAAGCATAGGATGGTAGAGACCTAAAATAATTCTAGTACATGAAGAAAACCCTAGGAAGTTAGTGGATAAGGGTTTGAGAGAAACCCTGGTTTATGGTATAATCTTGAGATTTGGTATGTGAAACCATCCCATGGTCTATGAGGAGATGCTCAAGTACTTGGGATCGATTTAACAGTTGACCTAGTTATTAATAAAGTTGTTTATTGAAGGAAACATTGTATTATCTATGGATGACTCTTGAAGTTTGGTTCGATAGGAAGAGGATCATCTCTCATTGAAGATAAGTATTCGTTCACTTATAACCCTTACTCTTAATTATTCTTATGGATTTAATTTCTATGATTATTGTTACTTCATGCATGTATATTTGAGCACCCTGGATATATCTAACCTCCATGATGAGATGCGATGAGTGGATCTCTCTTGAGGATCTTTGGAAATGTAGGAAATATGGCTAGATTGGGAAATGCAGGAAAGTTGACTAGATCTGGAAAAGGAAAGTTGGCTATATCTGGAAAAGGAAAGATGACTAGGGCTTAAAAAGGTAAAGAGCCACTTGAGCACTAAAAGTTGCCTATGTGAAGGTGCACAGGTAATACCACTAGGAATGAATGGTATATTATGTTAATGTTATGATTTAGCTACAACATAGGCTGGCTAGGTAAGCCCTATGATATATTGAGAATATATACTTCTTAGATGGCTTATGCATGCATATGAATTATTGGGATATATGTTTCCTATGAATAAATTTTGCACCTAGTATTGAATGGTTTGATCATTCTGCAACAGTACTTGATGTGATTGTTGATAATGGATATAATGGCATAACCTAATGCCTAACATATATTTTTTTGAGATCATTATTCTGATTTTAGTGAAAGGTACTCTTGATTCTTGATACACATAAGATCTATTGAATCTCTTATAGAAGGTTACCTCATTGATATGGTGAAGATAATGCGTGTGATAAGCATGACGGAAGCTCATAGAAAAAGAGTGATTTCACATTGATGGTTTATTGATTAATATAACTTGATCCTATTGATTGTGAGATGCATGGTATTAGAAACCATGATGATAAAGGCATATCTATGAGATTGATGTTTTAGATATTTGACTATCTGTGTTATAGCATGCGATGAAATTAAATGCTATAACTTGATGTATTGTTATTGGATCTTAATATTGTGTTGTCACATCAGCCTGTTGCCCTAATCTTTCAAGTCCAACCCTTGATGAAATATTGATGATCATGATAGATATGTGTTTATGATATAATAGATCTACTATTTCTTGATATTTGTAAAGACAGGTTGGTGAGATGAATGAAGTGGATTCTCATTCAGAGGGAGAATCACTATCCTAATAGATTCTCTTTCATGCTGACAGTATATGTTTCATTGAAATATGATTTAAGTATCTAAAATTTTTGATATACAATAGATTTTTGAGTCTCATTTATGCAAAGGAAAGCTCATAGATGTGATTATGCATGAAATACATAGAATATAAGTTTTGTACAATTAATTCACTCTCTACTCTAAATCCATAGATCTTTGATATGTCTTATCATTTTGAACTGATTTCGGGAATCGCTAGAATTAAGCATGAAATCAAATGGTCACTTGGAAGATTTCAGTTATGCAGATGTATTACATATTCTAATAAGCTATGTCGTCTAGGAAATTTCTTATGTTTGAATCGAACTTGTGTGTGCAGGTGACCAAGACATTCATATGGATATGTCATTATGTTTGAGGATTGTGCATCATTTTCTGGTTGATTAATATTGATAAAATGTGATATAATGCTTAATGATTAAGACATGTCTAGATTTATAGATCTTACCATTATTGCACTTTTGGATTTGACATGATTAGATCAGGTGATGGTTGATTTTCCCAGATGACTATGTTGTGTGGGCATAGTAACCTTCAATGTTGTATGTGAGTATACATACGTATGGTTCTGTATTGGCCTCATTGTTCCCAGAATAACGGTTGTTGTGACTTTGTATGAGCATGCATGACTTAACTATGATGTCTATGCACTTATATCTAACGATGAAAATGGATTGTAATGACATGATTAAAATTAAATACTTGAGAACCTGACATGCAATGAAGTCAAGACTTGATATGTGCGCTACTTGTCTCTGGTTGATAGAATTGATACCATGAAATCAATGTCTTCGATAATAGTTTTGAGTGGCTTCTAAACTTGGATGAGCTGATTTTGTTGATACAACATTAATATGAGTAAGGTTGGATATTTTTGCATGATAAGGCCCTAGGCTCATAGAGAGTGTTGCATGATGAAAAATCCTTGATTCATATTTTTTTTATATGTGACTGTTACCTAGTGAAGTCAAGAGTGTAATATCCTAAAAGGGAGAATGCAGTAATACAAAAACATAATATAAGAATCACGGAAATTTAAACAAGTAATCTGAAGACACTATACAAATGTGCATAGTAGTTGACCCACTTTATTAACAAGGATGTGGATAAAGAGTACAATAGTGCTCAAAATATGAGAAACTCCAGTGAAAGAGATGGCCTAGAATGACCCTGAAATTATCCCACAAGAGGGAATACATAACTACTGGACTAATGAAAGGAATACTGTGTTGTCCCTGCTACAAAAGTCAGGACTACAACTACCGAAAAAATATAAAAGTGTATATTTGGAAATTATGGAGCTCTGATGATGCTGAAAATTTAGATCTGGGCTCTATGATGAATACCCAAGATAACCCAGAAAGGATTTCCATATCTAAAAATATTGGAAAATCACCCTCTTAGGCCCTACAACTATGAGTGTTGATTATGAAGATCTGAAGCATAATCTGAATAATGATGGTTGCAATATGGTGTGCAATCATATCTATTCTTGAAGGGTTGATCCCTTCACTAGATCCTCAAGCTAGAAGCTCAAGCTCTAGTTCCTCTTTGCTCCTCCACTGCATGTTTTTGATGAATAATCAACAGTTGAAGAAAATTGCATTATCAAGAAGGGAAAGTCTCATAATTTTTGCTAGATAATGAAAATCAACTTCTGATTGATGGAAACCATGAATACAAAGTGAGGAGATGGTCCCTCACAAGATTTCTAGGTGAAATACTGGAAACTTCCTTCCTGCTTCAAATCTGTAAGACTAGACTGTGCAATCCTTGAGGGGACTGTTGCTGCATGGAGGTATGAAATGTTGGCATGAATGTCGAATATAGATCTGCTAATCCTAGAAGACTAAACTTGAAGAACAAGGTGAAAGGATGAATCCTCCATCTGTTTCCTAGCTGAAATACTAGAATCAACCACCACCTCTCAAACCCTCAAGCAGGAATGCATTATTTCTGAGACTGAATGTGCATATGAGAGTGGTTTAATGTGGATCCAATGCTTGATGATGTATGGAAGCTCAAAGAAACCATCCTAGAGTAGGCACTCGAAGTTCCCCATGGGTAAGGGTGGGATTTCCGCTCGGAAACATTCGTGTGCTTAAAAACACTGCAGACTTAGCTAAACAACATAAATGTGCATAGAAATGTTGCATGAAAAATATAGATCTAAACAGATCAAAAATAATAATCCAAAGGTTGTATATCTACATGGTGTTGTTACATCTGTTGTCTCATGGCCATACACAATGTTGAACTCATAGTCTGGCATTATACTGAATAAGACTTTTCTCCTCCCATCTTCTGAAACTATACACTTCAACACAAAGTGTTGGGTATAGCTCAACCATGGTAAACTGAGATAGCTAAACATCTTCTCCTTGATTAAGTCAAGGGTCCTCTGTGCATGACAATTTTTTGCTCCAAGTTAGCAAGGTGCTCTAATCCTTTGTTATGAAATGGATCTGATGGCATGGTCTCACAAATCTCAATATGAGGTACTGAAATAATATGAGATGAAAGTGTATGCAAACCTTGGATAAGCTGAATTTCAGGAACATGTTGCACATATACAAGAGTTCCTTCCACCAGTTCAATGGTCTCTCCAACTACTAGTACTGATGATGGTTGCTCTTCTACTGTACTAGCGCTGGTATCTGCCTCCTCCTCCTCATGCATCACATGAATCATGCATGGGGCTCCAAATTTCAAGAGCTTAAGACCGTCTTGAAAAGTTTCAAGGGCTCTTCCTCCTGATGCAAGTACTTTTGTAGCTAATGATGGTGGTAGGTGCTCCTCTTCCAGAGTAATAATGCTGACATCTTCCTTTGGCTTCTCATGTATCATCTTATCAAAATGATGGGAAGTGTCTCAATGTGAGGTGTCTCTGGTTTCCTTCTACCAAACTTCTTCTTCATTCTTTGAATGAAATATACATAAACAGAAACTTTCATATGTGACAAATGACTGAACCACCAAACTCTTGCTTCACCCTCTAGGTGTAGTGCTACAATCTCCATAGAATCTCTTTCTTCTATAGATATAGTTGAAATAATGTAGCTAACTCTTCCCTCCAAGCCCTCTATGTTCTTGTGGGAGATCCATCAAATGTAGGCAAAAATAATCTATGTCGCTTCTTCTATTGCTATTGCAGGATCTCCTCTCCTCTTTGAGTTGCAAAAAATGTTGGAGAGTTAGATTCTCCTTGAGAGCTCTAGGTTGTGATTATTACTCAGACATATATTTACTTAGGGTCGCATACCCCAAGTCTCGTTCTTATTCATACCATTCACCTTCCTTCTCAAAGAAATGTGATATAGTAG
Source organism: Pinus albicaulis (assembly GCA_034641835.2). NCBI lineage: Eukaryota > Viridiplantae > Streptophyta > Pinopsida > Pinales > Pinaceae > Pinus > Pinus albicaulis. The sequence continues at coordinate 1,220,405,318 of CM076584.1, read as the reverse complement.
AATTTTGTGGAGACATATGCATTGTCGGTTTCTTCTGCTGTTGATAGGAAGTGCTTGTACCTTCCTCATCAAATCTTCTTGGATCCTTCCTTTGTCTTTATCTCTTCATTTGTTTGACCTCCTCGGAGAGATCTTGCATGGATATAAAGAGAAGTGTGGAAAAACTCAAACCCTCCGTCATTTATAGATCTCTACTATATGTTCCTTCTTTTGATGTTAAAGGTGAAGTGCCCACAAGCTGAGCCAAAGGTCATGCTCTGATACCATTGTAATATCCCAAAAGGGAGAATGCAGTAATACAAAAACACAGTATAAGAACTACAGCATTGTAAACAAGTAATCTAAAGACACCATACAAATGTACATAATAGTTGACCCATTTTATTAACAAGGAGGTGGATAAATAGTACAACAGTGCTCAAAATATGAGACACTCAAGCCAAAGAGATGGCCTACAATGACCATGAAATGCTCCCACAAGAGGGACTACGTAATTACTAGACTGTTGGAAGGAATAATGCATTGTCTCTGCTACAAATGTTGGGACTACAACTGCCGGTAAAATATAAAAGTGTATATCTAGCAGTTCTAGAGCTCCGATGATGTTGAAACATTACATCCGGGATCTATGATGAATACCCAAGATAACCCAGAAAGGATTTTTAGATCTAAAAATCTTGGGAAATCACCCTGTTAGGCCCTGTAACTATGACTGTTGGGTATGCAGATCTAAAGCATAATCTGAATAATGATGGTTGCAATATGGTTTACAATCATATCTATGCTTGAAGGGTTGATCCCTTCACTAGATCATTAAGCTAGAAGCTCAAGATCAAGCTCATCTTTCCTCCTCCACTGAATGTTTCTGTTGAATAATCAACAGCTGAATAAAATTGTGTTGTCAAGGAGGGATAGTCTCAAGCCTGCTACTAGATAATGCAAATCAGCTCTTTATTTATGGAAACAGTGAATAAAAAGTGATGAGATGGTCCCTCATAGGATTTCCAGCTGAAATATTGGAAACTTCCTTCCTCCTTCAGATCTGCAAGACTGGACTGTGAAATCCTTGAGGGGACCACTGCTACATGGAGGTATGAAATGTTGGCCTGAATGCCAGAAATAGATCTGATGCTTTTGGAAGAATGAACTTGAAGAACAAGATGAAATGATGAATCCTCCCCCAGTTTCCTAGCTAAAATTCTAGAAACAACCACCACCTCTCAAAACCTCAAGCAGGAATGCCTTATTCCTGAGACTAAATGGGCATATGAGAGTGGCTGAATGTGGGAACAATTCCTGATGATGTATGGAATCTCAAAGAAACCTTCCGAGAGTAGGCACTCGAAGTCCCCCATGGGTAAGGGTGGGATTTTGGCTTGGAAACACCCGTGTGCTAAAAAACACTGCAGACTTAGCTAAACAGCATAAGCGTTCATAGAAATGTCACATGACAAATCTAGATCTAAACAAAATAAAAATAACAATCCAAAGCATGCCTTCTATTTTTTCCTTCATCTCCCTTATATGCTTTGTGATACTTCCATAGCCCTGGCCCACCTCATAATTGTGTTGCACATGTGGCCACTAGCCTCCATGAAGACTGTGTTGTATCTCCATGTTCTCCACCATCTCTTCATTTAATTCCCACTCTCTCCATCATGTGTGCATTAGGTGCACAACTTCCTCCACTATCTCATCATTAGTTCTCTATGATCTTTCTTTTAATGAACCATGATCTTAGTTGACTTCCTCCAATATCTCCATGATTTTACATTGATGATCCATGATCTCCACTCTTCCTTCATTTAAGAAGCTACTCCACTACTCCATAATGTAGATCTATATTTAAAATATCCACATACACACATCAAAAGTGGATTGTATTCTTCTATGAGGCTTATGGGTCCCTCCACCCTCTTATTTACTTAATTAACTATGAAAATTAAGAACTCTAATATTCCAATTGACATATGGAAAATTGGGAATATTACAAGGATAATGAGTGCCAAGGTATGGCCTTGATTTGTAATTATGGCTTTGATTATACATACTGATAGTATATCCTTGACAGGTGACGAGCCTTTGAAAATATAAGTAAGAGGGAGATTACTTTTGAATATCATGGTGATGCATCATGGCATGATGAATTGATTTATTGATTTTAGGAAATAAATTCCATATAGAAATACTATTGAAATGTCTTTGTGTAATGTAAACCCTTGGATACTTTGATTTAAAGTTCAAATGTTGATTGAACATGATATGGCATGTGTTATTTGGTTGAAGCATTGATGTTCCATTTTTAAAATTCATCCATATATGTTATGTATAAAACATGATTAAACTCATGATTGAGCTTCTTCATTCAGAATCAAACATCTTTTATTTGGTTGAGATATTTCTCCCATGATATGTAGCTGCATGAATGAACTGATGATGTTTGGGATTAGTATTGATGAGCACATTTGGATATGGTCTTAATATGAGATCTTCCATGATATCTTGGACGAGAGGTCCATAGCACAACCGAGGTCGAATATAATGTCGCTAGCAAGGCTAGTTTTAAGGCATGATGTAGAAGCTCCTTAGAGAGATGATCAAGCATGATATAGATAAGACATGGATACACTATGATGATAGAAAATCCCAAATACGTATAGTTTGGACTGTGATTTCTCCATTTGAGACAATGCAATTGTTCAAAACAGGTTGAGGCTTGTGATTGACTCCTCCTTGAGAGGGAGGATGATTATAGTATCCATGTGACCTCCATGAGATGGAGGATTGTTATGGTATCTTGTTGCTATTGGTATCTTGTTGTGATTTACAAGATTATGTATGTTCTAACATAAAACTTGATTTCATGTCATGTAGCTACATGAATCAATAGCTACCAGATGAGATCAGCATTGATCGAAGACACTAAGTCAAATCTTCCTCCCTAACTGATATCCCAGGGCATGGAATTGAGATTAAGGGATCCTAGGGTTGAGGGAACTCTAGACAATAGGGTCAAAGAATTTTCTCCCCTATCTATCACCCGTGGGATGTGTGTGATACTTTTCCATTTTGAAAATTCGAGTATTTCCTCCAATTTGGTCATTGCAGAGTATAGCATAGGTGGAATCATACCCAAAATCAAGGCTTGTCAAGAGTACCTCTATGTTTGGCCAATGGTCAACGATGGGAAGATCAATAAGAAATAGGACGTGTTGATAGTGAGCTCCCCGATGTAAAATAACCATATGTGATTTTGGGTTGAGAGTGAGCTACCCGATCTGACACCAGGGTCAATATGGTCTCCCCTGCATGGATGGGTATCCTATTGTTACATGGGGTTGTAGATGTTGGAAATAATGTGAGGGGGTGTGAATCAATATTTCTTTTCAATTTTTATTTTTCCCAGTTAGATCACTTATATTTAGAACACAAAATGAACAATAAGAATAAATTATTTTATTAATTTATTATTTATAATAAATAGAGTAAAATATATGTAGGGCTCCAACCCTATATGAAGACACTGATCTTGAATCTCCCAGGCTCCAACCTGTATTTTCCAAGCATCGAGTTTTTCTTCCAAGGCTCTAACCTTGTCAATTATGAGGCACCAACCTCAAGGGCTCCAACCCAGTTTCTAGTTTAGGCTCCATCATGGTTTCTTGAGGACTCCTATCCTCTAGGGCTCCAACCCTCAAATTCAATTCATCAAGATGTGTTTAATTATTCATCATGGATCCCAATGTCTTCTTCCACAGGCCTTGCAATATTCAACAATGCCTTCACTTAGCCTCCACGTCACTTCATCAATGACAACGTTGTCTTCTTAGAAAGTGTCACCACTACTCCTCATATTAACCAAGAAAGGTATCCAAGATCACTTCATTATGACTAATGCATCATGGTCTCCAAGATTAACTCCAAGGATAGCTAGGGCTTTGCAACAATGTTTCTACAATAAATCTGCACTAAACCCCAAATTATGCACCAAATAATTCTTCTAAGGATTCTTTAATGTACCTCAACACTTATACTTCAAGGATGCTTCAATACATCTCCAATAGTTCTCTAATGAAAAACTCCAACAAGTCTTCAATCAATGCTCCGAGTGATGCTAAAGAAGACTCTTCTCAAAGACCGCTTGTAGATTTACTCCAAGGTTGCTTTAGTGTCTGCTACAAGGATATCTTCAAAATGTCATAAACAAAATTCACTGTTTATGGGTTCTAAAGGTCTAGAATTAGGCCTATACCATAGATCCAAGCCTCTTGCAATTATAAGCCCTTTTACAAAACTTTATCCATAGGTCCGAGCTTCATATCCCCACAGAATTGTCTCCATTGATCTGAAAGCCTCAATAAACCTAGTTATGATCCAATCAATGCTGCACTCACAATTTGTCTAGCACAGATATATGTAGGTACATGACCGAGCTTGGACACTCCTCCTTCAATCAAGATCTCCACATAAATTACTACAAGACTATTTGAGGTGGAGACTATCTTCACATATCCAACCCTAAGGTGAGGTATTTTACCACAACTAACAATTTGAGGGAAGACTGCCACAGTTTTGAGATTGCAACAGTTACTTACATGTCACTGTTATTAATTCTTCAACCAATTCAAGCACCGCAATCATTAACAGGTCTGAATGAGGTCTCTACTGTAATGATGGCAGTTTCAAGGTTAGTTATGTAACTTAATCCTTCTATCTGTGTAATCCGAGTCAAGTCTTCCTGTAGCCTATTCTACTATATGGGATCATGTCTAGTAATTAATCTGAGCTTCTATAGTTAATAGAATTCAACCAAACGATGTTCTATCCATCCTTTAACCGAGTCACTCTGAGTAGGAATAGGTTTGAACCTTAAAAGCTCCCACATGAGACTGTAATATATTTATAGTTTGAGTTTTAATGAACTGAAATCTACCCGAGGTTCTGTTATGTCTAAGTGTGTTGTGGCTGCCTGGAGATGTCCAAATTTTGTGGTTCTTGTATCTCATTTTTTACCTGTGATGTCCTAGCCCTTACACCTATAGCTACTTCATGATCATGTTCACTATTAATTACCCAATCAAAATTTCAAAGATGCTTCCTTTTCTCGGCCTTTAGTATTTCCTTGTTGTTGTAAATATATTCATTTAATTTTTTACCAAAATTTGTGATTAAAATGAGGATTTGTGGTCTTATATTTATAGTGGTTTATCAAATTTGAAAGGACACATATATTTGGAGGGAGTCCAACATGAATGTGTGAATGTAGGTCAGTTGGCCAAAAAATAATATTTTTTGAACTTAAAAAATCATTTTCTCTTAGGATATTTGGATTTAAGATGTAAGTGAGGGCTTGTTAGAAAGTGGGAAATATCCTCTTTAAGATGCTATAAGACTCATTGTGGTAGGATGCTTCCAATGTGTCAAAATTTATTTTTATTTGTGATCGTTTTTTTATTTTTTCTATGTATAAGGTGTTTGGGACAGAAGGAGTTCATTAGGGATTCTCCATTGTCATGTCTTCAACTATGTCATCACATCATTTCCATTTCAGCATACGGTCCTCCATGTCATCATCAAGTGTAGTCATTCATGTATGTCATCATCAAGGATAGACCTCCATATGACATTAAGTCCTTTAATAGTGCAACATCCATCAAGAGTATATGTTTTTAGGGCTTTTTTATGAAGAGGAAGGATACATGAGGTTATGGAATCTTCCTATTTTAACAATAATGTTAGTTTAAGAAATTTAATTACGATCAATGGTAAACTAGGGAAAAATCATGCCTTAAGAATTTTCCATCACAAGCAATGCCATATTGACATCAATGACAACCTTGACTAAAAATCTTCCTTTTTGTCATTGATGTAAATATTATTTCCCTTCAGCATTCTCTCCCCCTTTAACATCAATGTCAAATGGGTTACCAAATTAATCCCCCTATCAAGTTGCTTCTTCATCATATTTTCTTCATTAATAATATTTCATCATAGGTATGTTTCTCTCCTTATCATGTTGTTCTTCCTTCTGGAAATGAGGTCCATGGTAGATGTGTTTTCATTTCTTTGTGTGATGAGCCAACTCCCCCTGCCTGCATAAAATTCTCTAGGTATTATTTTTACTCAATAAATATTGTTGTTTTGTGATCAAATGGAATACATCTTCAACAATGGTCCATCGGATGAGAAGGGATTATGTTCTTCACTGGAGTTCCTTCCGAGAGATGATCTATCAAAATATGATTGTCCATGTATGACTCACAAGGATTTTGTAGGGCCCTTTCATGGATAGCTTCTATAAGAATGCTCAAGAATAAAAATCTCCCCCTAATTGTATTCATGGTTATTTTTTTGGAAGATTTTCATCATCAAACACTTGGGATATTGCATCTTCCAAGGATGTATTCATCAATTCAACAACATGTGTTGTTGGCTGGAGTGTTCAAGAGAATTTTGAATCCAATTTGGTTCCTTCTCCATTCTTGTGTAGCTTTATTATTTGTCTTGGTTTTCATAGTTTTAACTTTTTTAGGGACCCAATTCAAGTTACAATCACGAGCTATATGTCCAATTTTATGTCAACTGAAGCATTCCATCTTATGCATGACGGAGGAACCACGATTTCTTCTTGAAATTTTTCTTTAGGAAAATGACAGGGACCATTATATTTGTCCTTTTGGTATGCCCTACAATCCTTTTCCATGCCCCAAAATTTGTACAGGTATAGAAATAACCAAAAAAATATACTTTTGTACCTGGAGGATGGAGATTGGTTTATGTAATTCCAAAGTTATTCTTTCTTGGGAATCCTTCATGATATCCATTTCCTCTTGCATCTTTAACACCTTCATATATTCTTGGAGTAGAATGTCTACCAATTTCATCTTGACTCTTCTCCATGCCTTTGTTGAAACTGGAAGCATCAATATTTCTTCCAAGATTTTCCCCATCCTTGTTGTTTGGAGCATTATTTTTTGCACCATTTTTATTTTAGGGTTTACCTACATAGCCAAGACCTAATTTAACAAGGGGGAATATTTTATGAATTGGGATGTATCGAGGGTTTGAGAACTCTTCAAGTTCTTACTCTGCAAGTCAACTTTCTTTTCAAAAGAGAAAATTTCTCCTTTCAAATTTTCATGATCTTCATCTTTCATAACTAGTTGCTTCTTCATTTATTCCATCATCCTTGTTACTTCATGTGTTTCGATTTTTAGAGAGATGAAATTTGATTTTAGTAGGAAAATCTCTTCATCCTTTTATTTTAGCTGACATGCCATAGCATTTCTTTCCTTTTCTTCTTCTTTGATTTTTCCTTCTATGAGTGCCAAAGCTTCGATCACCTTCTCCGCTCCTTGTGCTTGTTTCTTTGTCTCTTCTAGTTGAGATCTAAGGGATGATACTTCTTCCTTGTATTGACCAACTTGTCTTTTCCCTTTTCTTTTCCTTATTCAATTTATTTTTCATGGATATGACTTCTTCATGATGCTTTCTCTTGTTTAGATGAACTTCCTCGTTAATCTTGGTGAGCTCCTAATCTCTTTATTGAACTTGAAGCTTCAATAGGTTAACTTCCTTCCTTGTATTTTCAAGGTCATGGTCACCATATTTTTATTTCTTCTTCAACTCCTCATTCTCCTTTTTCAAAATACTTATCTCCTCTGGGGAAGCTACAAGCTTCACCAAGATATCTTCTTCGAAGTAATGTTTATTTTCTTCATCTTCTAGGTCTCCCTTGGCCTTGATGTCTTCACTCCTTTTTTCAGATTTCTTAATGGGTTTTGGATTTTCCACTTTCTTTTCATCATCTTCTTGACTAGTGGTCATGGTCGATGCTCCTTTTGAGAGAATATCTTGAATTTTGTCCCACATACTTTTTGTTGATGAAAATTTCTCCATTTTTTCCTTTATAGGACCTGGTAGCCCATTCAATATTTCCTACTTTGCTCTTGCACTATAATCCTTGGATTCTCCTTCCATCATGCTTTCATTAATCATTGATTCCAAAAATTCAATGCATTCATCCATTAAGAAATTCCCATTCTCATCTTCCATATATCAAATTTTCCATTGAACAATGGAACTTTCCCAATTTGATTGTCTTCGGTGTTCATGGTTGAGGAAGAGACATCTTTAGAATAATTGGATGCTTTCTTCCTTGGCTATTCCATTTGTGTTCTAAATATATGCCTTCAAGTTTTTAGACTTTGAGTGAAGGTATTGGATTTGATACCAATTTTTGGAAATACTGGGGGGGTGAATCAGTATTTCTTTTCAATTGTTATTTTTACCAGTAAGATCACTTATATTTAGAACACAAAATGAAAAATAAGAATAAATTCTTTTATTAATTTATTCTTTACAATAAATTTATTAAAATATATGTAGGGCTCCAACCCTAGATGAAGACACCGATCTTCAATCTCCCAACCTCTAACCTCTATTTTCCAAGCACCAACATGGTCATCCAAGGCTCCAACCTTGTCAATTATGAGGCACCAACCTCAAGGGCTCTAACCCTGTTTCTGGTTCAGGATCCAACCTGGTTTCTTGAGGAATCATATCCTCTAGGGCTCCAACCCTCAACTTCAATTCATCAAGATGTGTTTAATTATTCTTCACGACTCCCAATGTCTTCTTCAATGATCCCTGACAGTCTTCAACAATTCCTTCACTTAGCCTCCACGTCACTTCATCAATGAAAACCTTGTCTTCTTAGAAGGTGTCACCACTTCTCTTCATATTACCCAAGAAACATCTCCAAGATCACATCATTATGACTAGTGCATCATGGTCTCCAATATTAACTCTAATAACAACTAAGGCTTCTCAAAAATGTTTCTACAATAAATCAGCAATAAGCCTCAAAATTTCCACCAAATAATTCTTCTAAGTATTATTTAATGTACCTCAACACTGTTGTTTCAAGGATGCTTCAATACGTCTCCAATATTTCTCTAATGACAAACTCCAAAAAGTATTTAATAAATGCTCCAAGTGATGCTAAATAAGACTTTTCTCAATGACTGCTTCTAGATTTTCTCCAAGGCTGCTTCAGTGTCTGCTACAAGGATATATTTAAACTGTCACCAAAAATATTCATTGTTCATGGTTACTGAAGGTCTAGAATTAGGACTCTACCATAGATCCAAGCCTCTTACAATTATAAGCCCTAGCCCAAAAATTTATCCATAGGTCCGAGCTTCAGATATCCATAGAATTGTCTCCATTTATCCAAAACTCTGGATATACCTAGTTATTATCCAATCAATGCTACAATCACAATTGGTCTAGCACGGATTTATGTAGGTACAGGACTGAGCTTGGACCCTCCTCCTTCAATCAATCTCTCCACAGAAACGACTACAAGACTGTATGAGGTGGAGACTGTATTCACATATATAAGCCTAAGTTGAGGTATTTTACCACAACTAACAATTTGAGGGAATACTGCCACAGTTCCAAGCTTGAAACATTTACTTAGATGTCATTGTTCTTAATTATTCAAACAATTCGAGCACCACAATCATTAATAGATATGAATGAGGCCTCCACTGTAATTATGGTAGGTCCGACGTTATTTCTATAGCTTAATCCTTCTAGCTGTGGTGTCCACATCAAGTCTTCCTGTAGCCTATTCCACTGTATGGGATCTTTTCTAGCAACTAATCCAAGCTTCTGTAGTTAGGGAAATTCACCCAAACATTTTTCTATCCAACCTTTAACCAATTCACTGTGATTAAGAATAGGCATGAGCCTTAAAGGCTCCCATGGGATACTGTAATATATTTATAATTCAAGTTTTACTAAATTGAAATATACCCAAGGTTTTGTTATGTCCGATTGTATTGCGGCTTCCTAGAGATGTCCAAATTTTGTGGTTGTTGTAGCTAATTTTTTTACCTGTGATGTCCTAGCCCTTACACCTGTAGCTGCTTCATGATCTTGTTCTCCATTAATTACCCAATAAAAATTTCAAATATGCTTCCTTTTCTCCGCTTTTTGTATTACATTGTGCTATAAATACATTCTTGTAATTGTTGACCAAAATTCTTGATTAAAAGGAGGATCAACAGTATTTTTATGGTGGTTTATCAAATTTCAAAGGACACGTCTATTTGGAGGGAGGCTGACATGAATGTGTGAATGTAGGTCGAATGGCCAAAAAATAATATTTTTCTAACTTAAAAAATCATTTTCTCTTACGATATTTGGAGTTAAAATCTGAGTTGGGGCTTGTTAGAGAGAGGGAAAAAACCTCTTTAATATGGTATAGGACTCATTGTGGTAGGATGCCTCCAAGGTGTCAAATTTTGTTTTTCTTTGTGACCATTTTTTTTTTTTTATGTATAAGTTGTTTGGGACAGAATGAGGTCATTAAGGCTTCTCCATTGTCATGTCTTCAACTATGTCATCACATCATTTCCATGTCAGCATATGGTCCTCCATGTCATCATCAAGTGTAGTCATTCATGTATTTCATCATCAAGTATAGACATCCATATGACATTAAGTCCTCCAATAATGCAACATCCATAAAGAGTATATGTTTTTAGGGCTTCTTCATCAAGAGGAAGAATACATGAGGTCATGGCATCTTCATGTTTCAACAATAAGGTTAGTTTAATAAATTTTATTATGATCAATGGTTGTCTAGGGAAACATCATGCCTTCAGAATTTTCCATCACAAACAATGCCATATTGACATAAATGAAAACCTTCACTAACAGTAGAGGTATAGCTCCCCCATGAGATTCTGGTTTGAGATGTGCTCCCAGATGCAATTACATGTTGAGATGTACTCCTAGTTGATATGCTCTCTGATGTTGATATTTTTTGTAGTAGCCCGATGGAGAAAATTTTAGAATGATGGCCTGATGAATTAAGGGTTATAGCCCAAGCTCCCCTCCAGTAAAAAATTCTTCTTCTAGATACGACAATTATCAACATGCAAGCATAAAAAATCAAGAGATAAGCAGAAATAAGCATGAAGTTTACATTGATGATTTGTAATGGGAAATGTTCACATCATGACGAGTACATGATAGATATGTTCAATGATGACAAGTGATGATGCATGAATATCATAATGGCATATTTATCAATGAACAAATATCAGTAGATTGAGTTGAGCCGTAATGACACCATGATGCATAGAACTACAAGAAGATATTGCAAAGTGGAATTCATCCTAGTTGAGAGGGAGTGTTAATTTTTGCATCTAAGGTAAAATTCCACATTGGATAGCTCATATGATAAATATAATAAGTTAATTATATTCCTCTTTTCAAGAGGAACAAAATCTCCCTAAGATCACCCCAATCAGTTAAGAAAAAATTAAGTTATGAATTAATTTATTATTTTATGGGTCGGCCTAATCGCATGTTGATCCAGTCAAAGCCCCAAGCGGTCACTCACAAATTTATAAATAGAAGTGACCTCAAGTTAATTTGTACACATTCACTCATGAGATATCCTACATGCTATTTTCGTATTTGGCCGTGTTTTCTATTTTTGCCTCACATAGGTATGTCGGCAAGAGCTCGTGCAAAAGGTCAGGATCACAAAAGTGATCACGCATCAGATCTAGGTGATATGAAGAAAATATGAGGACAGGAAAGGCTATGGTAGTGGCCCTGCTGAGTAGAGCCACAGGCTGAGAGTGTTGTGCCCATGGCCAAGTAGCCAGAGTCATTGGCATAGCTTGTTAAGGGCGCGACCTATCTCCTGAGATGAAATTAGGTTGATCTGAAGTAGATTTGTGGGCATAGAGTGCTATGGCTCACCTTCAGTTGATTGTGAAATGCTTCCAGACATCAGTCGTTTAGTCACAGTTGTGTCAGAGTGATCATTGAAAATCTCCTGGATTCAGTTCTAGTACTTCAGAGTTGAGATCACTTGGTGATCTATCAGATTCGTGTTTTTTTTTTAATAGATATGTTGATCTATAGATCAGATCTGTTTGTTTTCACCGCATATGTATATTTAGTCCTCATTCAGTATCAATTGCGTTCAATAGTTTGCTACAGCCAATGTTAGTGCATTTCAGTTCTCATATTTAGTTTCCTTCATGCAGAAGTATGGGTATGGTTTTATTGCGTGTAAGATAATTATTTTCTGCATCATAAATATTTGTACTCATGGATCATTGTACTCTTGTTTCTGATTCATTTAATGACGATCTAATAATAATAATTTCCAAGGGTTTTCCCCTTAGTGGGTTTTTCCCTAGTCTCGGACAAATCCTAGTGTCTCTATATGTTCATGATTCTCTTCCTTTGATCTTCTTGATTTCCACTTCTTAGATGATAATCATGATGATGGTGTTGTTCTTTCTGCATAATTATATATTTTGATGGTTAATAATACAAATTTTTACAAAGGAGTAATTATATGGGGTGAATATAACATGTTAATGATGAAATGTAACTATCAATGTAAATAACAATGTTGTTTTATGAAAAATTAACACTTCTTCATAAAAAATACTAGTGCACCCCATCATGATACACTTGGCATGATGTATCCCTTTTCAATCATTTCCTTCAACTCCAACTTCATCTCTCCCAACTTTGGAGTGCTCATCCTACATGATGCCTTCGATGTTGGTGTTTTCCATAATACCAATTCAATATAAAAGTCTAATTCCCTGTTAGGAGGAAATTATAAAATATTTGTGGGAAATACACCATGAAACTATTATAGAACCGAGTACCTACTCAACATATCTGCTTCCTAATCCTCCTTACATTTATCACTAGAAATTTGCACAACAAATAAAACATGCCCTTTTCTATGACTGTGATTCGCCTACATATGTCACCATTCTAACTGATGTGTCCTTCTTCTTACCTTGTAATACTTTTCATTCCCCATTGTCATCCAAAGATTCAATGGCTTTGTCATAACAATATACTTTGGTCCTATGAAGATATAACCAGTCCATACCCAAAAGGATACTATATGATCCCAAGAGTAATACATTCAAATGAAATGATGTAGGCATACCATTCAACTCAAATTCACAAGATCTTACCCAATGATGAACTCACTTCTTTGTACCTATAGCCAACTACACTAACCAAGATTTTGCATGTAATTCCTTACTCAAACCACAATTATCCACCTGGTGAGGATTAACATAACTATAATTAGATCCAAGGTTAATTAAAATAGAAACAACTTTATCACAAAGCTTACAATCCATCTCAATGATAGATGCTCCATGATCTACCTATAGGATATCCAATGCTACATAAATATCAGGAACACTCTGGCCAACATCCCCCATTTTTGCGCCTCCTAAGCACTATAAATTTGCGGTCTACCACCCTGATGTTGTGGACAATCTCTCTGACAATGATATTTTCCACAATGCCAACAATGTACGGGATTCCTATCATCACCCTTTTTCTACTCAGACTGAAATTCTTGTCCTTTATCAGATGCATTTATCTTTTTATGTGGTGTTTCATTCTCTTTGTTACTTGTATCTTGATGCCTTGCTAGTTTCTTTTCCCATTTTCCTTTGTTCCTTGCATTACCTTTCTAGTCTGGTTTAGTCTAAGATCTGAGCTTTGATTTCTCATAACAATGATTTAGCTTCTGGATGGCCTCCTCCAATGATCTAGGCTCATCAAACTCAATCTTGTCCTTGAATGCTACCAAAAACCCACTAATGAATCTTTAAATCTTAGCCTTATCCTCCTTGAGGTAAGGCACATATCTCAACAACTCTATAAATATGCTAGTGTACTCCTCATCGGTCATAGATCTCATCTTTAGCTCATATATTTTTTTTTACCTGTCATCATAGTATCTCTCAAATAGATACTTCTTCCTGAATAGTCTCTTGAACTCACTCCAAGTCAAATCCTCTTCAAAAATATATCTCGCATTTTTTACAGCTTCACACCTAATGGTTGATTTACCTTTAAGACTGAACGTAGCTATTATTGCCTTCATGTTCTCTGAATAATCATGCAACCTGAATAAATTCTTAATACAAAGTAACCATGCTTCTGCATCATATGATTTATTCATTTATCCATCAAATTCAGGGTCCTTTTATTTCTTAAACACATCCGAAAAATATCCCTTGTCATTCCTCTTGTAAGGATGATACCGATGATGATCATGATATATGTTTGAGTCTGAGCTAGAATAAAATTTGTGTCAATCACCTCTTATGTCTGGTGTATCCAAGAACCAACCATCCCTTATCGTGTCATATCTATCTGACATGTGCCCACCATGAGTTTGACTTCCATATGCCCCATTAGCCTTTTTCTCTTGTCCATGGTTAATCTGAAGTGGTCCATGTCTCTAAAAATCTGAAAAGCTTTGAAGGATGACTACATTGACTTCAGCTTGTTTCTCATGTGCCCAATAAATATGTCTTATGATTGAATGATTCGGTCATTATATGATTTGTAACTCCTTATTTATACCTTTAGAATTCTCAAATTATTAGCTATGTGAGGGGAGTATTCCTCACCATGTTGCTCATATGATCCATAGGGAAAATATTGGGAACTATAGTCTAAAACTCTGCTAGCCATCTCTGTTCTTCTCTTCCTATAAGGCATATCATGTTAGCTAAACCAAATCATAAACAAACCATCGTACCTCATTCTAGTTCAAGGGAGGATATCTTGGTTGCAAAATCAACTAGATTAGCGTAATTCATATAAAAATAATCATTACAGTATATAAACAACATCTCAATCCTCATCCAATTTCCATGCATGATGCCAAAACCACAACACCAACTAGATACAATGAATGCATAACAACATATGTACATCACACATACATATACCATACATATAGACACTAACATGCATAACCATTTCATAACCAGCATATAATCGGGATAAATACATCCTACATCAATATTGTTAACTTTCACATGGTGACACAACTACAACCATGACCACCACCATACATACACAACAAGCGCATATACCACAAGAATACAAAACAAATATGCAACTGGCATGTATGCATGACCAGCACACCTCCCATCCAGTCCACGGGGTGAACCATGATCTGATACCACTCTGTAACACCCTCCTCCCACATTTTCCCAAGCTAACCGGTCCATCGTGTTAAACATGTGACGAGAGGCCACTATGATGTGATTCAACCTCCTAGGTCACCTTAAGGAAGTGGAATAGATGGAACACAACTAAATTGACCTTCTAAACATGCTACATAACCTTCCAGATCCAACCCACCCTTCCAAGTGACAAATCCCTAGGGGAACTCAACACTTTTACTGACTTTGAGCCCTAATTGGTCCCTTTCCAAGCCCTCCAAGTGACTAAGAGTTCCAGTTGCTCCCACGAGCCTTCCTAAGTGCGATTGTAGTCGTTTTATGCTAGTGTTAGGCCAGTGATTGTGATATTTGAGGAATTTTTCTAGGTCTAGGACCCATTCACTTCCCAGAAACTCATGAAACTTCCAGAACTCATAAAATACACGAAAATATTTCTTTTGATAAAAAACTTGATCAAGTACTTGACTAGACATTTACTAGACATGATAGACATTTCGTCAAACATGTCAGAAATATACATCCTACATGTTATAATAAAAAATATGAGTATAGGGGTCTCATACTTATCTGAAAATCACTAAGAAGCATTGATGCCTTATCACATTAGCTGTAATATCATCTATTAGGTAATATATTCATTTTTCTTTCATTTACAAATCAAAACATGATGAGATCCATGCATCATCATTGCCATAAAACATACTCATAACCAGCATATAAACAACATAAATAACAAGGATACATCAACCATAATATCCACATATAAACCAGTACACTTACACATTAAATACAAAGTAGAAGTATCTCTTAATAATAAATTCAATGGCCAACTAGGTTCAACACTTCCACGAACCGCCTGACCATAGATTGGCTGAACCAAATATTTTTTTCAGCCAAATAACCTCGTGCAATATTCCAAGCATGAATGTGGGATCTCATGAAACAAATCCAACAAAACTGAACCATGTATTTCATAGGAAAAACCACCTCAACCCTCAACCAATGATTCTACCTCACAGTTATATATCACTAACCATCACCAAATTTCTCTCTAGCCAACTTTTCCAAGGCCCCAAAGCAGGTGTTTCAACCAAGGCATCACGACTATTAACTCAACTCAGAACTACTACTAGGCTCCAGAGTGTTTGTCCAACCAAGGCTCCAGGACTAGTAACTCAACCCACTAAGGGATCCAAATTGTTTGTCCAACTAAGGCTCTAGGACAAGTAACTCAACCCAAGTTGTTACAGGGCTCCAGAGTATTTGTCCAACCAAGGCTTTAGGAACTAATTAATCAACTCACAGCCAAAGTAACATGAGAACCAACCGAAAAACAAAAGGGAAAGACTCCCACAACACCATGATTATCCAGGAAATGGAAAGCCTAGGAAAAACCACTATCAATCTAGGAAATCCTCCATTTCAACGACATATCATGACCAAGAAACCATATGCATGTGCCATGCTTTCCCAAAATAGTAAGGAAATCATACATGCAACTCGGTACCTACAATGAAAACCCATTGTAGTTGCTGATCATGATGTCCTTTTGTGCTTTCCTACTTCTCCTTTTCCTTCTTGCTCCAAATCCCAAGTATGCCACACTCCTCCAAGAGTTATCTAAGAAAAATCTAAGTGTCCAAGAGTATGAGAGCGATAGAGAGAGAGAGAGAGAGCTCCAAAAATTGAACTACCAAAAGTTGAATTGGAAAAAAGGTACCAACTAATCCTGAGACTCATTTTTATTAATGCGGCCACTATTTTCTTCATTTTTCATTATTTTCCTTCATTTTCCTCCTCACAAGAAACCTGTGACCATTCACCTTCCTTTTCTGCTATTTTCTGTTATTTTCATAAATAAAATTCCAATAAATGTCTCATACCTTTCCAAATCCTTAGCCATTGACTTTGTCAATTTCCATAGCCATAATAAACCATATGAAAACCCACACTATGATGTTTTACCCAACATTCAGCTCAGAATACGTGTCCCATGACCATGGTTATTATTTTTCTTTTATTAGCTTTATTACATGGATTTTTTACCAGGGTTGTTACAAAATCCATGTAGTTGTTTTTAAAGAGGAAGAAGAGTCATTATGGTGCTTTTTGCATGCGATAGTTGATAAACCACCTAGACAGTGTAGTCTCTCTCTTGTCTGGTTAACTTGATATCGATATAACTCCTCAAACTCTGAATTTGGCTAAAGGGTGGTCAGTAGTATGAAATATTGCAGTGTAGTTGGCCTATGGTTGGGTGGAGAGTTTAAGTCCCTCCTTTAGTTTACAACCTTCTTAAAGCACATAAATAACTAGATTTTATCATTGTTCAAAGTTATATTCATGGATGGTGTGATATTTGTGGGTGTTTATGGATGTAATGCATGTCTGGATTACATTGTTCATTCATTATGACCATGATTGGGATATGAATCTTTATGACTATGCTCATTTATTCTAGGTTGCGTTGTTCCACATTACATTATGAATGATTTATAATTACGTGTGATCTTAGTCAATTGTTGATAATATCTCTCTAAATGCATTTAAAAATAAACCAATATGCTTTGAATAATTCATTGTATATTCTGTGTTAATCCATGCTTTTTTTTTTATAGGTGTTGGGGCCTTTCCACTCTTGACCTCAAGTTCTTGTGTTATAATCTTAGAGAATGGGAGTGCATGCAGCTTCCCCTTTTTATTCACTTGCTGGTAAAATGCATTTTTACATGTCTTGTAGGCTTGTGGCAGCCTCGACCTCTCCAAGTAGGATTTAAATGGTGTGTAGTTGAAAGGACACACGACCAGGATGACATATGAATGAGGGGGGGGGGGGAGCACAATGTTCTTTTTCCTACATGTTTTTGGATAGAACCATAGTCGAGATGATTTATCTATGGAAATATCCCATTGGGTTATTTTCCCTATGAGTTGCTGGATAGAACCACAATTGGGATGAAGTATGCATGGGTGGATCCCATTGGGTTGTTTTTCCTGTGGTTTTTTGGATAGAGTAATAATTAGGATGATGTATCTGCATGCGGGATCCCACCATGTTATTTTTCCTAGGGATTGTTGGATAGAACCATAGCCAAGATGACATGTGAGTGGGTGGATTTTACCAGGTTCTCTTTCCTACAGGTTGTTGGATAGAATTGTGATCAAGATGGCATGGATAGGTGGACTAGATATAAGGGAAAATGGTCACAAAACATGTTGGGGTCAACCTAGTGAATCCCATGGCCTTATGCACACATGGAAGATGTCGATAGGATAATACACGTCTATGTGGATGCCAAGTAGGTGCCACAAGGGATAAAAGTGAGTTTGTTAGAGTCAACATGACAGGTCCACATGGTCTCATGGGAGTGCCATGTGGTGGTTCTTTATTAATGTGGAACTAACTAGTTGGTCAACCTTTATTTTTTGATCCAGGATTAATATTTGGATAAATATTATATCATTAAAATTCTTTTGATGAGCTAAGTATGATGATAATACTATAAATTAATTCCACAAGCTTTGAAGTGAGAGGAATTTTGTAACCTCGTTGTCATAATGAACCATGGATGTAGGTTTAATTATAAAGTAATGCGTCCCTCATCCCAAGAAGATTTAAGAGGGTGGGAGGGAGCATTATAGATTGTGTTGTGGAAACATAGTTGTGGAACATTCACTTTGTCATGTTGTCACAACAAGGTTCTGAAGGTGTTGCAATGATATAAAGTTTTTTGTTTCAACTTGAAGGTGTTACACCAACACAATGGGTATTGTGGAAACAATCCTTTTATTCTACTTCAAAGTTATTTATATGAATCTACTTGAATTTATCCTAATGAATTTCCATTGGTCAGCATAAAAAGGAAAATTCCTTCCTAAATACACAAGAATGAACATTAATATGACATAATTAGAAGCTAACCATACCTTGATAAAAAAATTAATCTTTATGGGGAAAATAGTTGATTGGGTGGAAATAGAATGGAAAAATGGTAGTCAAAAGGTGTTGGACAAGTGCTAAAATGATGCCAATGTGGGTGCTTGTCACCTTCCTAAGATAATTCTCCTTAGTATCACAAAGTGAAACTAGACTTATTAAAAGAACATGTTTGTTTCTTCTTGTCCTTTGATGGTATTTTTATAGGGCATGAGAATTCACATATTGAAGAACCTGTCAACTACCACAAATAAATAACCATGTCCTTTCATGGTTGTTGGTAAATATCCAACAAAATCCATGGAAATGATTTCCCATGATCTAGTTAGTACTAGTAAGGGGTGGTATAGAATTTTATTTTTGTTATTGTTCTTGTTGGTACAAAAAATTATACATCATATAATATGTTATGGTAATATAGATACCTCTGTAAGTTGGAAAATAGCTTCCTAACACCAAAATATCCTCAACCTTATAGGTGTGAGATTCTCTAATAAGTTGTAATATTCCACCCTTATGGACATATAGCTTTTCCAAATTTTAGTGTAACCCATTATATAGATGATAATTAGGCTTACTATCACTATCTTTTACATGAATCTGGCCTTGTAGCTAATAAAAACACCTTCTCGAAGTCCTCATATTCTATATATGCCTTTTTTTATGCATCATGTATAAATGGATCCATGTAAATAAAACTTCCCAGTGAGGTAGTATTTATTGTGGGTAGTATTAAAGTATGACTTCTAACCTATTTATGCTATCATTTTTATACATGATGAATAAATGAAACTATTGTAAAAATTCCATCCATCCGTAATGTGTGGGTTGTTGTACCTTACTCTTGGCTTGCAAATATTGTACGGGCTAGTGATTTGTGTGGATGATGGTCTATTTTCCCATTAGATTGTGCTTCCACTTCTTGACAACTTGAACTAATGCATATATTTCCTTGTCACTTGTAGGGTATTTTAGAATTTTCCAATGAAATATTGTAGGATGATAACATGCATGCCTTCCTCCATCAAGATTTCTCCCACGACATAACCACTTGTGTTTTTCTCTAGTTAAAAAAGTATTTTTTAGGCTTGGTAATATAATAAATTATGCTTGACTAATATTTCTCTTCAATTCATCAAAATACTTATTTTTATTCTTCCCCAGTGGAAACTCTTATTTCTCATTGTTATGGCATGGGGTGGCATAGATATTGCTAAAAATGAAGCTATGAACTTTTGCAAGTATTGTGCTACCCAAATAATGCTCCTAACTTCAATGAAATTTGTAGGACTTGGTCATTTCGTGATGACATCCATCTTTGTGGGTTCTATATTGAACTCCCCTCCACTAATCACAAACCCCAAATAAACCAAATATTGCTAAGAATACTCAAATTTATGGAGGTTATTCTTGTTAGTTTCCTATGGTCATAGTAGTCAGAAATAAATTTTGTTTTTCAAATTTTGTTAAAAGTTTAAAGGCATGGCTATGATCTTGTGGAAGATCAAGCTTTAGGTCTTAGTATGGTTCGTGTTTCCATGCCTTGTCATCATGGGCACGTATTTGTAGGTGTCTTGATTTATTTCATATGTCATATCATGATTGGTCATGACATCAGCAATGGTACAACAATCAAGAGGATAATTGTTGTGATTTTTCCAAGTGTTACACTTTTGGTCATTCAAGTTCAAATAGTAATTATTGCCACCAAGTCTACTCTCTGACACCTTGGGAGGTTAATTACATGGTTATATTCACATATGATCTCCAAACTCTTATTTTTTTTCCATCAGAAGCTCGGTGCATGGTTGTTTTTGGACATTGCACAAAGGAGGCAAGGGAGCATTTCATTTCGAGACAGTGTTGTGTTTTCCTCAACACAGTGGTCAAATCCCTTCTTCAGGTGCAAACTCAATTTTTTTTCAATTCCTTGGTTTTGAATGAGTACCAAATTTCATGCATGAGCTAAGAAAACAACTTAGAAACCTGTAAAATAGTAAACTTCACCATCGCTTCATTTTTTAATTTGTTGTGCTTTATGCCATCACTATGTTTTCTCTATTCGTTGCACTTTCTCTGTGTCTTGTATTTTTGAAGTTACCTTTGTCAAACTATAAAAAATATAATTTGAAGCCTCCATATGCATAGTATTCCATTCCATGCCTTAGAGGTGTTTGAGGTTTGTTTCTCATGCATTGTGCTTTTGGCATTGCACCCATCTTTTTAATTTTTTGTTGCTAGAAACAAGTATGCACAAATTTTCTAGGGGTTTTTTAAGAGGTAATTTGTGCCAAATGTTATGTTTTATGGGATTTCCCTCTTCATTATCATCAAATCTTAATTTGCAACCCTTTTTATTATTTTCATCACACTTGTTGCGCAAATTAAGTTGGCATTGAAATTTCAGTGTTAAAAACCCTAGAGTATCCCTCTTGGTACAAAAAAAAACCATGTCAACTCTAGAGGGAAGGAAAAAAAAGGGAGGTAAAATTGTCATATTTGAACCCCAAGACCTAGATCTATTTTAGGTTGTATCTAGGTAAGGATTCCATTGGTTGTGTGTGCGGAGATCCTCAGTCCTGCTATATGCGAAGCCCGCTGGCTGTGTACGCGAGTTGGGAATTAGGTTTGTAAGTGGATTTTGGAAGCTAATGAATGATAAATCTGTTTGATCGTATCTTTGGGTTATAAGAACTAGCTGCATTTACGGTATTATGGTGATTATGTCTGTTGATTAGTATTGATGCGCATGTGTATGAAAAGATGATATTGAGATCTGATTAGTAATAGACGCTTTATTTAAGTTATCTGTGGGTTTATGAGCTTCACATTTTGTTAGTATACTGTTAAAGGTTTGGCGATAAGATTTCTTCTATACAAATCTGTTAGATCTTAACAAGGCTACCTCTATTAACCCTCTTTATCTTAGGGTGTAGAAACCTGGTTCCAACACCCTCCCATAGTACTTTGGGTGAGACCTTAGCCTACGCAAGAAGGTCATTGCCCAAAGGGATAGTATTATAGTGGTTTGTTCGAAAACCTTAAATACCGAACATGGGTCAGGACCCCACAAGCCAAAAAATGGTTCTGTTGCCAGGACCAGGAGAATTTTGAGAGAAATCAGGCAATACCATGAGGTCATTGGTGGCTTGAGAAGTATGAGCTTGAAGATTGGCTTGAGAAATAGATCCAGGAATTTTCCTTAAAAGAGAATCGAAGTGGAATGCTGACTCTTGAAGAGTGGAAAAACAAGTATATCGTTACAGAATTATATGAGATTTTCTTTGTAACCTTCACACATGAACTACAAGAGTGGTTAGCAAGGTCAACAGAGTGCCAGACCTATGGGAAAGACAATCAGGTTACGCAGTGGACTCCTGAATTGATCCGATAGTTGGAGAGGGCTAATAACAAAATCACCCAGACTATAGATCACTGGGTGGATAGTGTTTTGGGAGGATTTGTAACGAAATTTGCATTTGATCAATTTTTATATTATTCTTAAGCTAAGTGGAGGTTCTTCAGAGGGTTCCAAGGTAAGTTTTTGCAAACATTGTCGCTACTAATTAATATACTACTGTGCGAAAAATGTGTTTTGTATAGTCACACAAGGTGAATGACCTACGATCAGAATGAAAGTACAATACGAAGTGGTAAATATTACAAGGTTAATCAATAAGGGGACAGATTAGTATATAGTCCCTTGAGAGAGCCACCTACGCACATAGAAACTAGTCCTCCAGTTACCCCACTATCGAATCCGCAAAAGGGTAAGAATTCTCCTACCCCTCCACCACCACCAGAAGATGATATGGTCATGCACATGAAGCTAGCTACCTTTAAGGGTGTGGGGGAAGAGGACATGGACCGATTTTGGTTCATAGAAGAACCAGTATGGACAGCGCAGAATGTTGCTAGCAATGTTGTAAAAAGGGCGCAACTATCCCTAGCCTTTGAAGGAATAGCCTTGGATTAGTTCATGGGATACGTCACAGCACGCAGATCCGTCAATACAAGAAATTAGGGATGCCTTAAAACAACATCGTCAGAAGCTGAATTCCTACACTCCACTGGTGATTGACTTAAAAGATTTTAGACAGGGACCTACAAAGTCGGTATGAGAGGCTAATCAGTGGCTGAAGAAGGTTATCACGGATGGATATTTTAAGTACGAAGATATACAACATAAATAATGGTTCATTGCCATGTTATTACCATACCTGTGTGGGCCTATGGGCTAGCAAACGACTGATACACAAGAAAAGGCCCTGGAAATTTTCATGAATCTAGAAGCTATGCCAAGGGAAGATGCCCAGTTTGGGGTGTAGCAGATCCAGGGCCAATTGGAGGCGATGCACCTGGAAATCTAGAATCTATGAAGAGAAAGAGGAAAAGAAGCCAGCACAGACATTTGGTGCGTACGATGTAGGGTGTCGGGCCACTCCAAGGATTAGTGCCCTCTGCCATTAGACTACATGCAGGTTGGGGAGCCTAACCCATTACGCCCCAAAGAAGTTGTGGGACCAAGTATCTCCATGTTATGGTGTGCTGACTGTCGAATAGCCAGATTACATGATACAAACCACTGCCCCCTACTTGGTGCCTATGTCCCAAAATTGAAGCAGCAGTGGCGCAGATTCTTCTCATCTATAGGACATGATGAGAAAAATTACTGAACATATGATCCGATGATCAATAGAGGAAACTTGTATAGGGTGCAGGTTGACCCTTCATCACCATTATCTTCCTCTGGGTGAGGAGTCTCCCCTGTAAGAGGCTAAGGAGGTGGGAGAGGTGGAAGTTCAGGTCGGGGAGGAGGAAAACTGATCTGTTATAATTTTGGGGAGGTGGGACACTTCACAAGGGGCTGACCAAACTCTGCACGAAAATATTGCAGATATTGCAGCGAGTTTGATCATGTGATCGAAGACTGTCCTGTACCAATATCAAAGATGCAGGAAAAACAACAAACGCCAATGCCGAATGTACAAAGGGTTAAGTCGGAACCGCATGATGAGGGACCTAGTGTTAACATAATTACACATAGTGGCATGACAACGGGAGGAGCTGAGGAAAAATCTGCAGCTGAACCACTTATCAAGAAATCCGCTGACAAAAAGGAAAGCCTGGACCTACAGAGAGGGAAAGCTACCTTCCTCAAATCTAGAAAATAATTGGCCAAAAACGAGGCATCTACCTCAAAGGCTCCAACAGATCTTAGACTAGATGAAGAGGTGAGGCCATTCCTACAAGCATGTACGAAGTTACTACACAACCATAAGG
This sequence comes from Pinus albicaulis, assembly GCA_034641835.2. Taxonomy (NCBI): domain Eukaryota; kingdom Viridiplantae; phylum Streptophyta; class Pinopsida; order Pinales; family Pinaceae; genus Pinus; species Pinus albicaulis. The sequence goes on along the minus strand of CM076584.1, from coordinate 1,220,381,036 downwards.
CAATAGAGAACTTCCAAGCATTGATAGACAGCTTCATATAAAATATTTCCCCACCAACGGAAGTTATAGATGTCAACAAACATTATAAACATAAGAAGAAAATAGGTCAAGAAATGCAACTCACTAATTTTGGAGATTATGACATGGATCAGGTCATCCTCGATTTAGGATCCGATGCAAATGTCCTGCCAAAACAGACTTGGCAGAGGATGGGAGAGGCGAAGTTGGAATGGTCTACTATACAGCTATGCATGGTAAACCAACAAAAGATCATACTGCTAGGAAGTCTATCAAAGGTTATGGTAGAAATCACGAGAGTTAAGGTATATGCAGATTTTGAGGTGATTCAAATTTTATATGTTGCGGTCCCTTACCTTGTGCTATTAGGACTAGATTGGTCCATAGACATGGGAGGTATTATCAACTTAAAAAGGTGAAGCATTATTTTCGAGAATGGAGGTACATGAGTGATAGTCCCTCTAGATCCAGCGGAGGGTGAACAGTACACAGAACCGATGCGCGAAGGGGATGACATTGATCACATTTACAAGCTAATAGCCCGGGACGATGATTGGATTAACCCTACGGCCGATGGCGTGCTCTATTGGGAGAAGGACAGCAAAGGTCTCTTTGACTCAGATAGTGAGATAGATAATTGGAAGAACCGGTTGCATGATGTATCTATTCTATGATGCCTTAGGATCACAAAGAGATTATGGTGTCTCTCCTCCAAGGTAAGAGTGGTTCCCTATTTTAATGGTTCTGGTAATGTCAACGATTTTCTTCGAACATTTGAAGCAGGCGTTCCTTGAGAACGAAGTATGTGGGTGCTTAACTTAGCTATGTGTTCAACCCCTACGCAATGGTGGGAAACTCATAAGGGGACTTTTCAAGATTGGGAGGAATGCCTCAGAATGATGATCCTATGATTCAAACCTCTGGTCAGCCTACCTATGGGATTTTTCCCTTGCCACGGAGACCCACGCAAGCACTTGTCTGTATGAATGGAAGTATGGAGCAAAACGACATGGGACAAGTGGGTCCACATTTTTATCCACGCTTTGGGACCAATCCCCACCATGTGATATTTGGATGCAGATCTACATCGGCGCACTCGCCATTGGGACACCATGAGGGAAAAGTTTTTGGGGACGTTCAGATTGGTAGGCGAGACTAAGAAAATAGAAAAAGCCTTGTAGGACATAGATGCTCTAGTATTTGATGAATCGCGTCATTGCACATAATGTGGGGAACTAACTTGGAATGTGTAGATGAAGGAATGGATGCGCAGGGGTGATATGCAGGATTAGCAGTATGGGTGGGTACGAAACAAGCACAATTGTTACACGCAATGGACAAAACTAGCCGTTGGAATGGAGCGGGAGCATGGAAACTGTGCTTCCTATTTAATGAAGCAGGTATCTGGCAATTAATGTGGTGAGTTATGACTTTTTACCATTCCCGTAATGATGAAAGGAAATTAAGGATCCGTCTACCATCTCTCCCTTACATAAGGTATAAGATAGGAGCTTTTTGTTTTACAAGGTTCAATTACTACTCAATCTTGTCGCACCCTGACCACTTCGGTATATATCATTGTTCCTCTCTACCTGTCGTCTGCATGACTGAGCAAGCTCCATTGTCTAACAGTAACCACGTTGAATTCATCTTTCAAGCAAGGATGACCGCTAACAACCCAAAAAGCCTTTTTCCTGAATCAATGTCTGAGGAAATAGGATCTGATGAGGTCCGAGAAGTCACCCCTACAGCAGAAGAAATTGGCTCGACTTCAGCTCTTTGAAAGAGAAAAGGAAAGGGAAGACAGATGAAATGGGTTGGTGGAAAGCCTCATACTTCCCCTCGAATTCAGCGCTCCCTCGAAAGGTTCCTAAGAAGAAATCTCCCACTGCACCCCCGAACCCGATGGCTCTCATAGCCGAAGGCCTACAAGCAACTCCATTGGCCTGGTTTCCCCCCTATGTTCGGTCGCACAGAATACCAGCCTGTATTCCTAACGTGGATGTTGGTTGTTCCTATCTTAAGATGCCTCTGGTCCTTGAAGAAGTGCCCCAGGGGGGAGATATGTTTGGACAGCCTCCCAACATAAATCTCGATGACCATGACTTGGGAAACCTAGACACTTTCCTTTTATTAGCTCCATAAATGTACTTGGAACAGGCGGTCAAAGATGGTGTGCTCAAAGTCGAGCCAATGGTTTGGGTCAAGGGATTAGCTGGGGCAAGCATCTTGAAATTGTTACACCTCCCCCATTTTGGTCACTACAACATAACCAATCTCATCGTTGGCCAACTACTCACACTTTTCCATAATGGATGCTTGTTGCTCCAAGGCCACATACTGATTGGTGCTTCACTCATTCACCACATTATAGGCCTCCCTATGCACGGGCCCAACCCTAGGGATGGAATGGGCAATAAATTTGAGCACCATACTGCTAAAGTTGTCCAGAAGAGGTAGAATGTTGAACATAACAAGCGGGTATTCCTGATTGATACCATCAATAACCCAGGGATGCGCAAGGGTACTCTAATGCTTGCCTAAAAATTCATGTGGAAATTTCAGGCCAAAACTGTCCCTACTTGCGTAATTCAAATTGCTGGCCAATGCGAAAAAGGTGTCTACTATAATTGGTCCTAGTACCTGGTTGAAGAATTTCTCGACAGTGTGCATGAGGCTCAAGAGCAGGGAAAAGCTTTCTACTACTCGTGGTTGATCCTACTAATCACCTTAGTTACTTGGGAGACCCTGGAAGAAGCGTTCTTCCCCCCTCTTGAGCCTGGCATGTGCGATGGGGCACGATTTTCCAAATTATTGGAATCAAAGGACCCCAAGTAGGTTGAGGAAAATAATTTCTTCTGGATACTCTATGATGGGGCTATCTATGCGGCCATTGATTTCCATCCGCACTTGTCCCCAAATTTCTATGAAAATTATAAGTGGATAGCGACATTTCAAATAGCCATGCACGATGTGCAAATTTGATCTTGAAAAGTTCACACTTGGCATGATCTTCCATACATGACTATTGAGGCTAAAATTGATCATGTAATCACCACTTGGCTGTCGGAGTGGAAGGTCGCAGCCCCACCAAATGATGTGGACACAGCAGGAACATTTGGCCCCAAAGCAGTATCCAAACCTACCGTTCTACTCGGCCCAATAGCAGAGTCAGTGCTTCCAGCATCCACGCCGCAGGCGACCCCCAGAAGCACCACCGTGCAGCCAGAGCCAGACTCCCCACCGGATCAACACATAAAATATGTTGATGATGTCGGTACATCCATCTTGCATACCCTTAAGCAACCCCACGAATTGTTTCAAGGGCCTAGAAAAAAATGTAAGGCCACTAAGACTGGCACCAACGCGGAAGTTACCCTCACAGAGGATGACCTTGATCAAATCGACGAATTTGTCACCACTGCATCTGATGATCAATGGAGTACTTGGGAAGAACAATACAATGGTGTTGTCAATGTTTTCCAAGTTAAGCTGCAGGCTATCTAGCTCAAAGCAGACACGCTTCAACTGAGCGTTGATCAAGTGAGGCAAAATCAGGCAAGCGTGGATCAAGCGAGGTAGCCTCATGTGGACGGGCTAGCCCCTGTTACAGCCCTGGCCACCATCGCAGATAGCCAAATCTTCCAACTCCCCAGTGCTTCCTTTGTCCTGGAACCCGCTGAATTATGCACCCAAGTCCAGGCATGCTCCTCCATCAGCCTTGAGCTTGGTCATTTGGCCAGTGCGTAGCTACAGGAATTATTTACCGTCGTCACCAACGAAATATAGCACCGCGAACTCCAAGTACATCAGCACCTCAGTATAGCTGAGAAGACTATTATGACCCAGGCTGCCGAAGTCGCTCGCTCAAATCTAGGCCACGCACATCTCTACCATCGCGTAGTAGGTTGCCCTCGAATAACTGATCAACAGGCTCTGTGAGGACATGCCCGAAGTCATTCTTGCTTCTGCTGAACCACACGCTAAGGTCGAAGGATTGGTCACTTCCCTAAAGGCATCCCAGACTGAGGTGAAGGTTGTCAAGGCTAAGTTCAAACTTCATCTCGCATCTTTATAGGCCAAGCTACAGCCTGAGACCCCCGTAGAGGTACACGCCCAGTATGCCGCATTGGTTATGGAAGCCACAACCACTATCACAATGCAGATTAGCCAAGGTGTCACTCTGCTTGAGAATTTTATGGAATTATGGTTAGGTGTAGCACAACCCTCTCCTCCGCGAGATTGATCAAGAGTTAACTCAGAAGGAGCAAGACTGTGAGCAGCTAGATGCTACGATCTCTACTATTGTTCCCACCAAGTTCTTAGCCCATCTTCAGACTAGAGACACACTTTGCACTGAAATTATGAGGCTGCGGTGCAAGAAACAGGTACTCAGTGACCATCTCAAAGCATGTTCAGATGAAGCCCTCAAGCTATCGCAGGACTAATATGGGGTGATGAGACAATTGAACCAAACTCTCAATAGTGTCGCCACTGCTATGGAAGGACCAACCTTGTAGAAACTGGTGGACATTCTGGATACTGCTACCGTGCATATCCTTCATGTTTTTCCCACACTGGCTATCGCGATGGAGCATCTCAAGTATAGGATGAAGACCCCACTGGTGCTGTGACTCGGGACGAGTCACAAGATTGTGTTGGGGTCCTGTTGGAACAGGGTCCCCTAGTTGTGTTTTGATATGTTCCAACGCTGTTTTTTGATATAAATTTGGTAATACTTAGTCTAGCGCGGGGGATTTGGGGCGGGTCAAAGCCCCCAATGTATTGTAATGGGTCAAAGGGTATACCAATAGTTTGCAAACCATGGTTTGCAAACCATAGGATAGCTGAGGCTAAGATGTTATAAGTAGATGGATAGATCAATTCTAGAGGTAGGCTAAGGTTGATTGATGCTAATTGCAAACTTTTGAGATTTTTTTTGGGTTGTATTTTTGTAAGGAATCTGGTTGGCTGTGTGCACGGAGATTCTTAGTCGTGCTATGTGTGGACCCCACTGGTTGTGTGTGTGGGTTGGGAATTGGGTCTGTAAGTGGATTTTGGAAGATAATGAATATAAATATGTTTTATTGTATCTTTGTGTTATAAGAAATGGTTTTGTTTATGGTATTACAATGATTTTGTATTTCGATTAATAATGGATGCGAAGATGCTACTAAGATCTGATTAGTAATAGCTGCTTTATTTATGCTATCTGTGGGTTTATGAGCTTCGCATTATGCGAGTATACTGTTAAATGTTTAGCGATAATTTTTCTTCTGTACATATCTATTAGATATTAACAAGGCTGTCTCTATTAACCCTATTTCTCTCAGGGTGTGGAAACCTGGTTCCATCACCCTCCCATACTACGTCGAGTGATACCTTGGCCTACGCAAGCAGGTCATTGCCAAAAGGGCCAGTAGTATAGGTGTTTGTTGGCAAACCTTAAATATCGAACTTGGGTTAGCACCCCTAAAGCCAACACCAATTATGGATCCCTATTTCTCTAGGGTCATCGAAATGATATACTGAGACAAAATTTATCACGAAAGAGTTGCATATATATGTAGGCATTATATTTTTCATCATCATCATACTAGGGGTCATCTTCAAAATCTATAATGAAAAGACATTTTATTTTATTTCAGATAATGAATTTGTTCATATTGCATGATGTAGGGATTCATTCCAAGCTTTTTTCATGTTCATATTTTATAATTGGGCTCCTTCCTTCAATGGTTTTTTAACAACAATTTCAGCAAGGATATCCTCTTTGACATCTGGGTATAGATCCCCATCCTAGGATAGGGAGAAGATAGAGCTTGGGGGTTAAAAATGGAACAGGATTTTCTTTCAACACCACGCTCATCCAGTTATGCAAATAACTTTGTTGCACTAGAATTTTTTGTGTTTGTATCAATGTTAGCCTCAGCAAGTTCCATGAGTAGTACATTACTCATAATAGTAGTCATATCTTCATGATTTGGAATTTCATGCCCTATGATTATTTTCTCTTTATTTTTAAAAAAATTGTGCAAATTGTGTTTAAATGTCACGTCTTTATCCTTGGCAATACCTTCAAACAAATCAAGAAAATATTTCTCCTAATTTAGGGATGAAAACAAATCCTGATGAGCATCTTTAAATTTTGCAATGCGCTTAAGAAATATTTCAATCAAATATTTGAGCGATGTCACACTCTTTGCCAGCCATTATGCTCATGCACAAGGAAAGAAAAAATAATATTATCATGGAATCCTCATGTCGTTCCTTCAAATTTGAAAAATGCTTAATAAATGGAAACATATGGGGGAAAAAACAAGACATTTCCCTTAAAATGTTGGAAGATTCTCATAAATTTTTGTAGGAAACTTATTTGGGTATTCCAGGATATTCTCAAAATTCAAGAAATTATAAAATATATGCAAATCCCATGAAGCCATCTTTGACCCATACCATGAAATTTCAAACTTGGAAAATAACATAATTATGCATTGTTTCATAATAGAGTTTCCAATATTATCCATTAAATTCCTCTTAAATTATTCTTATCTCAACTCATAAGCATCGTGTCTTCAAAATTTGTAAAGAATAAGTCATTCTTTCTTCCAATAGAATCACCTAGATGAAAATATATTCTATATTTAATTTCATTCAATGTCATCTTCTAGGAAATGGATTTTATACTAGGCAATGGAACCAAAAATGTTATAGAAAAATCTCACACTTCCTGAGATAAAGTCCCAAAAAATCAAGTGTGAGACCCACTACACCTTAGAGGGAGCCATTGTCACCTCACCAATCATCTTCTCTTCTTTATTTTGGAAAAATCTCCTCCTACTCAATCGAGTTTCTCCCTAAGCCATGATATCTATGGTTTTTCAATTCTAAATATTTGAGTTTGAAGGGAAGCTTCCCAAACACACATAGTCAAGGGATTACAGTGTGATCTTGGAGACTATACCTTGGAAAAATAATTTAAAGTGTTATGAAGGAAATAAGGTGATGGGAAATAGAAGATGAGTGCATTAGCTTGCTAATAAAAAATTTTTAGGGGTTATGAGTCAATGAGTAACACACTTATAGATAAAGGAGATGGATGTGACTCTAAGGACCCAAGGGAGACTAACTTGTGTCCCTTAGACCTCCACACCTAGCATCCTTCAATATTAAAAGATGGTATAAGGGATAGATATTATATTATATCATCTAAAAAGAGCTTGATGAGAGATGTGAAGAGGCTTGGAGTGGAGTTAGCCTCATGGAATAAGGTAGAATGACTCATGTACCCTAGAGTCTTGGGCTAGTAACAATACAATTTTCAAGGACAAATAAGGGAGGGAGATTAAATTAGGTCACCTCAAGAGAACATAATGAAGAATCTTGTTTAAGGTGAATAAATAGCTAAAAATATCAATAAAACCATGTTAAATATTGAATAAATATTATCCATTAGCAATAAACAATAATGGAAGAACATACCCATATTTAATAGCATATATCATCAAAATTCACCAATAATCATCTACGAGAGGAAGTATATCAACATCAAAAAGGAATTATCATTAAGATCTATCAATATCAATCAAGAAAGTAGAACTATTCACATCAACAAAATCCCTCAAGAGTTACTTTAATTATTCCTCCAAAGCCAAAACTAAGAATCAAGAATTTGTTTTTTGAAATTTTAGACTTGCTAATGACTTTCTCTCCCATTCCAATGATGAGAAAATGAGGGGGAGTGCACATTTATTTATAGTTGAAGTTCCCAAATTCCTTTACAATATAACATTTTTTTTTAGGCTAAAATACCCTAATATATATTATTGAGGGGAAAAAGGCTCTCTTCAGCAATTAACTAATATAATTTGTATAAATTAAGGTGCATTCTTGACACATGTACGGAATTAAGGGTCATAAACCCACAAAAGTGACTCATTTTTGTTAATGGAGGGTTTTCTGGTGTAGCATCCAACCTCCAAATACCCTTCAATTCATCAATGTCATTCAAATATTATTTAAAACTACCATGAAGCCCTCCAAAGTCAACCCACAAGCCCTTAAATTATGACATTTCCTCTAAGGATTTAAAAACATCTTAATGTCTGCCAAAGTTCCTCCACATGTGGACATGCATGTTGCAATAATGTGACACGTTCATTAATATGGGGTTGGTCCATCCACATTAGTGATTCATATGTGACACCTAATATTAAAAGAGCTCCATAAAACATGTAATTGAGACCCTTAAGCCTCCATTTAAGATGATTTTAATAATACTTCAAAACGTCAACAAGATTGTCATCTAATGCCAATATAGGCTTTTGAGGGGGTCAGAAAGTGGGTCATCAAGCTTTTAATGTAAATGTTAGAATCAAAACTAGTGAAAAATGGGGAAACTTTCCAAGCTATAATAATACTAATTCACAATCAAGTCATCCTTAAGGTAATGTAGGATAGCTCCAACAAATACAATATCTAGAAACACTTTAAAAATAGGGCTTTATAGTCCAACCAATTGATGCTTCTAAATTTGGTTCAAATATGCTACTCCAATTGGTAGTTTTATGTATGCTATGGTCTATACTAGAGTATTTTTATGTATGCTATGGTCTATACTAGAATATAGGTTGTCAAACAAATGTGAGTCTTGACTTGATTCATGGATAATCCTAGAGATGAACATTGGACCACAATGAAAAGGGTCTTGAAGTATTTTTGAGTTACTTTAAATTATTTCATTTCTATCATAGTGAGGTTTTATAGGACCCACACTCAATGGATATATAATGTTATGTGGAGTCTTATTTGGTGGAGGACATAAATAGAAGGATTCCTACAAGTGGATAAATGTTTTGATCATTGTATGGAGCAATAAGTTGGTTGAGAAAGCACAAAAATGTGGTCACTTTGTCCAATACAAAGTAAATTATATGAAAGTTAATAATCCTTGTAAAAAGGCCATATGGATTATGAAATTGTGTTTAAAAGTATGATTGATCTAGAGAGATATCATAGTTCAATGTAATAATAGTGCTAAGAACCCAACATTTATTGGAAAGGAAAAAACAAAAGATATCCAGTACCATTTCAATAGGGACATGGTAGAATGTAAATGTTATAGTAGTGAAATTTGGCACTTTATAGAATGTTACAGATGCATTAATGAAATTAGTGAGAATAAGTAAATTGAAATGGTGTTGTGGGTCTATAGGTTTTATGGACCCTAAAAATTAGCTCACAATTTGATGCAATCTCCCTTATACTCTTGCAAGGCATATGACAAAAGGGACAATATTGATATCGGCATGTCATACACCTTGTAGTCTTGTAGTGGGGATAGTAATGACTCTTGAGTGGTAGTAGAATAAATGTAGAGTGGTAGTAGGAATACATGTTGAATAGTGGTAGATAACAAACGCAGATCACTAGCAAGAAATAAATGTTAAGCAATGTCATTTGGTCAATTAATTAATTATAGTTTCTAACATGTTAAATTTGAAAACCATAAATGGTTTTGGTTTCTTTATGCCTAAACAATTGAGTGCTAAGGTTGGGAGGAAAATAGAGTGTGAGTTTTAACTCATTATTATCCGAATGAAGTTTATCTAAAATATGTATGCTACTACTAAACACCTTTTTCGAGAAAATGAAGACTCTATAATCTATTATAACAATTTAGTTGTTAAATAATACATTGATTGTGCTTTAGAGTGTGGGTTTCTTCTCCCATAAGGGTTTTCCGAATAAATAATTGTATAATGGTTGTATGCTTCTCTTTGATTATTATTACAAGCATGTTTATTTAATTTGTTCATTGTATTATATTATTACTTAGTGTAGACTGAACCTCTTATTCCTTTCATGGGTTATGTACCCTCTATTTTTCTAATGGGAACACCATAATGTAGCCCACTAGTAGGCACGTGCCACACTATATCAAATACAATATTGCATAATTGTATATTAGTAATATTTTCTCTTACATACCCTAAGATTAAGTGTGATTATTAGGGAAACAACATCTCCTCTTGTAATGCCCCATTTTGGCTTAGAAAACTAAAGTGCATTATGATCTATTTTGTATTGCTTTGCTTATTATTTGTATAATTATATTATAGATTGATGTGACTCTATTATTTCAATATGTGGACCTACATATGTGTGAAAGTTATGTGTACGTTATTTTTTATGTTATTAATGATGATTGTTGTATAATTTACTTCAAACATGCAATATTTAAATAAAAAATATTATGGTACATAGATACCACTTTAGATTATATCTTATAATTAACTAATAAGTAACATGCACATTATAGATAAACTTACTTCTTTACATTGTTTTTAGAATGAGTAATATGTCAATTACATATAGATAGTTATATGGTTATACATGTTCATTTGTCGTAAACTAGCCTAAAAATTAGATGGGATAAATGATAGTTAGATAAGTGTAATAATAAAGTGGCATAGATTTCACGGACATGAAAAAGAAATTGTTATGCCATAAAGTATTATTTCTTTATTTAATCATTGGTTCAATAAATTGTTATGATATTTTGGAAAGTGTGGTTTTTACAAGAAACACAGTTTCCTAAATTGGTTATTTGATGACAAAACTCTAAAAATAAACAATAGTCACATAGTATGGTCAACAATAAGGTGATGACACTAGTTATATGAGGAAGGGTGGAGGTATTTTCTAACATTTATCATCTAAAACTTGGATTCATGGAAAGGTTGTGCTAAATCACACTCCCCTAAAGGTGTGATGGTCATTGTGAGTAGCCTACTAGGGAAGTTTGGTTGAGATATTTGACACTCCCACTTACAAGTTCCACCTAGGGTTAGGTCAATATTGTTTATGTTCGAACATATTATAATAGATAAAATGATTAGATGTGGAAAATATAAGTAAGTTAGGGAAGGATGATCATTTGTAGTTGAGAATGTTGTTGGGAATAAAAATGCAAACTTATTTCCTTAGTACATTTTTTATATTACTGTTGAGATGGTAGAGGAACAATAAAAAAAACTTTGGGAATTGAAGAAAGGGTTGATATTTGGAAAAACAAAATTGATTGAAACCAAAGGAGGACAATTGAATGTATTGAAACTTTGAAAGGGTTATTAGATATTGATTGATGAATTGTTGAAATACTAGTGAATTACATTTTGTTCTTGGAGCTTTGGGAATAAAGGTTTACATTTCTATTGTCATGTGTACAACAACCCCCCATTTGTATCTAAAATAGATGGGGAACCTAGTAAAATTTTGATTTTTTTCTTGTTTATTTCCTTTAAAAGTGTTGATTGCTTGTCTTTCTTGAAAAATCTTAATTTTCTTTGATTTTGTAATATTTTTGTATCGTATTTTTGGAAAATAGATCATTTTCTAGCCAATCTACTCATCTGACATTTTCCATATCCCTTGGCATGATGTTCATTTACTTCTGAGGATGCTTGGATATGCATGTTTATTTTTTTGAATTCCACACCTAATTGTGTTGTGTTTCAAATAATTTTGGATTATGCTTAATATTCACTCATCTAGGCTGGCAAGATGACCAAAACACTTTACACCTTCCACCGTTGGATGATCGGATATCCTATTAGAACACGTTGATGAAAACAAGGCTAAAGTATTAATGACGAATTCGCCCATCGAGTCTCTAGTTCGAGCAAGAATACTTTGCATGCCCAACACCCCAGGTGACCAATATAAATTTTTTTTAATCTTACATAATCATTATATTATCATGATTAATAAAATAATGAATAAAAAGTATATTTTTTTTTGGAAAACATTCTGTAATATATTGTTATATGCATATTGATTTTTGTTGAATATGAAATTAGGATGTAGTGAATTTTCTCTTTTCCCTAAACTTAATTAAAATAAGTATTAGTGCTTCTTAATTTGTTTAAATTGATTATCTTTTATCTAATGTTCATGCTTCAAATTGGGTTTACTATAGAATAGTTTTGTCTATTTTAAAATATGATGTAGAATTATGAATTATATATAATTAATACCCCAAACATGAAAAACTATAAAATTTATGTGCTTTTTCATTAGAGTATATTATTTTAGGTGGTCAACTCAGCGCAACTATCACTTTGTTTTAGACATTTGGGATTTCTTAAGCAATTTTCATTTGGGCAGTTCTTTCTCTCCAATTCAATTGGTCACAACAAGACTTACATAGACCAACACAATAGGCATTAAGTTTAGATAGCTTTAGTAATAGATATTTAGGATAATTAAATTAGAGTAGTATTAAGTTAGATATTTAATGTAAGTTAGTTAGATTAAGCAATAGAACCAATATATTAGTAAGGAATGCCACACCAAACAATAATCTAATTATACTTGTGACTAAAATGATATCTCCTTATTGGATGAAAGAATTTTCCTATATCAACATTTTTTGAAAATCCCATAAATTTAAAAGGTTTAAGAACTAAATAAATTGTTTTTGATTAGTTAAAAGACCAAAAATAAACCATTTTGGAAAAAGAAATAAAGATTTTAAATCTTGCTGCAAAATCTAATATTATGATAAACATTGTTAATTAATCACTTTAATTAAATTATTTCAATAAACTGATGAAATCATACATTAAATGAGTTGAACTACAAATACCATTGTTACCATCATAAAATAGATTAAGTAAATTGTAAATATAATTGTTGAATATGCTAACTACATTAATTTTTGCATAGTATAGAAATTAAATTTCTTCATGCAGAAAATCTGCAGATCATAACTTCCTAAGTGTATAAGAATGGTTTTAGACTTGTACCCCAGGAATAGTAGTGTCGTGAGATATACAGCTTGCAAGATACTCTCCATGTTGCCAATGAAATCATATCCTCTTGTAATCCTCTCACAGTCTCACTAGGGCCTACATCCTTTTGTGTTTGATTTCCAGCAGTATATACTGGATGATGGATGCGTCACACCCTAAAACTAGTTCGGTTGACTAAAGCAAATATACATATAAATATATAAAACACACCCTAAATTTATACATATAAATATATAAACCAAACCCTAAAACTAGTTCGGTTGAGTAGAACAAATATAAATATATAAAACCAGGTAAAGGGAAATAATGTACAAAGCCTTCTCTGCCCTTGGGCAAGTCTGGGTGTAGAACCCCACCACAGTGCCTTGTGCATCAGCTTGCACCAATTCACAAAATATTGCCGTGATTATGGAGATCACCATGGGCCTGAGAGATGTACTAAAAAGAATTCCAATCCAGCTCATCATCATTGCAGCAGACTTAAACTTTCCTATTTTCCCTTCCACAATCGCAATAGCAATGGAATGACAAGAAATAGATTTCCAATCCATTCAAATATCTTTTGTGAGCCTCCATTGGGAGATACATTGAGATACATTTATAGTGAAAATTTTAGAAGATGTTGTAACTGGAATTGAAATGTGATGTGATATCAGTAAGATTGTGAATTTTAGTTGTTTAAAATATATTTTTTATTAGAAAATTTAGAAAATATTGTTTTTAGAGGAATGATTTTAATTTTATAGAATATATAATTTCTATCTTGAAGATCTTAGTTATCAGTGTAAAAAGTTTACTAATATTTGTGAGTTTTGGTGTAAAAACAAACATATTCATTGTATCAGGTTATCATTTGGAAAGTTTACTAAAGATTTTAGTGTAACCAAACATCTTCATAGTATAAAAAGAACTATGGAAAAAAAGTGTTAAAAAATCACTCCACCTCTATAGAATCCATAATTTCCGCCTAAACCCTTAATTACAAGTTTAAAAAAATGTGCAGCAGCTATACAATTAAAACTTACAACTCCAAGATATTCAACCAAAAGATAACCTACCACGATAAACTGGATTCAATTAAATCTGTTCACACCAGGTAGAGTGTCCGATACGTAATTGCTACGAAACAATAAAATGGAAAAAATTGAGCAGTGGCCACCAATGCACGCCTGATAGTGCGTTCATGCACGCATCCATGATATGAAATCACCATCAGCAATCATCAACGATTCAACGCGGAGTTTGACGGTGATCCGATAACGCGCATTCAAATTTCTTCTGAAAAAAAAAATAACGCGCATTCAAATTGCCTTTCGTTTTAATGTTTTTAGTGTCAATGTCTATATAAATCTAATTCATACAAAGTTGTAATCTCGCCATCTTTGAAATGTGATAAATTTGTGAACAAACCGTGCAAATTGCAATAGTATTTTTTAATTTACCGCATTCCAACAAATGGAACCGTCAAAGAGAATGCTAGAACGCAACCTACACGTGTGGGGATTACCTGAGTTTGGAGATTCGGATAAAAGGTCATGGTTGTTTGATGTATTGGATTTAAATATGGAAGTGAGTATTCAGCATCCTTACAAATTGAGAAAAACGTTTTAATTCTAGATTAAATATGGAACTAAATATTCTACATCCTTACAACTTCGTAGAAATATTAGTTAGAACTTTTTAATTCTGGATTTTCTCTTAGAGAGAAATTGGTAGAAGTTTTTTAATTTTAGATTTTGATTAAATGGATTTAGTTTAGTATATAATTGGAGTGAGTTTAATGGTTAAAAATATATGTTTTCCAAGGTTACAAGTAATAATTAGGAGCTTGATAGAGTATCTTTTATTCCACAAACAAGTAGTATACACTAATCTGGTATTTGACTTGAGAGTGACTTTAAAAATATATTATCATTATTATTGTAATAATATATAAATGTGTGTTTTCATGAGGAAAAAATTAGTAGGTAGTTTGTACAATGGGGTGTTATGTTAGGTTTGATTATTAATTTTGGGCCTTGCAAGAGTTACTATTCACCAATGGGATCTATACAGGTGTTGTGGTTGGCACAATGAGATGTTATCATATATCTTTGTGTCATATTGTGTAGTTTTCCTAGCTTAGATTGTGTAGTTTTCCTAGTTTATTATGAAGCTATTATCTTTTATAGTCCTCTACCTCTACAATATGTCCATGTGTTGTTAACATCTCCATACTCCTACTCATACTATGGAAATGTCAATGCCTACTCATATTATGCTCCATGATATATCCAAATGTCTCCATAGAAATTCTAACATGGTCATCACTTAGACATTTGGGAAATATATGGATTCTTTTCCATGCTAGGGGTATAATTTTTTCATACAAACTTCAATTTAGCTGCTCAATAACTTATTAAAAAGATCTCAATTAGAAGAACATTTTCACCTCAAATTCACTCATAATATAAGATAACCAATTATTATAAACTAAAGTTTTATTAATATAAACAAAAATTATTCAACAAGAAATCGGAATATATAAAAACTTGTTATGAATTCTTCATATAGTCTCCTGGTTTTGTTTAAACTACAACCCTTTATTTACTCTATTAGAAATGGGTTATCAATATTCCTTTTCTTTAAAACATTTTAAATTTCTTATCTTGCATCACCATTGGATTTTTCTTGTTAACAGCTCCCTAACGATATACATTTCATCCAAATCTAAGTTTTGGACAACAAGTTATAGCCCTATAAAATGTTACCATATTACACTATGTTAGTAGCTTACAACTTAAAACCTGAACATACAAGCTCTGATTCATTAACCAAATCAAGTTACATATATACATGAGGTACAGTCTCAAGATAGGGAAGCTATCTTGGATGCACAATAAGTTGGTTGAGGGAATATCTCAACCTCGCACTAAACTAGGAACTAACCTATAGAATAGGAACAAACTCTATACATAGAAAGTCACAACTGAAGACAAGTAGGTATTACATATTCCAACACTCCCCCTTAATGACTACTTGTCTCAATATCCAACTGCAAAATCTAAAATTGGTCCTGTTTGGTAATTACACTATTTTTGTTTGGTAATTACATTTTGTATCATGTTCATGCTATTGTTGATGTCCATATAAAGGAACAACCATCTACTAAAATGCATGGGTTCCAACCGCTGCAACCGCTAGTCTACTAGGAAGTCCTTCACGTACATGGTTCATCCAACCTCTCGATTAACTCCCCCTTGATATAAAATTCCACCTTATGGAGTCTAAAACCAATACAACCCACCCAAGTGTATCCATCCCGCATGACACACTCTTCTAGGGTGTTAAAACTCTTTGACAGAGGGAACATATAACAAAGCAGTATGCATGCCTCTCTAGGTCTTATAGCACGTACAAACAATAAATGACATCTATATTTGCTTCTAATTACAAATTTTGACTCATACTCATGGTCATGAGTCTATTCCAAGAAACTCACACAAACAAACTATCACAAACTTGATTGTCCATCTTCCTTTTCCGCTCACCATACCATTCACCTCCACAAACACCGCACTATTCATATGTTGGAACACACCATTACTTTGCCTTTGTACTTTTGAGTCTTTGGCATCTTCATTTTAATTTGGAAAGATGATCTTGGTCCCCATGTCTTACCTATCATCAATTAGAGTTGTGAATTCTAACAGAATAACATCATATTGAGGTCGCAAATCTCAATATTTATACAAATTTCCAAGACTTTTCCACATTTACCCATACTAAAAAAAAACTAAACCAAATAACACTATAAGAACAAGCGATAACCATGACAGTAATACAACACATGGCCATGAAATTCACTGCTGCGGATAGACTGCCCCGAATTTCAGTTCACCAGAACACTGCCCACACTATTGTTGTGAGCAAATCTAAGATCATACACTGCACGTTGTCTTCGATTTGATCCCTATCAGATCACTGACAACTGATTGCTCCATGTTGCTTCATGAACATGCATGAGCAACACCCTTTCACCTGATTGCTAGTTCACATTTTGAAAAGCAGTAATTCACCTCCACTGCTCAGGCGCTCAGCCTTGAGGAGATATATTGTAGCCACCAAGGCTCAACTCAGCCACCAAGGCTTATCACAGCCACAAAGGCTGAACACAGCCACGAGGGCTCAACACAGGCATGAAGGCTCACCACAGCCACAAAGGCTCAACACAGCCACAAAGGCTCAACACAGCCATGAAGGCTTATCATAGCCACAAAGGCTTAACACAGCCATGAAGGCTTATCACAACCATGACTCCATGGTCCAATCCTGCGTCGTCCACAAATTCACTGTCAATATGCATAGAATTCAACAATTTTATACACAAAAAGTTCTCGTTTCAGTATCCAAATCCCCTGGAATCGCAGCGTAATGCTACTTCCCTTGTTCACAGTATCAAGGCAGTGTAAATGCTTCCAAGCATGCCTCCTCATGCTCGCTGACAGGCTACAACAACGAAGCCCTTGCCGATGCGTGCCTTGTATGATTTGTAGGAAAGTGTCCGCATTTTCTCAGATCCACTGATTTATGTAATGCAGGAAATCGTGAACTCTGGACTCTTGTAATGTGACAAAAGATGCAACTGTTCTATTCAAAGATAGCATTTTAATTGGGATCAATGAGGCGGCATTGGATTCATTTTTCCCCCGTATGAAATACTCTGAGAAATCGTTGAAATCTGGAGATTCAAATTCAAGCGACATGGAGATCACAGTGGAGGGCGTAGCGATGGTGAGGACTCATAGTAACGGTGAGGAGTGCCTCAGCCTGGAGAAGCCTGCCACTTGGACAAACAGTGCCTAGTTACAGGCTTTTGTCTTTTGTTTTCAACTCAAATCCGCCGTCTCATTCTCGAGATCGAAATCTACAGTGACGAAGCCCTTAGCAACAAAGAGATCGGCCACATCTGCAACCCATTGAAGGAATTTCTCAAGTTGGGCACAGGTAGCAAGAGCACCACGCCTTCATGCATTTGGTGATTTACCAGGTCTGGAAAGACTCTAGAAAAGCCACTGGAATTCTAAATCTCTCTGTGAAATTTGCCGACAACCTCGACCTCAGCAATAGCTGTGGAATGCAGTACGCCAAGGCGGAGCCCATGAGAGCAAATTGCGAATTCATGTTCATGTGCGTAGTGGAAGTGTGATGAGTTCAATGAGGAAGGAAGTGTGGATACCTGTCAAATACAATTGTTTTGTGTGAGAACAAACCTAGAGAATTGATTGGAGGCCGAGAAGGATCTTTGGAGGATGTGATGTGTGGAAAGTGCTGCAGAATGGTGAAGAAATGAACAATTCTGATTAATAGGGGTTTTCTGGACAGCGTGGACTTAGAAATTTGGTCGCAACGTGAGGAAATGACTAGATCGACATACCCACAACGTCGAAAGTTTGTTAATATTCCCAATCCATGTCAACAATTGTGAAAGCATGACTAGTGCTTTGGATGAGGAGAGCCAGCGCAAGGAAGCAGCGTAGCTCAACGAATGTGCATTTGAGTCAATTTGGAAATTCAATTGCTTCAGATGTTGGAGGGAAATGGTACGTGATCTAGGATATTTGTTGTGACGGTTGTTACTTGGTTCTCAGTGTTTGCAGATCGGATCCATCTACGAGATTTGTTGTAATAGAAGATACCAGAAGTCTGTGATGCTAGGTATATGTGTCAGCGTGCTCCTGGTTATGATCATGATGTTTGTTGCAAGGCAACGTGGTATCCCCCAACATCAAGGACACGCAAATTGTTTTTTTTCCTCTCACTCTTGAAAACTCTTCTAGATAAGCTTTTAGTGAGAAACCAAAATTTTTTTTTGTTGTCATTGTTATTAACACAACTTTCAGTAGCAGAAAACAATGGGACTCTGTACAAGAAATATGGAAGGACAAGACTTAATCAGCTTTGATACCAACTTAAAAACTGAACATACAAGCTCCGATTCATTAACCAAATCAAGTTACATATATACATGAGGTACAGTCTCAAGATAGGGAAGCTATCTTGGACGCACAATAAGTTGGTTGAGGGAATATCTAAACCTCACACTAAACTAGGAACTAACCTATAGAATAGGAACAGACTCTATACATAGAAAGTCACAACTGAAGACAAGTAGGAATTACATATTCTAACATTACATGTGGCCAACACATGGTAGCCTATCATGTGTCATCATCACATTATTCCATGTCACATCACATGTGGTTGGCATGTGGAATTCTTCACCTATGTGTCCCCATTGCATTGGCCATCTTCACAAGGTAAACACATTAGCTACCTATCCACATCAAAATCATGTAAAATTTGAAAAGAGACATCTTCTACAAAATTCATATTTCTATATTAACAGAATCTAGGTCTAATCTTCATCAAATCATTGGAATACCCAACATAATGGTAATTAACAAATATGTATATGGGATTAATCCAAATGGTGCATTTCTTCAAATATCTTCATTTGATTTGACAAATTGTAAATTTAGTTTCTGATAGATGAAAATAATTATCCATGGCAATGATAATTGTTGGAATTCAATCATTTTCTGTCTAGTATATCTGGATCCGGGGAAATGTTTAAAGGCTCATTTCTCCAAAAATTCACAATTTGGATTTAATGGTTTCGTCAAAAGACATAGATGGCTCATGTTAGTGACAATTAATAGAATATGATTCTAATTATGTCAAACACGTCTAGATTTGAGAAACGTATTTAAGGAGCCACTTTTTCTAAAACCCTGAATTTTGAATTATTAAAAGATAAGAATACTTCATGTAATAAAAATTAACAGAATCTAATCTAGATTATATTCATAAACATCCAGATCTAGAAAAATCCTTAATAACTACTTTCCAAAAAGCCATATTTGTAGATTATGGATCCTACTTTATCAATTCCACATCATTCGTGCCACATAGGCACCATATATTCTTCTTTCCATATCAATATCCAACACGGACATGCCATCTTATCATGCCATGCCATATTGATATGTATTCATGCCACTTCATCATGACACAACACCATGCATGTCATTCTCCTAATTACATGGATCCAAATGCCTCCACATGTTCTGCCTTATTAGCATCCAAATCTAGGTTTTTCCAAAAAAATGCTAGTATATATAATTTATGAATCTTTGAACTTTTGGATCTATCAATGAATACTATCTAATTATCTAATTTTTTTAGCATATATATCCATTAATTGGCCACAAGGGAATTATTCCACTGGGAGAAACAAAACACAAGATTTTCATACGATATCAGTTCAATAAATAGATGGTTTTGAGATAACCTGCTATGTTAAATAACAATTTGTTAGCTAAATAATTTTCTAACTAGGACACCAAAAATTTATACAACTAATAATTTACAAAGATTTATCTTTCCCTTTATGCTAGTTTGGTTGACAAATCTTGAATCCCAGAAATGGTAAAGGTTTTGTAATTTTTATAACTAACTAAGAACTAGCTCAATTTACATAGTTTTAATAGGAATTCTCCCAATTATACCTAATATTGGTTATGTTAATCTATGATAATTTAATTCTATTAAGATTTGTTAATATTTCTCTCCATATGCCAATAGGCCACTCGAAAAATAAATGATGTTTTTGAAGACTTAAGGTCAATTGAGTGGGACTAGCATTTGCACTCTTTTTCATACAAGCTCCTGGTCACAAGCTCACTAATCCATATGAACATGAGCTAAGGATAAAAATGCCACGTCCCAAAATTTTCCAAATTTATTTGCAAAGACAAAGGACTTGTAGAAAAACAAATATGCACAACTTGATAGAATTCAGAGTGCATTAAACCAAATCCATGGAATAAATTATAGAATTCAATATTGTTGTTTATATTATGGTTTCTCATATCTCACTAATATATAGACAAGATTCATGTATGAATAGAAACATTGTAGGAGATATTTATCTTATACCACAAAAATTCTTAACCTTTAATTATTTTCCCACCAACCAAACATTGTATAAACAATTGGAGTTAAATAATGATTTTGTAGAACATGAATAAAAGACTTGTTTTTGTACACATTAGATGAATAACAAAAATTAGTAGACTATGTGATTTCAACCCAATTGTAGGTATTTCACTGAAGAAATCCAACCCTAGCTAGGCTATGATACCTTCATAATGAATGGGGAATAGTGGCCATGGGTTTAGTCTATATGAAATTTAATCAACGTATCCTCCATCACCAAGTTTTGCAAATGAAAAATTAGTAATAAGAACCCACATTACCTGCATCTCACATTACATGAGAAATTCATTTTATGTTTATTATTCCCTCAAATGTCTCTTCATCTTGTTTTTTTCAAAGGGGCATAGTTTGTTGACCTTGGTCATCATCATTTTATTAACTGAAAAATAAAAACAATACAATATTTACATCACAATGGTATATCTACCTCATGGTGACCATTATAGCAGAAAATAAAAATATCCATGCATAGTCTTTAAAAATATATAATTACAAATTTTTAAAAGGAGATAAATTGGGATATTAAACATAAGAAACATATATAAAATTGTCTAAAAACATCATTAATTGATAAAGATGTGGCATAATAAGTCTAACTCATGGATACTTAACATTACCTTAAAGAGCACGAGAAAAACATTAGAAACTGGGTTTTCATTCACTTTTACATCCTACATGTATTGAAACTCATGCAACTTACGCAATACTCCTTTTGAAATTTGAGTCTACTCACATGAGTGAGCACAACTCTTTTTCCACATTTATGGAGGAAATCCTAGTTCAAGTATCTCTAGATTGATGCATAATATAAATTCAATATTTGATGGATATGGATTAATGTTTACTATTTTCATAGTTTCTACCTGAAACTGTTGAAACTCTCTTTTCACTACAAATGATTCAAAATCAAGTCTTAATTCCAACTCCCACTATGGGGTGCTTAATAGAAAACTCCCACAGTAAACCAAATTATAAAGTTGTTAGCACCAAGATTTATACTTGAACCTTCACACAGGATCATACACTAGAACCAAGCGCTACCACATATCAAATATCGGAAATTCAAATTTTTTACATTAATTGATATGATAGAACTTCAATAGAAGGATAGTTTCCAATCACTTAATATCACTGGAGGTCAGTGCATCAGAATATCACAGGTCAATTGATGCTAGAATATTGATGTTTTAACAAATTGAACCCAAGTCTCTAATATATGATTGTTCTAGTGTGATGAAACATTAATATGACACCATGATTTTGTACCACTTATTGTTATTTGAAAGTTGGGTCCTTGGGATACTAGATATCGCCAAAAACTATAAACAAAGGAAATATTCAATCAATATCAAGGCCCCAATAAGGAACCTTTCTACTAGAGCCTAGACACTATATGTTTGGACTTCATTAAAATTGTGGTAGGTGATGAAAAAATAGTTGTCACTAAACTTCATTAACTCATGAAAGTGCCATCAAAACTTGGGAAAATCATGAGTTTTCTATATTAGGAGAATTTTCCAATATCATATAAAATTTGCATAGGAACCTTCCAACAATGGAGGATTAGAAAATATGGTGAAATATTGTTGATAATAGACTCCAACGGGTTGGAACCCTGATTGTTTTACACAACCACCTGGTTAATTATGTTGCTTGTATATGGAAATATCTTGATTTCTCAACAAAATAACAATTATTTGAAGTATAACCTCGATATAATAAAATAAAAACTATTCCATCAATAAATAAATACAACAATATTGAGTTTATTTATTCACCAAACCAAATAATAATTAATACAAATATAATAATTATATAACATTGTCAAAGTTTTGGCCTCCTCAAAACTATCAACAAAATTTGGCTCTCTCTCTTCACTCACCCTCTCACTCTCTTATATGATTACATAAAAAAATCATAACACTTTCATATCAAAAAATACCAACAACACAACCTCTTCCTAATTTATTTGAAAATTTCCCCTAATTTAATTAGTTACTATATTACATGGCAAACAACTTGACACTCATCAAAACCTCCTAACCATAGAGATACTTTTTGTAGATATTGAAGGGCAAACATGAATTCAACTAGCTCCCGCATCAAGAGGCCATCCCATTTTTTAAGAGAATTTTGCACTCCCAAAGTCTCTTTCAAGCATTGGGATCTCCAATTCAAAAAAATAACTTTGACAATTAACTAGCTTTTCAAGAGGTTTAGAATTTATCTATAAATGAAAGGCATAGGGAAACATTTGAAAGAAAGAATAATTGTAAGGTTATGTTTTAGGAATTAGATTTGGATTTATCTTTCTTTCTCTCTTATATTTATTTTTAATCATCCTCATGCTTTTGTATGTCATTTTCTTGAAGAAAAAAGGATTCTTCATTCACCATTATTATGTATGTTTTTCAAGAAGCGAAAGGACCCACCTCAAAGATAGAACAATATCCCATTTGCATCCAACCATTCTTGTAAAATGATTCATCCATAAACATGTCCCATTATTTTTTTCAGTGGTTCTAGTTGATGGACTTGGAATATCACCTCTATAGCTTGGGAAATTTATTCACCCTAGGGTCAATATTGAATAACCAAGATGAGTAAATTACTATAATTGGTTTTCTTGTTGACGTTGCTTAGATTCAAATCCATCACCTCATTTTTTACCTCAACTCCCAACTACTTGTAGTGGACTTAAATAAATTTTATCATGTTCGTGACCCATGTATTTCTAAAAATATTTATAAGTGAGACTTTTGTCAAGAAATTTTGAAACCATCACATTTATACACATTCCTAAGAGTATGGATAAATTTGTAGATAACATCACAAATGAAATCCCAAACCAACTATTATCATGTTAGAAACATCATTTACTCATTAATAATCACAAAGTTTTTATATTTATCATCACATTAGTAAACCATTATACATTTAGACAATAGAAAGAAAACACCCTAAATACATAATGCACTCACACGGATAGATCAAGATGTCAATGCACTGATGTCGGCTAACCCAACTTAAACCACAATAATCACTCTCTTGTTCTTATACAACTGAAATTTCATTTAAAACCCACAATCTTCAATTTCTTTTCCACACAAAACTGCATCTAACTTTTAGCCCCAATTAATTTTAAATCTGGGCAATCTTTAAAAATATCTCTGGAAGCTTTAATATCTCAAATATGAGATTTGAGATATTAATTCAAGGTTCTCTTATGGTTATAAACCCACTCAACCCAGATTATAACTCTTCTATATACCTGTTTCAAATCTGTGGTAAATATCATATGATAAACCCATTTCATGAATGCAGTCACTTTACATACGAAAGCTGTCTAATTAAGCCTATGGTTGAGACCATAATCAAACCCTTCTTATAATATGTCGAATTGATATTCAACCATTACAAATAAACCCGTATTAAACTTGTACCCTCATCAACTATATATGTCTATGGCTGCCATTACGTAATATATATCAACACTTCCCAAATCAAATGTTCTAACACGTTAATAAGCCAACTCACAAATCCTCATTCGTATAATTCCAACCCGTTTAACTTTTAAATAAATTACTTAATTAAATGCTTCGGCCCCACAACACTGTTAACTTACCTTGCCACTAATTGCTGAATGGATCGGATAGTCCATAATTCATCGCGTTCCAAAACTCATTTGAACACTCATCCGATGATCATCACACAACTGAGATGCATGTGGTTTATTTCTCCAAATTTACGCAAAATTTGTGGTTTCAAAAAACCACTCTTTGCTACGTGTCAAGCGCTCCCCCATATCGCGTTCGAAATTGCATTATCACTTACCATTTTTAAAATCACGCAAGTACCATAATTGGTTTTCAGGAACTGCTTTCACTATTCAACGCTCCTCCTGGTTCCAGTTACTCCTCTCAATGCTCCACTGAATCCTTAGTTAAAGACCACTTCAATTCTTTAATACGCTTCTCATTCCATCGATTACAATTTTTTATGGCTCACAGTTCTGTTCCAACTTCAACACTACGCCTCAATTTAGGATTCCATAAAGCTGATTTAACGCGAATTCATTATGCCATAGTCTGTGACAGGAGTTCCCTGACCTACTTCTGATCATCCAAGGCAAGATTTATGCGGTTTAATAACCCTATAATGCATTTCAACAATTAGTATCGGTGGATTCTAACTCCACATAATAATTACTAAGCCTCGACTGACTTTAACCCTGGACTCTTATTTCGTTATGTATTCATAACAGGTTATGAACTTCCTCGTTAAAAATGTTTCTTATGAAACCAGTCAATTTGCTTCTATATTGCATATATTTAATTGTGCAACAAAATTCAATAGAACTCTCAATTTGACTTCAACCCTTTCACTGTAATTGACTCTCAACCCACTATATATATAAACCACATGAATATAAATTGCAGAATTTAAAACAAGCATCTTAACAAGTCTATGTCTGAAAATTAGACATCAAATCCAGGCTTTGGTGAAATCGATCCATTCTGTGATCGATTTACCCAATTTCGCAATCACAGATAAATACACAGTCCTTTATAATCAACAATCCCGTAAGCATACAATTCAAGAATGAACATGAACTCAGAATGAGTTTCTCTATATTAACACAATGTATGTACATAGGATTTCCTTCTCGGCCTGATATTCAATCAGTGGCCCTTCGACTCTCAATACTTTGTCTCTGAACAGCTCTCCTCTTCTTCCGACCTATACTTGATGCTTACATTTATACAAAAGATTAATGAATCGATTCAACTTCTTTGACAGCTCCACAAAACTCTTGGATTTCTCAAGGTCCTAATTTTAGCCTACATCCCTGACTCTTCACATTCCTAACTTAATCAATTCTCTCATGTTCTCCAATGACTTGAGAACATTTACAATTCCTCGCTATATTTATTCAAAATATTAATAATTACATAGGAAATTAGAAACATAAGACCCCCCTATGTCTCATAAAATTACAAAGTATTCCTTGAGCCTAATTCCCCTACATCAGACTCCCAAGGTTCAAATTTATCATGATCTCCTAATCATGTGTCTTCAGTCTTTCTTTTCCTGGGTCCCATACTTTGTTTTGCTGTTGTCCATCAGTTGCATTATTCTTCAACTACACTTCTCCAGGTTTCCATATCTTGTTCTGCACCTTGCCTCCAGCTGTGCTTTCACAATCTCTTCTTGTCCTTCCTTTGTTAATATTCCTCTGCTTCCTTGCTGTTGTCTGCTGCTTCTGAGACACCTTCATCATCAGCTCTCTGATGGTTTCAATTTCTCTGTCCAATTTATCTTCTATCTGGAAATTTCTTTGCCCACTATTGCTACTTTCACTTTCTACTACTGTAGCTACATTTTTTTTTTCTGCTGTTACTTCCTTCAAGAGTGTTGCTGCTGTAGCTACCATAGATGTTGCTTCAGCTGCTGCTCTTGCTAATTCTGCCTCTTTTTCCAGAAAAGTTGTTGCCTCTGTGGCTACCTCCTAAACAACTTCCTGAATATCTCTTAAGATATCTCCCTCTACAACATTTTTATTTTTCTCATCATCTGCAAATTTACTTTTAGAAAACAAATCATCATTTAATTTTCCACCTGCAGTAACATACTCATTTATTTTTCTTTTTATACTAGTAAGCATAATTAAATTCTGTAAACTAGTTTTTTCTCCTCTTTCTTTCACAGCTTCAGGCATCTTTACTTCAGTGTCTGCAATCTCTTGTTAAATGTTTTCAGAAAACATTTCAGCCACTCATTTTGTACTTGTTTCACATCATCAGTATGTTGTAATTTAAATTCAGCATCTTCTTCTTCTTCCTTGACAATCTTCAGTAATTTTCCTTTATCCCTGTGATTGATTCTGGAAATCAAATCAAGTTCTTCAAGCTCTGCATTTTCATCTTTTATCATAATAGAATTCTGATTCTTCATCACTGTGTCAGTCTTAAAACTCTGCCCCACAGTCTGCTCTTGGTCCATCAGACAAGCCAATTCTTCCCTGTCACTAGCAGTAACAAGTTTATGCATATGAGACATGATTGTCTCACCTTCTTTCCGCAACAGTTCTTCTTCTCTCAAGACAATTTAAAATGATGGATTGTCTTCTACATCACCTGTAAATACAATCAAACTGTCAATTTCAAAATCACAAGACCCGATGGTCTCAATTGATGATCCAGTCACCAATTATTTTCTCTGCAGTTCCAAGTCTCCTTCAGGACTCAAAAAATCTTCACTATCTTTCTCCTCAGCTTCTAGAGTTATCTCCACTGTTCCAATCACCATGTTAAAATGATGATCCTTCACTATGTTTTCATCCAACATAGTTTCTCTTTCATTCAATTCTTTGACAATTTTCATTGGTTGTCCCTCTTTGCTTGCATGATTGACACATGAACTTTCAGCACTAAAATTACAAGGTCTCAATACCTATTTCTCCTCTGACAACACATCAGTATGTTGTTCTGAGCTTCCTTCCAATTCCCTTGTCAGCACATCAGTATGCTGATTTGCACTCCTCATGATACTGTCAGCTAGTCTCTCCTTCTTTCCATCATCTGCTTCATGAATGTCCTTCTGCTATGATTCACCAAAATGAACTCCTTCATTTGGCTGAATCATTTTCTTATCCTTTGTTCTCTGATTATCATTCATGACAATTCCTCTATCTTGCTTCTTTAGCAATTTATCCTATGCATAGGTCCTCTGCTTCTCCAATTCTCTTCTTTGAAATTCCAACCTTCTATACAATTCAACAAATTCAATTGGAGTAGATTTTGGGAACCTCACATAGCACTTTATACCTTTGCTTGCTCTTAACTGGTCATTAGATGGTCCTTCATCTCTTGCCTCAGTATTCTCATTGGACTCCTTTGTCTTCAATTCCTCCTGAGATCTTGCTATCTCAGCATTGATCTGAACAGATTTCAGATTCAATTTCTCTTCCTCAACAAACTTTAAATCTTGTTCATCTCCCTGTGATGTACCTACAAACATACACAACTCTTTAGTTTTAAAACCACAAGAATTTTTAGTCTTGGTTGCTTTCTTTTATCAGTGCCTCAGACTGGTCCTCTTCTTTTGTAGAACCTGTAATATCCTCACAATTTTCAGGTTCAAAAATACAAGGCTCTACATCATCCAGCTAACCTGGACTTGTCCAATAACTCAGGAAATCATCAATGATTTTCTCTTCAGCAAGACAAACTTCTTGTTGCCTTAAGTTTTCATCATGGTTCATAAGATCTTTTACAGATCTCCATTCTTCATCTGTACCCTGTTTTGCTTCACAACCAGAAACTTCTTTTCTCAACTCAACTGCTCTGAGATCTTCTTTCAATAAGGCAGTCTCCTTTTGCCTCAACCTCAACTGTAATGGTTGCCATTTCACTCTCTTCTTGATGAGCCAACCAAATCTCTTCCTTTCCTCTATCATCATCTTCAGTTTGTTAAACTGCTCTTTGATCTTAGCTACCTCTTTCCAATATTCTGCATTAGTCAATTTCTTCCTTATGCCAATTGTCCTGGCATCTTCTTCCTCTTTTTTGTTGTGGCCTCTCTCAACACCTCTAAATCTCTTCTATGACTATCAGTAGTCATCCTTTTCTCCATGAGTTCTTCACTCACAAGCTACACCAAGCCTCTGCAATAGCAAGCTCTCCTGCTGCCTCTTACCTCACCAATCCTTTCCTCCAGATCTGGGCTTTTGGCAAGTATTGGTCCCCTGTCTGTTGGAACCTTCTGAGCACTCTCTTCTGATCTCTCTAGGCTTCACTCTGCAACTTCTCAAGAACACATCTATTCTTCTTTCATCCAACCTCTGTTGGGAATTCTCCAGGTTCTGCCACAGTTTCCTCTTCACTTTAGAATCCTCTGCTGGACACTTTCATCACTACTCTCAAAGATGTGATCTTCTTTGCTGAGATTTCTTCAATTTCCTGCAATATAAATTCTGTAAACAATTCTTCAAACCAGAGTTAAACACTACTCATCAACTCACCTTCTCTTGAGAACACTGCAATTGCTGTCCCTATCCAACCTTTAGTTGAATTTTAGGTTCACTGCCATCATCCTCAAAACCTTGTCTTCATCATATCTACAACCATAATTCTGTCGTCGTAATTTCAAAATCAGATTTAAAATTATTTTACCTACATGATCTTTTTCTTCATTCATTTCTGCAAATCTTGTTCACTGAAAATATGCATCTCCTGCATATCAGATTTAAAAATCTGATCTTCCTTCATTCTCTCATCACATGCACTCATTCATATTTAATTACAAAATTTCTTTTACTCCAAATAGAGCCTTTCCTGCTATGATACCACAATGATGTCGGCTAACCCAACTTAAACCACAATAATCACTCTCTTGTTCTTATACAACTGCAATTTCATTTAAAACCCACAATCTTCAATTTCCTTTCCACACAAAACTACATTCGACTTTTAGCCCCAATTAATTTTAAATCTGGGCAATATTTAAAAATATCTCTGGAAGCTTTAATATCTCAAATTTGAGATTTGAGATATTAACTGAAGGTTCTCCTATGGTTATAAACCCACTCAACCCAAATTATAACTCTTCTATATACCTGTTTCAAATCTGTGGTAAATATCATATGATAAACCCATTTCATGAATGCAGTCACTTTACATACGGAGGCTGTCTAATTAAGCCTATGGTTGAGACCATAATCAAACCCTTCTTATAATATGTCGAATTGATATTCAACCATTACAACTAAACCCGTATTAAACTTGGACCCTCATCAACTATATATTTCTGTGGCTGCCATTACATAATATATATCAACATTTCCCAAATCAAATGTTATAACACGTTAATAAGCCAACTCACAAATCCTCATTCGTATAATTCTGACCCATTTAACTTTTAAATAAATTACTTAATTAAATTCTTCGAAACCACAACACTGTTAACTTACCTTGCCACTAATTGCCGAATGGATTGGATGGTCCATAATTCAACGCGTTCCAAAACTCATTTGAACACTCATTTGACGATCTTCGCGCAACTGAGATGCATGGTGTTTATTTCTCCAAATTTACGCAAAATTTGTGGTTTCAGAAAACCACTCTTTTCTACGTGTCAAGCGCTCCACCGTATCGTGTTCAAAATGGCATTACCACTTACCATTTTTAAAATCACGCGAATACCATAATTGGTTTTCAAGAACCGCTTTCACTGTTTAACACTCCTCCCAGTTTGAGTTACTCCGCTCAACGTTCCACTGAATCCTCAGTTAAAGACCACTTCAATTCTTTAATACGCTTCTCGTTCCATAAATTACAATTTGTTATGGCTCACAGTTTCGTTCCAAATTCAACACTGCGCCTCAATTCAGGATTCCATAAAGGTGATTTAATGCGAATTCATTACGCCATAGTCTGTGACAGGAGTTCGCCGACCTGCTTCTGATCATCCAAGACAAGATTTCTGCGGTTTACTAACCCTACAATGCATTCCAACAATTACTATCAGTGGATTCTAACTCCACTTAATAATTACTGAGCCTCGACCGACTTTAACCCTGGACTCTTATTTCGCTATCGATTCATAAAAGGTTATGAACTTCCTCGTTAAAAATGTTTCTTGTGAAACCAATCAATTTTCTTCTATATCACATATATTTAATTCTGCAACAAAATTCAATAGAACTCTCAATTTGACTTCAAACCTTTCACTGTAATTGACTCTCAACCCACTATATATATAAACCACATGAGTATAAATTACAGAATTTAAAACAAGCATCTTAACAAGTCTATGTCTGAAAATTAGACACCAAATCCATCCTTTGGTGAAATCGATCCATTCTGTGATCGATTTACCCAATTTCGCAATCACAAATAAATACACAGTCCTTTATAATCAAAAATCCTGTAAGCATACAATTCAAGAATGAACATGAACTCAGAAATGAGTTTCTCTATATTAACACAATGTATGTACACAGGATTTCATCCTCGACCTGATATTCAATCAGTGGCCCTTCTACTCTCAATACTTTGTCTCTGAACAGCTCTCCTCTTCTTCCGACCTATACTTTATGCTTACATTTATACAAAAGATTAATGAATTGATTCAGCTTCTTTGACAGCTCCACAAAACTCTTGGATTTCTTAAGGTCATAAATTTAGCCTAAATCCCTGACTCTTCACATTCCTAACTTAATCAATTCTCTCATGTTCTCTAATGACTTGAGAAAATTTACAATTCCTCACTATATTTATTCAAAATACTAATAATTACATATGAAATTAGAAACATAAGACCCCCCTATGTCTCATAAAATTACAAAGTATTCCTTGAGCCTAATGCCCCTGCATCATTCACACAGACACACACACACAATCCATATGAATATTTGTATTTTTTGTTACATTTATAGAACACTAAGGCCAATACTCCTTTAAGGGGCGGGGTATATAACATCCTTTTTTGCTACTCCTCATGTAAATATCACTATGTGAATTCGTTGTTGTAATTAAATGTAAAAATACAATTGGAGAAAATTTAAAAATGGAGAAAAAATATTACAAAGGCATCACTAGAATTGAGTTTCTTGGTTATTTTCAAATTATAAAACCATTATCTAATTTAAATTTTAATGAAATACGTATGGTTGAGATAGAGGAGTGGACACAAATTTAGAGGCCTAAGGAGGAGGATTTTCTTGTGCAAGTTATTACCCAAAACCACACCCACTTCATTTATTCCCTTACCTATCTCCTTGATAGATTAAGCAATATGCATAGTAGGAAGGGAAGGGCAGTATGGGCCATTTGAGTAAATTATGAGGTCCATGCCACGCCTTATCTCATGGGACATGTTGGGAAATTCAACATGCTAGGTAATAACAAGAAGAGAATGTCGAGATCAATGTAGGGATAACACACACAAAGAAATGGGATATTGCAAGGAAGACAACAAAGGAGAAGGGGCATTGGAGCATTGAATTTAGAGAAGAGGTAGATTCGAGCCAAAGCCCTATGTTGGGACATTGTTCCTAGTAAAATTCAGTGTGTCCAGTGGTTGTATGTTAGTTTTGGGTTGGCTATTGAATAATCAATGGAGACAATGACTCACTTAGTTTTTGTTGAGTAAGTTGTTCAACGTTTAAGTTGTTGTAGAGAGCTAATAAACCACTTAGATCTTGTTTAATGGGTTGATAAACCACTATGGTGCTTGTTGTAAGGATGATAAACCACTTAGATGGACGAGAAACTTAAATTATTGCTAAAATTTGGTAATGAACCACTAAGTGCTTACATTTGAGGTCGATAAACCTCTTAAGTGCTTTCTAAGTAAGTTCATAAATCCCTTGGATGTTGGGTGTGGAGCCTGATTATCTTCGTGATTTTTCAAAGGTTTTTTGTTTCAGCTGTGGATGGATCCCAGTCCCTAATGGTGGGGTGTGGGGGGCATTCCCTCCCAACTATTGTTGCTAGTGGTCGTGAATATAATTATTTGGAGCCTACCCTTAGTTGGGGCTCATGGCCAACACCCCTAAAGAAAAACATAGATGAAGAATTACCTTGTAAAATATTGTAATTTTGTAGTCAATATGGATCATTCATTAGGCGAAATATTTGACCATAGAAGTGATTTTTTTTTAATCTTTGGTTAAACTGAGAGGGGGGGGGGGGGGTGAATCAGTTTAACACATGCATTAGCTTTTTAAATTTTATCAAGATTATTTACAACTTAATATGTGAACAGTCTTAAAATGTTGCAGCAAGTATTAAATTAATGTGGCATCAACCTTATTGTGATTGCAGTAAACAATTAAACAGATTGAGTGGATCATATCAACATATAAGCAACACATATAGAGACAGCAGATGTAAGTGGAAACCCATAAAGGGAGAAAACCACATCTTATTATTGTTTTTATGCAAAGGCAAGCTCCAACTCCCTCTCACCACTGTTTTTCTGCAGGCACCAACCTACAAGAGGCTCCAACCTTAGTCAGCTACAACTGACAGCTATCAAGCTTCCACTTGATAGGGAAGCTCCAACTTCCTCAATTTATTAAAATAAATTTTTGTTGATTTACCTCAAATATCAGCTCTGTTCGGTAGCATCTCTTTCTGCTCCTCTCTTCTTTATTTTCTCTACCTCAATCTTCTATACTCTGCATTCTCTATCCTTACTCTCTCTAACCTCTCTATGTATATCAAGTTGATATTATATATAGAGTTTATCCCATGACTGTTTGTATTCCACAACGAATTTGGAGTGAACAACCATGACTCTTTAGCTTCTTCCTTCTCATTCCTTTGTCCAACTCATTAAAAAAATTATAACAATATGTATAAATTTCAATGTTATAGTGGGATTTTTCTTTTCATTTGGATACTTGCCTTTGCATCAAAAACAATATAAAACAATTAAAACAT
Source organism: Pinus albicaulis (assembly GCA_034641835.2). Taxonomy (NCBI): domain Eukaryota; kingdom Viridiplantae; phylum Streptophyta; class Pinopsida; order Pinales; family Pinaceae; genus Pinus; species Pinus albicaulis. Next base: position 1,220,347,714 of record CM076584.1, on the reverse strand, counting down.
TTAAATTTTTAGCTATAGTATATAAACTTCACTCATCCCTTGGCTTGCTGGTTTTTTCCTTTCTGTTGTTGTCATGCAACTGTTCTGCATACCTCTGTTTACTGCAACTCTGAGAACCTGTGCATGTATACCTGTTCACTACAATTTTAAATCCATTCACTGCATACCTCTTCAATTCTGCAGTCTTTGTTTACCTCTGTACTTATTCTCCAAGCTCACTATTGTTGTGTATCAGCTGCATATATACCTGTTTTATAATACAGGGTAAAACCCCAATCCATATCTCTTTGTGTATATAAAAATGCACCTCCTATTTTCTATCCAACACAATTTCCTTATCTGGGCAATTTCAATACTCTGTTTACTAAACTGGTAATTTAATTACGTGGAATCTCCTCTTACAAATCCCTACCATGAAGATTTCTTCACCATTAATAAATGGCTATGAACCCATAGCTACAACACTCATGCATATAATATGCTCTCATATTCAAAGAACCCAATCAACCCAGCTTTCAGCTCTTCTGTATACACCTATTTCAAATCTGTGGTAAAAGCCCATTTCATGGATGTAGTCATTTTACATACGAAAGTTGTCTAATTAAAATTATGGTGAAAACCCATAGCCAAAACCCCACTTATCATTTGTCAAATTAATATTTGAATATTCGCCCACAACTCAGGTTTTAAAACCAATGAGCAATGAACCGTCTTTGAACCCCGCTTCATATGACACTTGGCTCTATTTTTTTTCATATCCAACCATAATATATATAGTAACATATGATACGGCCTCCGTTTAAATATTTGGAACATTATAGTAAAACCCACAACTTTGGATTTAAAACCACACAATAACATATACATCATCTTGAGGCCCACAGTACTTCCCTCTCACATATGATGGTTGAGAGGTTATCACTTTGTTTTGGGATGATCTGACGATAATCACACAACCAAACTACCCTCCTTTTAACCGGTCCAAAGCACGCGATGACGATGGGTCCCAGCATTAACTTACCCTGCTCATCCGATGATGGGAGGCTTATTGCATCATCCAGGATGATCCAACGACCACAATCCAATCTCACGTTCATTTCACCATCGACAGTTAACGTGCGATAGCCATGCGATGAGAGCGGTTTCTCCAACCCGCTTACAACCACGTGTCAGCTCCTGGAATATATCACGTTCAAATTGTAAATACAAATTACCATATAAAAGCGGTGCGATGAAAACCATCGGGTGTTCCAAACCCACTGTCACTATTCACGGTGCTCATGGTTCCTCTCCTTTTTCCTCAGGGTTCCGTCGTGCTCATTTAGTGATATGCTTCCGCGTTATAACCTGCTCTTATTCTTGCTTCCATTTCACAGACAGTTTATCATGATTCTTTAACACAGGGCCTTTCCCCAACTCTATCTCAGAGTTGGACCTCCCTTGCACAAGGAATATCCTCCATCTGTTTGGGTATGCATGGTCAATTTCTCTCTGGGCAAGCGCGCCAGAGTTTTGTTAACTCACAGCCTTCATCCAGAATGTAGACTGGCCACATTCAATACTCTATTCCTGACTCGGAATAAGTCTAAGCATAATTCAACACTTGTATAACGCATTTTCACACAATTTATTCTCGAAATGAATCAACACACTGCCAGCGGCCAGATCTTCTAATTCAAAGGCCTTCTATTCTATATTATGTCTCTACAGATCTCTGGTCTCTATGCATCCTATGCAGTTCTCTACTGCCTTTGTTCCCTATCTTCTACTTTACCTTATTGCTGATTCAGGTGCTGCTCCTTTGTGCTCCTTTGCCATCAATGACAACATTTCCAATAGTCTCCCCATTTTTCATTGATGGCAACACCTTCACCAATAATCCAATTCTTCCTCCAAGTCTTCGTCTGTCTGGCTTCTTTTAGAAGATCCTATCTTCTGTTACTTGCTTTTCCTCCCCCTTTGACATCAATGGCAAAGGGTTGCACATTTCCTATTGTGATTTCTATATCTTCATTTCCTTTCTCTGAGATGTGTTTAGGCCTTCTTCTTCTTACTTTGTACCCTGCTGCTCCAAACTGGTGTATACGAGTTGTTGAGAGAACACTTTTGAGAATATTTGAACTTGTCTATACATAGGTGATGACAACCTCATCTAATCAAATTTTTATAATCAGGGATGCATCATTGGATCAATACTTAAGTATTCTGAATGCTCCATGTGACATATAAAGCTTGCTTCAGCTATACTTCTGTCTATATTATAATCTTCATCTGAAATCCATATCTGTTGAGGAAGTTGTAGTTGGAGTATCTCTTCTTCTGCAATACACATCTGCAGTGCCACACATGTTCAATTATGATGGTCTTCCACACAACTTAAAGTTGTTTGATTGAAATCTCAGCAACCAAACTTCACACAGTTTATGAATAATCCTAATTCAGAGGCCTAGAAGATATATAAGTGCTGACTTACGAGAGGCATTCAATTATAGAGAAAAATATATTGCTTCAATGCTCAATATAATGTTTCAAGAGTAAACAAAGAAAAATACTGATCCTTTAGCCTTTTCATTGACTCTTTTATGCTGGATGTACCCTTGCCATAATCCTTTGATCCTGAGGACCTGTTTCATGCTTCCCATGCTAGCATATCTCCCCCTGGAATGGTATTTTCGTTTCTGTTCTCCCCCTGAAACTGTGCTTTCTCTTCATATTAGAGAGTAGCATCTACAGATACTACCCCTAGTCTATCTCTCAAATATTCAAATGCTTCTCTAGCAAGAGGTTTGGTAAATATATTTGTTGTCTATTCTTTTGTTGGTACATATTCCAGCTTTACTACCTTTTGATCCACTTGTTCTCAGAGAAAATGATACTTGATTGGGATATGTTTATTTTTTGAATGAAGCACGAGATTTTTTTATATGCTTATAGCACTTTTATTATCACATTTGATTGAGATAGGTTCATAAATGCTTATCTTCATGTCTTGGAGGGTTTGCTTTATCCACATGACTTGTGTACAACATGCTGCTGCTGCTATATATTATGCTTCTGCAGTAGATAGAGAAATATATGTTTGTTTCTTACTTAACCATGCCACCAGACTTTCTCCTAGATAGAATGCACCTCCACTTGTGCTTTTCCTGTCATCCACACAGCTGGCCCAATCTACATCTGTGTATGTTGTCAAAGTGAAGCTTTTGCCTTTTGGATACCAAAGTCCATACTGTGCAGTTCCTTGTAAATATACGAATATTCTTTTGACTGCTAGAAGGCGATTTTGTTTAGGTGTTGCTTGATATCTAGCCACAAGTCCTACTGCTAGCATGATGTCTGGTCTTGAAGCTGTCAGGTACAACATACTTCCTATCATGGATATGTAGAGTCTTTGATCTATATCAGCAGATCCATTATCAGCACACATCTTGCATCCAGTGATCATGGGAGTTGACACAGGTTTGCAGTCTTCCATTTTTAACTTTTTCAACATTTCTTTTAAGTATTTTTCCTGTGAGATGAATGTACCTGTGTTATTTTGCTGAATTTGAAGTCCTAAATAGAAACTAAGCTCTCCAATCATAGACATCTCAAACTCTGATTTCATCTCCTCAGCAAACCATTTTGCTAGTTCATCCCTGTTGCTTCCAAACATAATATCATCAACATATACTACAACAATCAGAAGTTCATTTTCATGGGCTTTTATGTATAGATTGTTGTCTAATCCACCTCTCTTAAAGCTTTTTTTTTTTAAATACTTATCCAGTCTTGAGTACCAAGCACGAGGAGCCTATTTCAGTCCATATAGAGCCTTCTTTAGTCTGCACACATAGTCTTCTTTGTCTGTTAAAGAGAAACCTTCTGGTTGTTCCATGTAGACTTCTTTTTCTAGATATCCATTCAAAAATGCAGATTTTACATCCATTTGATATATCTTGAAGTCTTGGTAGCATGCAAAGGCCAGAAACATTCTAATAGCTTCCATTCTGGCTATAGGGGCAAATGTTTCATCATAATCAAGTCCTTTAATTTTTGAATATCCTTTGCAGACAAGTCTGGCTTTATTCCTGATTACCTGTCCTTGCTCATTCATTTTATTTTTGAATACCCATTTTGAGCCTATGACATTTTTCTCAGCGGGTCTAGGAACTAGTTCCCAGATATTTTTCTTCTCAATTTGGTCCAATTATTCATTCATAGCATTCACCCAAGACTTGTCCTTGCAGGCTTCTTCAAATTTATTTGCCTCTATTTGTGATAACATGGCTATGTATACCTCTTTTGTCTATTCAGTTAGTTGCCTTCTTGTCTAGACCCCTGCTCTCTTGTCTCCAATGATCTGATTTTCGAGGTGGTTCTTCTGAGTATATCTTGAGGGGGATTTAGAACTCAGTTCAGCATCTTCTGTTGTCTTGCTTGTTTCATCATCATCTTGGTTTTCTTCTTCATGGTGGTCTGAAAGACTGCTGCAGTCTGTACCTCTTGTATTTTTTGGAAGTTCTTCAACAAATCTCACGTCAATGCTTTCTACAATTTTTCGAAGAGTCTTGTTGTAGCACCTGTACCCTTTACTTTTGGAAGCATATCCTATAAATATCCCTTCATCTGCTCTTGCATCAAATTTCCCAATATTTTCATCATTATTCTTTATGTAACACTTGCTTCCAAAGATTCTAAAATGTTTGATTGAAGCTGGTTTCCCATTCCATACTTCATAGCGAGTCTTGTTGCTACTTGGCCTTAAGTGAGCTTTGTTAAGGATATGCACAATTGTGTGTACTACTTCTGCCCAGAAAGTTTGAGGAATATTACTCTCTTGCATCATGGATCTGGAAATTTGTTGTACAGATCTGTTTTGTCTCTCTGCTACTCCATTCTGCTGAGGTGTCCCTGCAATAGTAAATTGTTGCTTTATGCCATGTTCATTGCATAAGTATGCAAAGTCATAATCTGTGAATTCACCTCCTCTTTCTGATCTGATGCATTTTAGCTTGCATCTTGACTGATTTTCTACTAAAGCTTTGAATATTTTGAATTTTTCTAGAACTTCCGATTTATTCTTGAGAAATGCAACCCAGGTCATTCTGGAGAAATCATCTATTATCAACATGAAGTAGGATTCTCCACTTGGTGTTTTAGTTCTTGCAAGTCCACACAGGTCCATATGCACAAGCTGGAGTGGTCTTCTTGTTGATAACTCATCTTTGGCATTAAATGATGTCTGGGTCTGTTTGCTCAATTGACAAGATTTGCATATGGTATTAGAAGGCCTTCTTATTTCTGGCATGTCTCTGACAACTTTCTTCTTGCTCAGTCTGATGATGTGATCGAAGCTAAGATGTCCCAAAATTTTATGCCATAACCATGACTCCTCAAGTTTGCTAAGATGGCATGCTTCATATTCCTCTTTCACAATGTAAACATTACTCTCTTTTTGAACTCCTTTGAGCAGAGTCTTACCTGTGGTGCTTGATCTGACTTCACAATCTTGTGCTCTAAAAAGAACTTCACAGCCTTTATCACACATTTGACTGACACTCAGCAAATTCGCTTTCAGCCCATCTACAAATAGAACATCTTGGGCATTACCTTTGCCATTATATAAGCTGAATGAGCCCTTTCCCTTGATTTTTCATTGCCAAAAGTAAAATTACCAGTTTTCTTTTCGTCAAAGGTTATAAATTTGCTTCTGTCTCCAGTCATATGTTTTGAGCAGCCACTGTCCAGATACCATTGGCTTTTCAGGTCTTTAGCAGTTAGAGCCAAGTCACACTTATTCACCTTCTTTTTCCACTGGAAGCATCCTTTTTTCTGGTATCTTTTGTGAGACAGTGAATCACATCCTCTCAGAGGACATTTGGAAGGCATATGTCCAATTTTATTGCATACACAGCATTTGATCATAATTTCTATAGAATTGTGAATATGAACAAAATTTCTTTGATTCATAAATCCCCTTGAGGTGTTGAACATCAATATTTGTCCATATTTTCTACACTCAATGATTTTATGTCCAAATTCCTTACAATAAAAACAGTAACCATAGAAACTATTTTCATACCTAATGTAAGGTTGTCTTCTCCATTTGTTTGCTTGATACAGTCTCTTCATTGTTTGCATCTTTTGCTGGTTTGAATTACTCCTCTTTGCATGAAAGTATGCAGCAATGTGTCCCAGCTTGTGGCAGACAGAACAGGTGGCATTTTTCATAGGAGGGAAGAATCTCCTTTGATGGCTTCCAAATTTGACATACTCAGGGGTATATAAATCTTTTTCTGTTGTCTGAGTATTTCTTTCATTCTTTGTTATTAGAGGATTCTTCTGGGTTCTATCTCCCTCATTACATGTTTCTTCTTTTGTAGGAATTATTTGAGCTGCTTCATCATCCTTCTTTGCTTTTACAAAAATAATCTCTCTGTTTTCTTTTTCTTTGCTTTTACTTGATTCTCCTTCATAGCCTATTCCAGTTTTTATCATAGGAGATCTTTGAGCATCCAGAATTTCATTCAACTTACCAAAGCTTGTTGTTTGAGAAGAATTTATAGCCACTTTCCTTTGAGCATTTTCTAATTTCTTCCTGAGACATACTACTTCTTCCAACTTCTCTTGTTCCTGATTTTTCTCCTAGATTTGCTTAAGTAACATGTCTTCTATCTTCTTGGTTTCTTCAAGCTCTATCTTTAGCTGCATGAGGACTTCTGAATTATTTTCTTCTCGTACATACTTGAGGAGAATGTCCTTTTGTTTTCTGCACTTCAGTTTGAGTCTATAAATCTCCTCCAAGGCACTTCTTAGCTCCCCCTCAAGGTTGATTTCACCTTCTTCTTCTTCATCTTCTAGTAGGATTCCTTCAAGTTCTTCTATGGCCATCAATATAAATTCAGAGGTTCCTTCTTCACTTGAAGTTTCATCTGAATCTTCGGAGACTAGAAGGATTTTCTGCTGAACTTCTTTCCTTTCTGCCAGTTTTTTGATGTATTTTTCTCTGATTCTTGAGCTTGATTACTTACTTTCTTGTGAGGACACTTAGCAGCATAGTGTCCAACTCTTCCACAGTTAAATCATTTGAAGGGAAGTTTATCTTTGTATTTACCTGAGCCTCTATCCAATTTCTTGACAAATTTAGCCACTTCTTCATCCAAGAAAGAGCATATGTCTTCCTTTTCTTCTTTCTTCTTTTCTGTTTTAAAGGCTGACTCCCTCATACTTGGCTTCTTCTGTGGGAGCCTCATCTCATACGTTGTTAGATTTCCAGGTAGCTAGTTCATGGTCAAGGTTTCCCAATCACCTGTTTCTTCTATTGCAGACACCTTGGGGTTAAAATTGGGTGGAAGAGATCTTAGAATATTTTGTACAATTACAACTTCTTTTATGGTTTCCCCTAGAGCCTTCATGTTATTTACTATTTTTGCAACCCTTAGAAAGAAGCTTCCAATGTCTTCATCATCATTCATTTTTAAGTTCTCAAACTGGGCTCTATAGACTTGAAGTTTGGCAGTCTTTACCTTCTTGTCTCCCTCATGGATGTTCTCTAGGGTATCCCACATCTCTTTAGTAGTGTCTTTGTGCATTACTTTCATAAACTCTGCCTCACACAATCCATTTAACATGGCATTCATGACTTTTGCGTTAGCTACAAAATCTTCTTTGGTTTATTTCTCTGAGTTAGTTGCCTTTGGGGCATATCCTAATTCCACATCAGCCCAAACTTCTATTCCTAAATACATTATGTATGTCCTCATTTTGATTTTCCAGAAGGCATAATTTGCACCAGTGAAAAAAGGGGCTTTATTGGTTGAGCATCCTTCTTTACTAGCCATCCTGGGAACCTAGGATCTCCTTTCAGTTGTTAAACTGATACAAAAGGAACTTGGCTCTAATACCAAATTGTTGAATATTTGGTTAAACTGAGAGGGGGGGGGGGGGGAGGTGAATCAGTTTAACACATGCATTAGATTTTTAAATTTTATCAAGCTTATTTACAACTTAATATGTGAACAGACTTAAAATGTTGCAGCAAGTATTAAATTAATGTGACATCAACCTTATTGTGAGAGAAGTAAACAATTAAACAGATTGAGTGGATCATATCAACATATAAGCAACACACATAGAGACAGTATATGTAAGTGGAAACCCATAAAGGGAGAAAACCACATCTTATTATTTTTGTGATGCAAAGGCAAGCTCCAACTCCCTCTCACCACTGTTTTTGTGCAGGCACCAACCTACAGGAGGCTCCAACCTTAGTCAGCTACAACTGACAGCTATCAAGCTTCAACTTGATAGGGAAGCTCCAACTTCCTCAATTTATCAAAAGAAATGTTTGCTGATTTACCTCAGATATCAGCTCTGTTCTGTAGCATCTCTTTCTGCTCCTTTCTTCTTTATTTTCTCTGCCTCAATCTTCTATACTCTGCATTCTCTATCCTTACTCTCTCTAACCTCTTTATGAATATCAAGTTGATATTATATATAGAGTTTATCCCATGACTGTTTGTATTCCACAAGGAATTTGGAGTGAACAGCCATGACTCTTTAGCTTCTGCCTTCTCATTCCTTTTTCCAACTCATTAAAAAATTTATAACAATATGTACAAATTTCAATGTTACAGTGGGATTTTTCTTTTCCTTAGGATACTTGCCTTTGCATCACAAACAATATAAAACAATTAAAACATTTACATTTTCAGTTACAGTATATAAACTTCACTCAGCCCTTGGCTTGCTGGTTTTTTCCTTTCTGTTGCTCTCATGCAACTGTCCTGCATAACTTTGTTTACTGCAACTCTGAGCACCTGTGCATGTATACCTGTTCATTACAATTTTAAATCCCTTCCCTGCATACCTCTTCAATTCTGCAGTCTCTATTTACCTCTGTACATATTCTCCAAGCTCACTGTAGTTGTGTATCAGCTGCATATATACCTGTTTTATAATACAGGGTAAAACCCCAATCCCTGAATTTTTCTCTTTGTGCATATAAAAATGCACCTCCTATTTTCTATCCAACACAATTTCCTTATCTGGGAAATTTCGATACTCAGTTTACTAAACTGGTAATTTAATTATGTGGAATCTCCTCTTAAAAATCCCTACCATGAAGATTTTTTCACTGTTAATAATGGCTATGAACCCATAGCTACAGCACTCATGCATATAATATGCTCTCATATTCAAAGAACCCAATCAACCTAGCTTTCAGCTCTTATGTATACGCCTATTTCAAATCTGTGGTAAAAGCCCATTTCATGGATGCAGTCATTTTACATACGAAATCTGTCTAATTAAACTTATGGTGGAAAAACATAGCCAAAACCCCACTTATCATTTGTCGAATTAATACTTGAATATTCGCCCACAACTCAGGTTTTAAAACCAATGATCAATGAACCGTCTTTGAACCCTGCTTCATATGACACTCGGCTCTATTTTTTTTCATATCCAACCATAATATATATAGTAACATATGATACGGCCTTCATTTAAATATTAGGAACATTATAGTAAAACCTACAACTTTGGATTTAAAACCACACAATAACATATACAACATCTTCGGGCCCACAGTACTTCCCTCTCACATCTGACTATTAAGAGGTTATCGCTTTGTTTTGGGATGATTCGATGATAATCGCGCAACCAAACTGCCCTCCTTTTAACTGCTCAAAAGCGCGCGATGAAGATGGGTCCCAGCATTAACTTACCCTGCTCAACTGACAGTAGGAGGCTTATTGCGCCATCCAGGATGATCCGATGACCACAATCCAATCTCGCGTTCATTTCACCATCGATAGTTAACGTGCGATAGCCATGCAATGAGAGAGGTTTCTCCAACACGCTTACGACCACGTGTTAGCTCCTGGAATATATTGTGTTCTAATTGTAAATACAGCTTACCCTATAAAAGCGGTGCGATGAAAACAGTCGGGTGTTCCAAACCCACTGTCACTGTTCACGGCGCTCGTGGTTCCTCTCCTTTTCCCTCAGGGTTTTGTCATGCTCATTTAGTGAGATGCTTCCGCATTATAACCTGATCTTATTCTTGCTTCTAGTTCACACACAGTTTATCATGATTCTTTAACACAGGGCCTTTCCCCGACTCTATCACAGAGTTCCTCCCTTGCACAAGGAATATCCTCCATCTGTTTGGGTATGCATGGTCAATTTCTCTCTAGGCAAGCGCACACAAGTTTGGTTAACTCACAGCCTTCATCTGGAATGCAGACTGGCCACATTCAATACTCTATTCCTGGCTCGGAATAAGTCTAAGCACAATTCAACACTTGTATAACACATCTTCACACAGTTTATTCTCGAAATGAATCGACACACTGCTAGTGGTCAGATATTCTGATTCAAAGGCCTTATATTCTATATTATGTCTCTACATATCTCTGGTCTCTATACAGCCTATGCAGTTCTCTACTGCCTCTGTTCCTTGTCTTCTACTTTACCTTATTGATGATTCAGGTGCTGCTCCTTTGTGCTCCTTTGCCATCAATGACAACATTTCCAACAATTTCAATTTATGTTTTTTTTCCCTAAAAGGTAACCCTCGGTTTATATGAGGGAATTGTATTGGGATTTTATATGATTATTCTATGTGAGAAATAGAGAGGAGACTGTGTGAGAGAAAAGAGGAAATTACAACAAATTTGCAGTAGGTTGTATATCTTCATTATGATGGATAATATAAAAGGAAGAAATGGTTGTTTCTCCATGGACGTATTCCAAATTGGGTGAACCACATATATTTATGTCTCTCTTGTCTTATGATTTTTTATGTTTTTGTTTCTGCAATATTTTATGTGTTCCATTTCTCTATTATTTAATTTATACAACTGAATAGTGGGCTCTAGACTCCTATAGTTATTTCCTTAAAAATTCAGCTGATAAACCACCCTTTGAGTGAGATAATTCTCCTAGAACTGAGCCAAATCTTCACTGAGCCTTGGATGAATCTGTAACACCCTCCTCCCACATTTACCCAAACTAACCGGTCCACTGGGGTAAAATTGTAATGAGAGGCCACTATGATGTGATTTGACATCCTAGGTTACCTTAAGGAAGTGGAACCGATGGAAAACAACCAAATTGACCTTCTAAACATGCTATATGACCTTCAAGATCCAACCCACCCTTCCAGTTGACCAACCCTCAAGGGAACTCAACATTTTACTAACTTATAGCCCTAGTTGCTCCCTTACCAATACCTCCAAGCGATTGAGAGCCCCAATTTCTCCCATGATCCTTCTTGAGTGAGATTGTATTCTTTTTCTCCGAGTGTTATGCTAGTAATTGTGATATTTAAGGCTATTATCTAGGGCTAAGACCCAGTCATTGCCCAGAAACTTATGAAACTTCCATAACTCATAAAATACATGAATACAATGCTTTTTATAACAAGCTTAGTTAAGGACTTGATTGGACCTTTACTATCCATGACAAAAATTGAATTAAACACGTCACAAATATGCATCCTACATGTTATAACAATAGATATGAGTATAGGGGTATCATACTTATCTAAAAATCGCCAAGAAGCATTGATGCCTTATCATATTAGTTTCAATATCATATATTATTTCATATATTTACTTTTCATTCATTTACAAAAAAAAACATGATGAGAGACACACGTCATCATTGTCATAAAACATACTGAAAATGAGCATATAAACAATAGAAATAACAAGGATACATTAGCCATAATATCCACATATAAACGAATAAACTTACACATTAAATACCACATAGCAGTAGCTCTTAATAATAAATGCAAAGGTCAAACACGTTTGAAAATTCCACAAACCACCCGAACATAGATTGGTTGAACCAAGTATTTCTTTCAACCAATCACCCTCAATCCATATTCCAAGAATGAATGTGGGATCTCATGAAACAAATCCAACAAAGCTGAACCAGGGCTTCTAGATGCTAAACCACCTCAACCCTCAACTAATGATTCCACATCATGGTCGAACATCACTAACCATCACCAAATTGGTCTCTACCCAATCTTTCCATGGATCCAGAGTGTTTGATCCAAACAAGGCTCTAGGACTAGTAACTAAATCCATATCTATTGTCAGGCTCCAAAGTGTTTTTCCATGCAAGGATCTAGGACTAGTAACTCAACCCACCAAGGGCTCCAGAGGATTTGTCCAACCAAGGCTCCAGGACTAGTAACCAAACCTAAGTTGTTAAAAGGATCTAGTGCATTTTTCCAACCAAGGCTATGGGAATTAATAACTCAACCCTCGACCAAAGGAAAATGAGAACCAACCATAAAACAAAAGGGAAATACTACCACAACACCACGTTTAGCCAAGAATATGGAAACTCTAGGCAAAACCACTGTCAATCCAGGAAATCGTACATGCGAATGAAATATCATGACTAAAAAATCATGTGCATGTTCCATGTGTGCCTAAACTAGTAAGGAAATCATACATGCAACTCAGTATCTGCAAGAAAAACTCATTGTAGCTTTTGATATTGATTTCCTCTTATTATTTCTTGCTTCTCCTTTGACTTATTTCTCCAAATCCTAAGTATTCCACACTCCTCCAATGGTGCTCCAAGAAAACTCTAATTTTCCAAGAGTATGAGAGAGAGAGAGAGAGAGAGAGAGAGATGAAATGAGAGATCCAAAAACTAAACTGACAAAAAGGTAGCAACTGATCCTAAGAAGCCTTTTTATTAATGAGGCCTCTATTTTCTCAATTTTCAATTATTTTCCTTCATTTTTCTCCTCACATGCAACCTATGACCTTTCACCTTCCTTTTCTCCTATTTTCCATTATTTTCATAAATAAAATTCCAATAAATGGTGCATGCCTTTCCAAAGCCTTAGTCATTGCCTTTGTCAATTTCCATAGCCGTAATGAACCATATGAACACAACACTAGGATGTTTTTCCCAACATTAATCTTGGAATACGTGTCCCATGAGCATGGTTATTATGTTTCCTTTATTAACTTTTTTACATGGATTTTTTACCAATATTGTTACAGAACCCGCCCCCTTGGTGGAACACTGTCCTTGGTGTTCAATGACACCTACAACCAACAAGACTGCTGAAAGAAAAACATACTACCCATGGAGCTTTATAACTTAACTCGTTGCAGCATTTACAATGACCAACCTGTTGAAAAGCAACCAACATGACAACATAACTACATAACAAACATAATCAAATGACACCCATACCACTTATTGGAGCTTTATAACATAGCTCATGGAGGTATTTACATCCATATACATATGTACATAAGTCAAAAAATCACACCAAAACATATACCAAAAAAATATATCAAGGCCATTCTCTCAACCAATGAATAAATAAGGATACATAGCATGTGTCTGATCTATGATCTCCCATGTAGCTTCATTGGGCCCAAAGTGCTTCCATTGCACTTTAACCTGCTCAATTGCTCAGTTCCAAAGGATGAGCATATTTCTCTGCAAAATCCACTGCAATTCTAATTATAATTCTCCCTCTGGATCCACCTACAATATAAACCAGTCAATCACATGATAAACATCTTTAAAATTCTTCTTAAGAAATGAAATATGGAAAACATCATGGAATTTCACTGTCGGAGGCAGTGCAAGTCGTTAGGCTACTGGTCCAATCCTTTCAATAATCTTGAAAGGTCCACAATAATGAGGTGCCAACTTGGCACATGATTCAATCCACAAGGAGCTCTTCTTGGGATTTACGTGCAACTACGCATGTTCCCCAACCTAAAACTCCTTAAACAACCTGTTCCAATATGCATATATTTCTTTCTATCCTATGTTTCCTTTATATTCTTCTTGATTACATTAATTTATTGTTCCATTTCTTCCACCATATCTGGTCCTATCAATACCATGTTAACTAGAGCACTCCAACTAATAGGAGTATTACAAATCTGACCATAAAGTGCCTTAAACAAACTCATCCTCAATGATTCCTGATACTCATTGTTTGAAGAAAACTCAACTAATGGAAGTTACTCCTCCCACTTTATTTTTTGATATGTCATATACATCCTTAACATGTCCTCTAGAATCCTATTGACCCCCTCTATCTTCCCATCTATCTGCAGATGATAATTTGTGTTTAAGGCCAACTCTATACCCAAACCTATAAACAACTCTTTCCATAATCTCAAAGTGAACTTAGCATCCCTATCTGACAAAATATTATTCATAACACCATATCCTAACTACATATCTGATGAAAACCTATGATATATCATTATCTGAATATGTAGACTTCACTAGATTGAAATGTGATACCTTTGTAAACCTATCAATCCCCACCATAATTGAATCATTTTTTCTAGATGTCCTGAGAAAACATCTGATAAAATCCATAGAAATTACCTCCCATTTCAACTGGAATAAAAAATAGGTTATAATAATCCACATGGGTGCTTACACTATGCTTTTACATGTTGGAAATCCAAGCACCTAGCTACAAATTTTGCCACTTCCCTCTTCAAATTCTACTAGTACCAAAACTTCTTTATCATTGTCAATGTCTTCTGATATTTTGGATGACCTGAATGCGGTTTCACATGAAGCTCTCTCAAGATATTCTTCTTGAGCTCAGTACTATCTGACACATATATCTTATCCTTAAATATGATCAAGCCAACTGTCGTGAGGTGATAGTCTACATTTTGTGCACCTGTACCTACACATATACTTGTACATGTACTTGTACCTGTACTATGTTGTAACATGTGCTTGAGCTCCATGTACATGTTATCTTGTTGACGTACCTGTAAGATCATATCTTGTAAATTTTTCCCATAATAACTCATAGTCGTTATATGATTCACCTTTATCCACCTACTAAGAGCATCTGCAAGCCTATTTTCTTTACCCTTGATGTACTTGATCTCAAATTCGAACTTAATAATTGTGTCCAACCATCTAGCTTTCCTAGCATTCATATTCAACTGGTCAAACAAGTATCTCAACCCACTTATATCACTCATCAGTATGAACCTCCTGCCAAGAAGATAGTGCCTCCACATATTTAATGCATGTATGATCGCTACCAACTCAAGATCATGTGTTGGAAAATTATTCTCATGCTCATTCAATTTCCGTGACTCATAGCACACTACATGTGCCTCATACATAAGGACTCCACCAAGTCATCTCTTGAAATCATTTGTACATACCACAAACTCTTTGTCCAGATCTGAAATCTTTAGAATTGGAGCATTTGTCAACAATTGCTTCAACTGCTCAAAACTGGTTGCACGCTCCTCTATCCATTCAAATTTCTTACATTTACTTTTCAATGGTGTAATAGGATAAGAAATATATGATAAGTTCCTCATGAACCTGCTGTAATAAGTTACCTATTAACACGATAAAGGACCTTACCTCATCCACATTCCCGGTAACTGCGCACTCCATCATAGCTTTTAGGATTTTCTGGATACATTTCTATTCCTTCCTTGAAACCACATGTCCCAATTAATGTACCTCTATCTGAAAGAAGATACACTTATTTTTCTTAACATACAACTGATGTTGTCTCAATAATCTCAATATTTTTGCCAAGTATTCGACATGCTCTTCTTCATTTTTATAATATAACAATATATTATCAATTAATGTAATAACAAACTTGTCCATATAAGGACGGAACACGCTATTCATCAAGCGCATAAAATGGTTGGAGAATTATTCAAACCAAATGGAACTACAACAAACTTATAATTCCCATACCTAGTCCTGAAATATTTCTTGTAAATTTCCTCTTCTTTGATGTGTACCTAATGGTATCCTGATCTCGTATCAATATTCGAGAACATTGTTGCTCCCTTCAACTGATCCAACAAGTCTTCAATCCTCAGAAATAGATGACTGTTCTTGATGGTCACCTTGTTCAACTACCTTTAATCAATACACAACCTAAGAGTACCATCCTTCTTGTAAATTTGTGTAACTAATATCAAATTCCACATTGGACAGCTCAGATGATTAAGATAATAATTTAATTAGATTCCTCTTTTCTAGATGATCAAAATCAGCTTATATATTTCCCAAATAGGTTAAGTATAAGTTAAGTTATGAATTAGTTAATTATCTTATGGTTCTGCCTAACCACATGTTGATCCGGTCAAAGCCTCAAGCAGACACTCAAAAATTTACAAAGAGAAGCGACCTCAAGTTAATTTGCACACATTCGATCATGAGATATCCTACATGATATTTTTGTATTTGGTCATAATTTATGTTTCTAGCTCGCACGGGTACGTTGACAGGAGCTCGTGAAAAATTTTGAGATCAAAAAAGTGATCACGCATCATATTTGGGTGATATGAAGCAAATCCGTAGGTAGGAAAGGCTATGGTAGTGGTCCTGTTGAGTAGAGTAGTAGTCTTAGAGTGTTGTGCCCACAGCCAAGGAGGCAAAGCCACTAGAATAGCTTGTTAAGGGCGTGACCTAGCTCATGAGATTAGATCAGTTTGATCCGAAGTGGAGCCATGGGAAGAGAGTGGTGTGGTAGTGGCTCAGATCCGCAAAGTCGTGGGTTGAGTGTGTTAAGGCCGCAACTCAGAGAATTACTGGGCAAACATAATCTAGTTCACCTTCAGTTGATTTCACAGTGCTTCCATACATCATTCGTTCAATCACAGTTGTGTCAGAGCCATCATTAATAGCCTCATGGATTCAGATCTAGGACTTCAAAGTTGAGATCACTTGGTGATCTATCAGATCCATGTTTTGGTATTATAGATTCGTTGATCTCTAGATCAGATTTGTTTGTTTCCACCCTAGATGTATCTTTGGTCCTCATTCAGTATCAGTCATGTTTATCAGTTTTCTATGGCTAGTGTCAGTGCATTTCATTTCTCAGACTCAGTTTTATTCATGCAGAAGTATGTGTATCGATTTATTGTGTATAAGCTATTTATTTTCTACATCATAAAGATATGTACTCATGGATCATTGTACTCTTGTTTCTAAATCACTTTATTACAATCTAAGAAGAATAATTTCCAAAGTTTTCCCCATAGTGGGTTTTTCCCTGGTCTCAAACCAATGTTGGTGTCTCTATGTGTTCATGCTTATATTCCTTTGATATTTTTACTTTATGTTTCTTAGATGATCATTATGATGATGGTGTTTTTATTTCTACATATTTATATATTATGATGGTTAATAATACATATCTATACAAAGGAATAATTATTTGAGGTGAATATAGCATGTTAATGATGAAATGTAACTATCAAAGTAAAAAACAATTTTTCTTTATGAAAAAATAGCATGAGATTAGAGTTGGTTGAAGAAAATCCATGGAGATCACCCCAAGGAGACACTTCTATGGAAGCAAGCATAGGATGGTAGAGACCTAAAATAATTCTAGTACATGAAGAAAACCCTAGGAAGTTAGTGGATAAGGGTTTGAGAGAAACCTTGTTTTATGGTATAATCTTGAGATTTGGTATGTGAAACCCTCCCATGGTCTATGTGGAGATGCTCAAGTACTTGGGATCGATTTGACAGTTGACCTAGTTATTAATAAAGTTTTTTATTGAAGGAAACATTGTTTAATTGTCTATGGATGACTCTTGAAGGTTGGTTTGATAGGAAGAGGATCATCTCTCATTGAAGATAAGTATTCCTTCACTTATAACCCTTACTCTTAATTATTCTTATGGATTTGATTTCTATGATTATTGTTACTTCCCACATGTATATTTGAGCACCCTGGATATATCTAACCTCCATGATGAGATGCGATGAGTGGATCTCTCTTGAGGATATTTAGAAATATAGGAAAGATGGCTAGATTGGGAAATGCGGGAAAGTTGGCTAGATCTGGAAAAGGAAAGTTAGCTATATCTAGAAAAGGAAATATGACTAGGTCTTCAAAAGGTAAAGAGCCACTTGACCACTGAAATTTTCCTATGTGAAGGTGCACAGGTAATACCGCTAGGAATGAATGGTATATTATGTTAATG
Source organism: Pinus albicaulis (assembly GCA_034641835.2). Taxonomy (NCBI): domain Eukaryota; kingdom Viridiplantae; phylum Streptophyta; class Pinopsida; order Pinales; family Pinaceae; genus Pinus; species Pinus albicaulis. The sequence continues at coordinate 1,220,329,721 of CM076584.1, read as the reverse complement.
ATATCATTTAGCTACAACATAGGCTGGCTAGGTAAGCCATATGATATATTGAGAATATCTACTTCTTAGATGGCTTATGCATGCATATGAATTATCGGGATATATGTTTCCTATGAAGAAATTGTGCACCTGGTATTGAATGGTTTGATCATTCTGCAAGAGTATTTGATATGATTGTTGATAATGGATATAGTGGCATAACCTAATGGCTAACATCTATTGTTTTGAGATCCTTATTCTGATTTTAGTGAATGGTACTCTTGATTCTTGATATACATAAGATCTATTGAATCTCTTATAGAAGGTTACCTCATTGATATGGTGAAGATAATGTGTGTGATAAGCATGATGGAAGCTCATAGAAAAAGAGTGATTTCACATTGATGGTTTATCGATTAATCTAAATTGATCCTATTGATTATGATATGCATGGTATTAGAAACCGTGATGATAAAGGTATATATGTGAGATTGATGTTTTAGATCTTTGACTATTTGCATTATAGCATGCAATGAAATTAAATGCTCTAACTTGATGTATTGTTATTGGATCTTAATATTGTGTTGTCACATTAGCCTGTCACCCTAATATTTCAAGTCCAACCCTTGATGAAATATTGATGATCATGATAGATATGTGTTTATGATCTAATAGATCTGTTATTTCTTGATCCCTGTAAAGACAGGTTGATGAGATGAATGAAGTGGATTCTCATTCAGAGGGAGAATCACTATCCTAATAGATTCTCTTTCATGTTGACAGTATATGTCTCATTGAAATGTGATTTAAGTATCTGAAATTGTTAATATACAATAGATTTCTGAGTCTCATTTATGCAAAGGAAAGCTCATAGATGTGATTATGCCTGAAATACATAGAATTTAAGTTTTGTACAATTAATTCACTCTCTACTCTGAATCCATGGATCTTTGATATGTCGTGTCATTTTGAACTGATTTCAGGAATTGCTATAATTAAGCATGAAATCAGATGATCACTTGGAAGATGTTAGTTATGCAGATGTATTACATATTCCAATAAGTTATGTCGACTAGCAAATTTCTTATTTTTGAACTGAACTTGTGTGTGCAGGTGACCAAGACATTTATATGGATATGTCATTATGTTTCAGGATTGTGCACCATATTCTGGTTGATTGATATTGATAAAATGTGATATAATGCTTAATGATTAAGAGATGTCTAGATTTATAGATCTTACCATTATTGCACTTTTGGATTTGACATGATTTGATCAGGTGATGGTTGATTTTCCCAGATGACTATGTTGTGTGGGCATATTAACCTTCAATGTTGTATGTGAGTATACATACGTATGGTTATGTATTGGCCTCATTGTTCCTAGAATAATGGTTGTTGTGACTTTGTATGAACATGCATGACTTAACCATGATGTCTATGCACTTATATCTAACGATGGAAATGGATTGTAATGACATGATTAAAATTAAATACTTGAGAACCTGACATGAAATGAAGTCAAGTCTTGATATGTGCGCTACCTGTCTCTGGTTGATAGAATTGATACCATGAAATCAATGTCTTGGATAATAGTTTTGAGTGGCTTCTAAACTTGGATGAGCTGATTTTGTTGACACAACATTGATATGAGTAAGGTTGGATATGTTGGCATGATAAGGCCCTAGGCTCATAGAGAGTGTTGCATGATGAAAACTCCTTGATTCATATTTTTTTTATATGTGACTGTTACCTAGTGAAGTCAAGAGTGTAATATCCCAAAAGGGATAATGCAGTAATCAAAAAAATAATATAAGAACCACGGAAATTTAAACAAGTAATCTAAAGACACTATACAAATGCGCATAATAGTTTACCCATTTTATTAACAAAGAGGTGGATAAACAGTACAACAGTGCTCAAAATATGAGACACTCAAGAAAAAGAAATGGCCTAGAATGACCCTAAAATGCTCCCACAAGAGGGACTGCATAACTGCTGGACTACTGGAGGGAATATTGTGTTGTTCCTACAACAAATGTTAGGACTACAACTACCGAAAAAATACAAAAGTGTAGATTTGGAAATTCTGGAGCTCTAATGATGCTGAAACTTTAGATCCGGGCTCTATGATGAATACCTAAGATAACCTAGAAAGGATTCCCATATCTAACAATCTTGGAAAATCGCCCTCTTAGGCTCTACAAATATGACTGTTGAGTATGAAGATCTGAAGCATAATCTGAATAATGATGGCTGAAATATGATGTACAATCATATCTATTATTGAAGGGTTTATCCCTTCACTAGATCCTCAAGCTAGAAGCTCAATCTCTAGCTCCTCTTTCCTCCTACACTGAATGTTTCTGATGAAGAATCAATAGCTGAAGAAAATTGCGCTCTCAAGGTGGGAGAGTCTCAAACCTGCTGCTAGATAATGCAAATCAGCTCTTGATTGATGGAAACCATGAATACAAAGTGAGGATATGGTCCCTCATAGGATTTCTAGCTGAAATACTGGAAACTTCCTTCCTCTTTCAAATCTGCAAGACTGGACTTTGCAATCCTTGAGGGGACTGCTACTGCATGGAGGTATGAAATTTTAGCCTGAATGCTGGATATAGATCTAGTGATCCTAGAATACTAAACTTGAAGAAAAAGGTGAAAGGATAAATCCTCCATCTGTTTCCTAGCTGAAATACTAGAATCAACCACCACCTCTCAAACCCTCAATCAGGAATGCATTATTTCTGAGACTGAATGTGAATATGAGAGTGGTTGAATGTGGAACCAATTCCTGATGATGTATGGCAGTTCAAAGAAACCTTCCCATAGTAGGCACTCAAAGTCCCCCATGGGTAAGGGTGGGATTTCTGCTCGGAAACACCCGTGTGCTAAACAACACTTCATACTTAGCTAAACAATATAAGTGTGCATAGAAATGTCGCACGACAAATCTAGATCTAAATAGATCAAAAATAATAATCCAATGGTTGTATATCTGCATGGTGTTACATTTGTTGTCTCATGGCCATACACAATGTTGAACTCATATTCTGGCATTGTACTGAATAGGACTTTTCTCCTCCCATCTTCTAAAACTACACACTTTAACACAAAGTGTTGGGTATATCTCAACCATGATAAATTGAGATAGTTATGCATCTTCTCCTTGATTAATTCAAGGGTCCTCTGTGCATGATAATTTGTTGCTCCAAATCTGTAAGGTGCTCTAATCCTTGGTTATGCAATGGATCTGATGGCATGGTCTCACAAATCTCAATATGAGGTACTGAAATAATATGAGATGAAAGTGTATGCAAACCTTGGATAAGCTTAATTTCGGGAACATCTTGCACATATACAAGAGTTCCTTCCATTGGTGCAATGGTCTCTCCAACTACTAGTACTGATGATGGTTTCTCTTCTACAGTACCAACGCTGATATCTACCTCCTCCTCCTCATGCATCACATGAATCATGCATGGGGCTCCAAATTTCATGAGCTTAAGACCATCTTGCAAATATTAAAGTGCTCTTCCTCCTGATGCAGTACTATTGCAGCTAATGGTGGTGGTAAGGGCTCCTCTTCTACAGTAATAATGCTGACATCTTCCTTTGGCTTCTCATGTATCATCTCATCAATGATGGGAAGTGCCTCAATGTGAGGTGTCTTTGGTTTCCTTCTACCAAACTTATTCTTTAGTCTTTGAATGAAATCTACATAAACAGACACTTTCATATGTGACAAATGACTGAACCACCAAACTCTTGCTTCACCCTCTAAGTGAAATTCTACAATCTCCATAGACTCTCTTTCTACTACAGATATAGTTGAAATAATGTAGCTAACTCTTCCCTCCAAGCCCTCAATGTTATAGTGGGAGATCCATCAAATGTAGGCAAAAAGAATCTATGTCGCTTCTTCTATTTCTATTTCAGGATCTCCTCTCCTCTTTGAGTTGCAAAATTTTTTGGAGAGTTAGATTCTCCTTGAGAGCTCTAGGCTGTGGTTTGTACTCGGACATATATTTACTTAGGGTCTCATACCCCAAGTCTCGTTCTTATTCATAGCATTCACCTTCCTTCTCAAAGAAAGGGGATCTAGTAGAATGTTGTGGAGATCTAAGCATTGTCGGTTTCTTTTGCTGCTGATAGGAAGTGCTTGTACCTTCCTCATCAAATCTTCTTGGATCCTTCCTTTGTCTTTCTCTCTTCATTTGTTTAACCTCCTCAAAGAGATATTGCATGGATCTAAAGATAAGAGTGGTAGAACTCCAACCCTCTGTCATTTATCGATCTCTACTATATGTTCCTTCTTTTGATGTTAAAGGTGAAGTGCCCACAAGCTGAGCCAAAGGTCATGCCCTAATGGCACTGTAATATCCCAAAAGGGAGAATGCAGTAATACAAAAAAACAATATAAGAGCTAAATCATTGTAAACAAGTAATCTAAAGACACCATACAAATGTACATAATAATTGAGCCATTTTATTAACAAGGAGGTGGATAAATAGTACAACAGTGCTCAAAATATGAGACACTCAAGCCAAAGAGATGGCCTAGAATGACCCTGAAATGCTCCCACAAGAGGGACTGTGTAATTTTTGGACTGCTCGAAGGAATAATGTGTTGTCCCTGCTGCAAATTCCAGGACTGCAACTACCGATAAACTATAAAAGTGTATATCTAGCAGTTTTGGAGCTCCGATGATGTTGAAACTTTACATCCGGGATCTATGATGAATACCCAAGATAACCCAAAAAGGATTTTTAGATCTAAAAATATTGGAGAATCACACTGTTAGGCCCTGTAACTATGACTGTTGGGTATGCAAATCTGAAGCATAATCTGAAGAATGATGGTTGCAATATGATGTACAATCAGATCTATGCTTGAAGGGTTGATCCCTTCACTAGATCCTTAAGCTTGAAGCTCAAGATCTAGCTCATATTTCCTTCTCCACTGAATGTTTCTGCTGAATAATCAACAGCTAAATAAAATTGTGTTGTCAAGTAGGGATAGTCTCAAGCCTACTACTAGATAATGCAAATCAGATCCTAATTTATGGAAACAGTGAATAAAAAGTGACGATATGGTCCCTCATAGGATTTCCAGTTGAAATACTGGAAACTTCCTTCCTCCTTCAGATCTGCAAGACTAGACTATGCAATCCTTGAGGGGACCACTGCTGCATGGAGGTATGAAATGTTGGCCTGAATGCCAAAAATAGATCTACTACTTTTGGAAGACTGAACTTGAAGAACAAGGTGAAATGATGAATCCTCCCCCTATTTCCTAACTGAAATTCTAGAAACAACCACCACCTCTCAAACCCTCAAGCAGGAATGTGTTATTCCTGAGACTGAATGGGCATATGAGAGTGGCTGAATGTGGAAAAAATGCTTGATGATGTATGGAATCTAAAATAAACCTTCCGAGAGTAGGCACTCGAAGTCCCCTATGGGTAAGGGTGGGATTTTGGCTTGGAAACACCCATGTGCTAAACAACACTGCAGACTTAGCTAAACAACATAAGCGTGCATAGAAATGTCACATGAAAAATCTAGATCTAAACATAACAAAAATAATAATCCAAAGCCTGCCTTCTATTGTTGCCTTCATCTCCCGTATATTCTTTGTGAGCCTTCCATAGCCCTGGCCCACCTCATAACTATGTTGCACATGTGGGCACTAGCATCCATGAAGATTGTGTTGTATCTCCATGTTCTCCACCATCTCTTCATTTGATTCCCACTATCTCCATCATGTGTACATTAGGTGCACAACTTCCTCCACTATCTCATCATTAGTTCTCTATGATCTTACTTTTAATGCACCATGATCTCAGTTGACTTCCTCTAAGATCTCCATGATTTTACATTGATGATCTGTGATCTCCACTCTTCCTTCAATTAAGAAGCTACTCCACTACTCCATAATGCAGATCTATCTTTAAAATATCCACATACACACATCAAAAGTGGATTGTATTCATCTATCGGGTTTATGTGTCCCTCCACCCTCTTATTTACTTAATTAATTATGAAAATTAAGAACTCTAATATTCCAATTAACATATGGAAAATTGGAAATATTACAAGCCAAGGTATGGCCTTGATTTGTAATTATGGCTTTGATTATACATACTGATAATATATCCTTGGCAGGTGATGAGCCTTTGAAAATATAAGTAAGAGGGAAATTACTTTTGAATATCGTAGTGATGCATCATGGCATGATGAATTGATTTATTGATTTTAGGAAATAAATTCCATATAGAAAGACTGTTGAAATGTCTTTGTGTAATGTAAATCCTTGGATACTTTGATTTAAAGTTCAAATGTTGATTGAACATGATATGGCATGTGTTAGTTGGTTTAAGCATTGATTTTCCATTTTGAACATTCATCCATATATGATATGTATAAAACATGATTAAAATCATGATTGAGCTTCTTCATTCAGAATCAAACATCTTTTATTTGGTTGAGATATTTCTCCCATGATATGTAGTTGCATGACTAAACTAATGATGCTTGGGATTAGTATTGACGAGCACATTTGGATATGGCCTTAATATGAGATCTTCCATGATATCTTGGACGAGAGGTCAATAGCACAACCGAGGTCGGATACAATGCCGCTAGCAAGGCTAGTTTTGAGGCATGATGTAGAAGCTCCTTAGAGAGATGATCAAGAATGATCTGGATAAGCCATGGATACACTATGATGATAGAGAATCCCTAATATGTATAGTTTGGACTGTGATTTCTCCATTTGAGACAATGAAATTGTTCAAAACAATTTGACGCTTGTGATTGACTCCTCCGTGAGAGGGAGGATGATTATAGTATCCATGTGACCTCCATGAGATGGAGGATGGTTATGGTATCTTGTTTCTACTGGTATCTTTTTGTGATTTACAAGATTATGTATGTTCTAACATAAAACTTGATTTCATGTCATGTAGCTACATGAATCAATAGATACTAGATGAGATCAGCGTTGATCGAAGACACTGAGTCAGATCTTCCTCCCTAACTGATCTCCCGGGGCATGGAATTTTTATGAAGGGATCCTAGGGTTGAAGGAACTCTAGACAATAGGGTCGAAGAATTTTCTCCCCTATCTATCACCCGTGGGATGTGTGTGATACTTTTTTGTTTTGAAAATTCGAGTATTTCCTCCAATTTGGTAATTTAAAAGTATAGCGTAGGTGGCATCATACCCAAAATCAAGGCTTGTCAAGAATACCTCTATGTTTGGCTAACGGTCATCGATGGGAAAATCAGTAAGAAACAGGACGTGTTGAGAGTGAGCTCCCCGGTGTAAAATAACCCTATGTGATTTTGGGTTGAGAGTAAGCTACCTGATGTGACACCAAAGTCAAGATGGTCTCCCTTGCGTGGATGGGTATCCTATTGTTATATGGGGTTGTACATGTTGGAAATACTATGGGGGGGGTGAATCAATATTTCTTTTCAATTTTTATTTTTCCCAGTTAGAACACTTATATTTAGAAAAAAAAAATGAAAAATAAGAATAAATTATTTTATTAATTTATTATTTATAATAAATAGAGTAAAATATATCTAGGGCTCCAACCTTAGATGAAAACACTGATCTTGAATCTCCCAAGCTCCAACCTGTATTTTCCAAGCATTGACTTGGTCTTCCAAAGCTCTAACCTTATCAATTATGAGGCACCAACCTCAAGGGCTCCAAACCAGTTGCTGGTTCAGGCTCCATCCTGGTTTCTTGAGGAATCCTATCCTCTAGGGCTCCAACCCTCAAATTCAATTCATCAAGATGTGTTTAATTATTCATCACGGATCCCAATGTCTTCTTCCACGAGCCTTTCAATATTCAGCAATGCCTTCACTTAGCCTCCACGTCACTTCATCAATGACAGCCTTGTCTTCTTAGAAAGTGTCACCACTACTCCTCATATTAACTAAGAAAGGTATTCAAGATCACTTCATTATGACTTAGGCATCATGGTCTCCAAGATTGACTTCAAGGATAGCTAGGGCTTCTCAACAATGTTTCTATAATAAATCTTCACTAAACCCCAAATTCTGCACCAAATAATTCTTGTAAGGATTCTTTAATGTACCTCAACACTTCTACTTCAAGGATGCTTCAATATGTCTCCAATAGTTCTCTAATGAAAAACTCCTACAAGTCTTCTATCAATGCTCCAAGTGATGCTAAAGAAGACTCTTCTCAAAGACCGCTTCTAGATTTTCTCCAAGGTTGCTTCAGTGTCTGCTACAAGGATATCTTCAAAATGTCATAAATAGAATTCACTGTTCATGGATTCTCAAGGTCTAGAATTAGGCCTATACCATAGATCCAAGCCTCTTGCAATTATAAGCCCTTTTCCAAAACTTTATCCATAGGTCCGAGCTTCATATCTCCATAGAATTTTCTCCATTGATTTGAAAGCCTCGATAAACCTAGTTATGATCCAATCAATGCTACAATCACAATTTGTCTAGCACAGATATATGTAGGTACATGACCGAGCTTATACACTCCTCCTTCAATCAAGATCTCCACAGAATTACTAAAAGACTATTTGAGGTGGAGACCATCTTCACATATCCAAGCTGAGGTGAGGAATTTTACCACAGCTAAAATTTTGAGGGAATACTGCCACATTTCTGAGATTCAAACAGTTACTTAGATGTCATTGTTCTTAATTCTTCAACCAATTCGAGCACCACAATCATTAACAGGTTTGAATGAGGTCTCCACTGTAATGATGGTAGGTTCGAGGTTAGTTATGTAGCTTAATCCTTCTATTTGTGTAATCTGAGTCAAGTCTTCCTATAGCCTATTCTACTGTATCGCATCATGTCTATTAATTAATCTGAGCTTCTATAGATAATAGAATTCAACCAAACGATGTTCTATCCAGCCTTTAATCGAGTCACTGTGAGTAATAATAGGTTTGAACCTTAAAATATCCCACATGAGACTGTAATATATTTATAATTCAAGTTTTACTGAACTGAAATCTACCCAAGGTTCTGTTATGTCTAAGTGTATTGTGGCTTCTTGGAGATGTCCAAATTTTGTGGTTGTTGTAGCTCATTTTTTACCAGTGATGTCCTAGCCCTTACACCTATATCTACTTCATGATCATGTTCATTGTTAATTACCAAATCAAAATTTCAAAGATGCTTCCTTTTCTCGACCTTTAGTATTTCATTGTTGCTATAAATATATTCATATAATTTTTTACCAAAATTTGTGATTAAAATGAGGATATGCGGTCGTATATTTATAGTGGTTTATAAAATTTTAAAGGACGCATCTATTTGGAGGGAGTCTGACATGAATGTGTGAACGTAGGTTGGTTGGCCAAAAAATAATATTTTTTGAACTTAAAAAATCATTTTCTCTTAGGATATTTGGATTGAAGATCTGAGTGAGGGCTTGTTAGAAAGTGGGAAATATCCTCTTTAATATGGTATAGGACTCATTGTGGTAGGATGCCTCCAATGTGTCAAAACTTAATTTTCTTTCTGACCATTTTTTATTGTTTCTATGTATAAGGTGTTTTGGATAGAATGAGTTCATTAGGGATTCTCCATTTTCATGTCTTCAACTATGTCATCATATCATTTCCATTTCAGCATATGTTCCTCCATGTCATCATCAAGTGTAGTCATTCATGTATGTCATCATCAAGTATAGACATCCATATGACATTAAGTCCTCTAATAGTGCAACATCCATCAAGAGTATATGTTTTTAGGGCTTCTTTATGAAGAGGAAGGATACATGAGGTTATGGCATCTTCCTGTTTTAAGAATAATGCTAGTTTAAGAACTTTCATTACGATCAATGGTCAACTAGGGAAACATCATGCCTTAATAATTTTCCATCACTAACAATGCCATATTGACATCAATGACAACCTTGACTAACAATATACCCTTTTGTCATTGATGGAAATATTATTTCCCTTCAACATTCTCTCCCCCTTTGACATCAATGTCAAATGGGTTACCCAAGTAATCCCCCCATCAAGCTGCTTCTCTTCATCATATTTTCTTCATTAATAATAGTTCATCATAGGTATGTTTCTCTCCTTATCATTTTTCTCTTCCTTCTGGAAATGAGGTCCATGGTAGATGTGTTTTCATTTCTTTATGTGATGAGCCAACTCCCCCTGCCTACATAAAATTCTCTAGGTATTATTTTTACTCAAGAAATATTGTTGCTTTGTGATCAAATGGAATACATCTTCAACAATGGTCCATCGGATGAGAAGGGATTATGTTCTTCACTGGAGTTGCTTCCGAGAGATGATCTATCAAAATATGATTGTCCAGGTAGGAATCACAAGGATTTCGTAGGGACCTTTCATGGATAGCTTCTATAAGAATGCTCAAGAATAAAAATCTCCCCTAATTGTATTCATGGTTTTTTTTTTGGAAGAGTCTATCACCAAACAGTTGGAATATTGCATCTTCCAAGGATGTATTCATCAATTCAACAACATGTGTTGTTGGTTGGAGTGTTCAAGAGAATTTCGAATCGAATTTGGTTCCTTCTCCATACTTGTGTAGCTTTATTATTTGTCTTGGTTTTCATAGTTTTAACTTGTTTATGGACCCAATTCAAGTTACAATCACGAGTTATATGTCCACTTTTATGTCAATTGAAGCATTCCATCTTATGCATGAATGAGGAAGCACGAGTTCTTATTGAAAATTTTCTTTAGGAGAATGACAGAGACCATTATATTTTTCCGTGTGGTATGCCCTACAATCCTTTTCCATGCCCCCAAAATTTGTACAAGTATAGAAATAACCAAAAAATATAATTTTGTACCTGGAGGATGGAGATTGGTTTTATGTACTTCCAAAGTTATTCTTTCTTGGGATTCCTTCTTGATATCCATTGCCTCTTGCATCTTTAACACCTTCATATATTCTTGGAGTAGAATGTCTACCAATGTCATCTTGACTCTTCTCCATGCCTTTGTTGAAACTAGGAGCATCAATATTTCTTCCAAGATTTTCCACATCCTTATTGTTTGGAGCATTATTTTTTGCACCATTCTTATTGGAGGTTTTACCTACATATCTAAGACCTAATTTAACAAGGGGGAATATTTTATGAATTGGGATGTCATCAAGGGTTTGAGAAATCTTCAATTTCTTACTCAACAAGTCAACTTTCTTTTCAGAAGAGAAAATTTCTCCTTTCAAATTTTCACGATCTTCATCTGTCATAAATAGTTGCTTCTTCATTTATTCCATCATCCTTGTTACTTCATGTGTTTCGATTTTTAGAGAGATGACATTTGATTTAAGTAGGAAAAACTCTTCATTATTTTATTTTAGCTGACATGCCATAGAATTTCTTCCTTTTCTGCTTCATCGACTTGTCCTTCTATGAGTGCCAAAGCGTCCATCACCTTCTCAGCTCCTTGTTCTTGTTTCTTTGTCTCTTCTAGTTGAGATCTAAGGGATGATACTTCTTCCTTGTATTGACCAACTTGTCCTTTAATTTTGTTCAAGTCTTCATTTCTTTGTTCAAGATGGCTTGATAAATTTTCTTCCCTTTTCTTTGCCTTATTCAATTGATTTGTCATGGATATGACTTCTTCATGATGCTTTCTCTTGTTTAGATGAACTTCCTCCTTAATCTTGGTGAGCTCCTAATCTCTTTCTTGAACTTGAAGCTTCAATAGGTTAACTTCCTTCCTTGTATTTTCAAGGTCATGATCACCATATTTTTATTGCTTCTTTAGCTCCTCATTCTCCTTTTTCAAAATACTTATCTCCTCTAGGGAAGTTACAAGCTTCACCAAGATATCTTCTTCGAAGTAATATTTATTTTCTTCATCTTCTAGGTCTCCCTTGGCCTTGATTTCTTCACTCTTATTTTCAGCCTCCTTAATGGGTTCTGGATTTTCTACTTGCTTTTCATCATCTTCTTGACTAGTGGTCATGGTTGATGCTCCTTTTGAGTGAATATCTTGAATTTTGTCCCACATACTTTTTACCAATGAACGTTTCTCCATTTTTTCCTTTATAGGATCTGGTAGCCCATTCAAGATTCCCTACGTCACTCTTGCACTATACTCCTTGGATTCTCCTTCCATCATGCTTTTAGTAATCATTGATTCCAAAAATTCAACGCATTAAGCCATTAAGAAATTCCTCATTCTCATCTTCCATATATCAAAGTTTCCATTAAACATTGGAACTTTCCCAAATTGATTTTCTTCGGTTTTCATCGTTGAAGAAGAGACATATTTATAATAATTGGATGTTTTCTTCCTTGGCTATTCCATTTGTGTTATAAATATATACCTTCAAGTTTTTAGACTTTGAGTGAAGGTCTTGGATTTGATACCAATTTTTGGAAATACTGAGGAGGGTAGTGAATCAGTATTTCTTTTCAATTGCTATTTTTACCAGTTAGATCACTTATATTTAGAACACAAAATGAACAATAAGAATAGATGCTTTTGTTAATTTATTCCTTACAATAAATGCAGTACAATATATGTAGGGCTCCAACCCTAGATGAAGACATCGATCTTCAATATCCCAGGCTCTAACCTATATTTTCCAAGCACCGACTTGGTCTTCCAAGGCTCCAACCTTGTCAATTATGAGGCACCAACCTCAAGGGCTCCAACCCTGTTTCTGGTTCAGGATCCAACCTGGTTTCTTGAGGAATCATATCCTCCAGGGCTCCAACCCTCAACTTAAATTCATCAAGAAGTGTTTAATTATTCTTCATGACTCCCAATGTCTTCTACAACGATCCCTGTCAGTCTTCAACAATTCCTTCAGTTAGCCTCCACGTCACTTCATCAATGACAACCTTGTCTTATTAGAAGATGTCACCACTTCTCTTCATATTACGCAAGAAACATTTCCAATATCACATCATTATGACTAGTGCATCATGGTCTCCATTATTAAATCTAATAACAACTAAGGCTTCTCAACAATGTTTCTACAATACATCTGCACTAAGCCTTAAAATCTGCACCAAATAATTCTTCTAAGTATTATTTAATGTACCTCAACACTGTTGTTTCAAGGATGCTTCAATATATCTCCAATATTTCTCTAATGACAAACTCCAACAAGTACTTAATCAATTCTCCAAGTGATGCTAAAGAAGACTCTTCTCAATGAATTCTTCTACATTTTCTCCAACGCTGCTTCAGTGTCTGCTACAAGGATATCTTCAAAATGTCACCAAAAAATTCATTGTTCAGGGGTATTGAAGGTCTAGAATTAGGACTCTACCATAGATCCAAGCCTCTTGTAATTATAAGCCCTTGTCCAAAAATTTATCCATAGGTCCGAGCTTCAGATATCCATAGAATTGTCTCCATTTATCCAAAACTCTGGATATACCTAGTTGTATTCAATCAATGCTGCAATCACAATTGGTCTAGAATGGATTTATGTAGCTACATGACTGAGCTTGGAGCCTCCTCCTTCAAACAAGCTCTCCACATAAATGACTACAAGACTGTATGAGGTGGAGACTGTCTTCACATATATAAGCCTAAGTTGAGGTATTTTACCACAACTAACAGTTTGAGGGAGTACTGCCACAGTTCCGAGCTTGAAACATTTACTTAGATGTCATTGTTCCTAATTATTCAACCAATTCGAGCACCACAATCATTAACAGGTATGAATGAGGCCTCCACTGTAATGATGGAAAGTCTGACGTTATTTATATAGCTTAATCCTTATAGTTGTGGTGACCGCCTCAAGTCTTCTTGTAGCCTATTCCACTGTATGGAAGCTTTTCTAGCAACTAATCCAAGCTTCTGTAGTTAGGGAAATTCACCCAAACGTTTTTCTATCCAACCTTTAACCGATTCACTGTGAGTAATAATAGGTATGAGTCTTAAAGGCTCCCACGGGAGACTGTAATATATTTATAATTCAAGTTTTACTAAATTGAAATATACCCAAGGTTGTGTTATGTCCGATTGTATTGTGGCTGCCTGGAGATGTCCAAATTTTGTGGTTGTTGTAGCTAATTTTTTTACTTGTGATGTCCTATCCCTTACACTTGTAGCTGCTTCATGATCTTGTTCTCCCTTAATTACCCAATCAAAACTTCAAATATGTTTCCTTTTCGCGGCCTTCTGTATTACTTTGTGCTGTCAATACATTCTTGTAATTGTTGACCGAAATTTTTTATTAAAAGGAGGATCTGCAATCTTATATTTATGGTGGTTTATCAAATTTCAAAGGACACGTCTATTTGGAGGGAGGCTGACATGAATGTGTGAATGTAGGTCGAATGACCAAAAAATAATATTTTTCTAACTTAAAAAATCACTTTCTCTTACGATATTTGGAGTTAAGAGTTGAGTTGGGGCTTGTTAGAAAGAGGGAAAAAACCTCTTTAATATGGTATAGGACTCATTGTGTTACGATGCCTCCAAGGTCTCAAATTTTGTTTTTCTTTGTGACCATTTTTTATTTTTTCTATGTATAAGGTGTTTGGGACAGAATGAGGTCATTAATGCTTCTCCATTGTCATGTCTTAAACTATGTCATCATATCATTTCCATGTTGGCCTATGGTCCTCCATGTCATCATCAAGTGTAGTCATTCATGTATTTCATCATCAGGTATAGACATCCATATGACGTTAAGTCCTCCAATAGTGCAACATCCATCAAGAGTATATCTTTTTAGGGCTTCTTCTCAAGAGGAAGGATACATGAGGTTATGGCATCTTCATGTTTCAACAATAAGGTTAGTTTAATAATTTCATTATGATCAATGGTCGTCTAGGGAAAAATCATGCCTTAAGAATTTTCCATCACAAACAATGCCATATTGACATCAATGATAACCTTCACTAATAGTAGAGGTATAACTCCCCCATGAGATTCTGGTTCAAGATGTGTTCCCCGATGCAATTACATGTTGAGATGTACAACAAGTTGATATGCTCTCTGATGATAATATTTTGTGTAGTATCCTGATGGAGAAGATTCTAGAATGATGGCCTAATGAATTAAGGGTTATAGCCCAAGCTCCCCTCCACTAAAAAATTCTTCTTCTAGATATGAAAATTATCAACATACAAGCATAAAAACTCAAGAGATAAGCAGAAATAAGCATAAAGTTTACACTGATGATTTGTTATGATAAATGTTCACAGCATGACGACTACATGATAGATATGTTCAGTGATGACAAGTGATGATGCATGAATATAATAATGGCATATTTATCAATGAACAAATATCAGCATATTGAGTTGAGCTGTAATGACACCATGATGCATAGAACTACAAGAAGATATTACAAAGTGGAACTCATCCTAGTTGAGAGGGAGTGTTAATTTTTGCAGCTAAGGTGAAATTCCACATTGGATAGCTCATATGATTAATATAATAAATTAATTAGATTCCTCTTTTCAACAAGATCAAAATCGACCTATAGATCACCCCAATCAGTTAAGAAAAAATTAAGTTATGAATTAATTTATTATTTTATGGGTCGGCCTAACCACATGTTGATCCGGTCAAAGCCCCAAGCGCTCACTCACAAATTTATAAATAGAAGTGACATCAAGTTAATTTGTACACATTCACTCATGAGATCTCCTACATGCTATTTTTGTATTTGGTTATATTTTCTATTTTTTCCTCGCATAGGTATGTCGGCAAGAGCTCGCACAAAAGGTCGGGATCACAGAAGTGATCACACATCAGATCTGGGTGATATGAAGCAAATCTGAGGACAGAAAATGCTATGGTAGCGGCCCTTCTGAGCAGAGCCATGGGCTGAGAGTGTTATGCCCATGGCCAAGGAGCCAGAGCCACTGGAATAGCTTGTTAAGGGCACGACCTAGCTCCTGAGATGAAATTAGGCTGATATGAAGCAGAGTTGTGGGCACATAGTGCTATGGCTCACCTTCAGTTGATTGTGAAATGCTTCCAGACATCAGTCGTTTGGTCACAGTTGTGTCAGAGTGATCATTGACAATCTCCTGGATTCAGTTCTAGTACTTCAGAGTTGATATCACTTGGTGATCTATCATATCTGTGTTTTTGTTTTATAGATATCTTGATCTATAGATTAGATCTGTCTGTTTCCACCACAAATGTATATTCAGTCCTCATTCAGTATCAGTTGTGTTCAACAGTTTGCTACAACCAATGTCAGTGCATTTCAGTTCTTAGATTCAGTTTCCTTCATGCAGAAGTATGGGTATGGTTTTATTGTGTGCAAGATAATTGTTTTCTGCATCATAAAGATATGTACTCATGGATCATTGTACTCTTGTTTCTGATTCATTTTATGACAATCTAATAAGAATAATTTCCAAGGGTTTTCCCCTTAGTGGGTTTTTCCCTAGTCTCAAACAAATCCTAGTGTCTCTATGTGTTCATGATTCTATTCCTTTGATCTTCTTACTTTCCGCTGCTTAGATGATGATGATGATGATGGTTTTTTTATTTCTGCATAGTTATATATTCTGATGGTTAATAATACAAAATTTTACAAAGGAGTAATTATATGGGGTGAATATAACATGTTAATGATGAAATGTAATTATCAATGTAAATAACAATGTTTTTTTATGAAAAATTAACACTTCTTCACAAACAATACTAGTGCACCCCACGATGATACACTTGGCATGATGTATCCCTCTTCAATCATTTCCTTCAACTCCAACTTCATCTCTCCCAACTCTGGAGTGCTCATCCTACACGATGCCTTGGATGTTGGTGTTTTCCATAGTACCAATTCAATATAAAAGTATACTTCCCTGTTAGGAGGAAATTTTAAAATATTTGTCAGAAATACACCATGAAACTATTGTAGAACTGAGTACCTACTCAATATATTTGTTTCTGAATCCTCCTTCCATTTATCAATAAAAATTTGCACAACAAATAAAACATGCCCTTTTATATCATTGTGATTCGCCTACATATGTCACCATTCTAACTGATGTTTCCTTCTTCTTACCCTGTAAGACTCTTTGTTCCCCATTGTCATCCAAAAATTCAATGGCTTTTTCATAACAGTATACTTTGGTCCTATGAAGATATAGCCAGTCCATACCCAAAAGCATACTATATGATCCCAAGAGTAATACATTCA
Source organism: Pinus albicaulis (assembly GCA_034641835.2). NCBI lineage: Eukaryota > Viridiplantae > Streptophyta > Pinopsida > Pinales > Pinaceae > Pinus > Pinus albicaulis. The sequence continues at coordinate 1,220,312,598 of CM076584.1, read as the reverse complement.
AATGCGATGATGTAGGCATACCATTCAACTCAAATTCACAAGATTTTACTCAATGATGAACTCACTTCTTTGTACCTATATCCAACTATACTAACCAAGATTTTTCATGTACTTCCTTACTCAAACCACAATTATCCATCTGGTGAGGATTAACATAACTATAATTAGATCCAGGGTCAATTAAAATCAAACAACTTTATCACAAAGCTTATAATCCATCCAAATAATAGATGCTCGATGATCTACCTGTTGAATATCCGATGCTACATAAATCTTAGGAACACACTGTCCAACATCCCCCATTTTTTGCGCCTCCTAAGCACTGTAAATTTTTGGTCTACCACCCTGATGTTGTCGACAATCTCTCTGACAATGATATTTTCCACAATTCCAACAATGTCTGGGCTTGCTATCATCACCCTTGTTCTACTCAGACTGAAATTCTTGTCCTTTATCAGATTCATTTATCTTCTTATGTGGTTTTGCATTCTCTTTGTTACTTGTATCCTAATGCCTTGCTAGTTTCTTGTCTCATTTTCATTTGTTCCTTGCATTACCTTTCTAGTCTAGTTTAGTCTAAGATCTAAGCTTTGATTTCTCATAACAATGATTTAGCTTCTAGATGGCCTCCTCCAATGATATAGGCTCATCAAACTTAATCTTTACCTTGAATGCTACGAAATCCCACTGATGAATCTCTAAATCTTGGCCTTATCCTCCTTGAGGTAAGGCACATATCTCAACAACTCCATAAATATGCTAGTGTACTCCTCATCGGTCATAGATCTCATCTTTAGCTCATATAATTTTTTTTCCCTGTCATCATAATATCTCTCAAATAGATACTTCTTCCTAAATAGTCTCTCGAACTCACTCCAAGTCAACTCCTCTTCAAAAATATCTCTCGCATTTTTTACAGCTTCACACGTAATGTTCGCTTTACCTTTAAGACTGAACGTAGCTATTCTTGCCTTCATCTTCTCTGAATAATCATGCAACCTGCATAAATTATTCATACCAAGTAACGATGCTTCTGCGTCCTATGATTTATTCATTTATCCATCAAATTAAGGGTCCTTTTCTTTCTTAAATACATCCGAAAAATATCCCTTGTCATTCCTCTTGTAAGGATGATACAGACGATGATCATGATATATGTTTGAACCAGAGCTAGAATAAAATTTGTGTCAATCACCTCCTATGTCTGGTGTATCCAAGAATCGACCATCCCTTATCATGTCATCTCTATCTGACATGTGCCCACCATGAGTCTGACTTCCATATGCCCCATTAGCCTTTTCCTCCTGTCCATGGTTGATCTGAAGTGGTCCATGTCTCTGCAAATCTGAAAAGCTCTGAAGGATGACTAAATTGACTTCAGCTTGTTTCTCATGTGCCTAATAAGTATCTCTTGTGATTGAATGATTCAACCATTATATGATTTGTAACTCCTTATTTATACCTTTATAATTCTCAAAGTATTAGCTATGTGAGGGGAGTATTCCTCACCATGTTTCTCATATGATCCATAGGGAGAATATTGGGAACCATAGTCTAACACTCTACTAGCCATCTCTGTGCTTCTCTTCCTATAAGGTGTATCATGTTAGCTAAACCAAATCATAAACAAACCAACATACCTCATTCTAGTTCAAGGGAGGATATCTCGGTTGCAAGAACAACCAGATTAGCGTAATTCATATAAAAATAAGCATTACAATATATAAACAACATCTCAATCCTCATCCAGTTGCCATGCATGATGCCAAAACCACAACACCAACTAGATACAATGAATGCATAACAACATATGTACATCACACATACATATACAATACATATAGACACTAACATGCATAACCATTTCATAACCAACATATAATTAGGATAAATACATCCTACATCAATATTGTCAACTTTCACATGGTGACACAACTGCAACCATGACCACCACCATATATACACAACAAGCGCATATACCATAAGCATAAAAAAAAATATGCAACTAGCATGTATGCATGACCAACACACCTCCCATCTAGTCCAAGGGGTGAAACATGATCTAATACCACTCTGTAACACCCTCCTCCCACATTTACCCAAGCTAACCGGTCCATCATGTTAAACATGTGACGAGAGGCCACTATGATGTGATTCAACCTCCTAGGTGACCTTAAGGAATTGAAATAGATGGAACACAACTAAACTGACCTTATAAACATGCTACATAACCTTCTGAATCCAATCCACCCTTCCAGGTGACAAACCCCTAGGGGAACTCAACACTTTCACTGACTTAGAGCCCTAATCGGTCCCTTTCCAAGTGATCCGGATTTATGCAGGAACGCAATAGAATAAACATATAACCATAAATACAGAGATGCAATGGAAATAACACTTCATTTCATTAATGTCAAAGAACTGAAATTTTCTTACAGACAGAATGGAAATAAAACTAGCTAGGGCGCTGGTAGCTATCTCTGAGAAGAGATGCGGTGGCTACAGGCCTCTGAACTGAGTTACAATGAGGCTAGAGGGCCTATTTATTATTGAGAAACAATGGAGAACCATAAACATCCAAAAACCTAACCCTAGGAGATGAAGCGCCAAAACTATGGGCCTCGTTTGGGTAAATTGGTGTTTCAACTTCCCAGGGACGTAACTTTGGCATACTATCTCCGTTTGACGCACATGATACATCATTAGAAAGCTCTATCCGAGGACTACAAATTTCGCCGTGAATATCATTCTAGAACGAAATGATATTCACTACATGTGCGATGCCCAAAAAATATCGTTTAGGGCCTCAAAACGGCTCCGGAAGTTCAGGACCCGAAAAACTGCTAAAAATAGTAAGTTATGTCGAAAAAAAAAACTGAAAGAGACAATGGTGGGGGACCAAGTGGAATAGGCCGGTGGCCACCAATATCCACCTGGATCATTCCTCCCCCCTTAGGAAGCAATGGTCCCCATTGCGTTGAGTTCCTCCATGAGATGAGGAAACTTCTGCTGAACTTGTTCCCTGGTGAACCACTTGCCTTGGTGCAGGAGTTGGCCAGCTTTGACAACCCGATACAGTTGGATATTCTATTGGTGAGTTCTCTTTATTTTCATGTCCATGATACAATCTGTGGTGGCCTGTTCCATGCAGTCTGGGTTTAACTCTGTTTATGTGAGTTGTTCTGCAATGTCTGAGGTGTCCAGTAGAGGTGGGAAGGATGAAGGCAATCCACATTGAAGACTGGGTGCAGACCAAGGAATGGTGGAATACTAAGCTTGAAGGGATTGTTCCCTACAGCCTTGGTGATGGTGTACGGCCCGTATCGGAGCGAGCGAAGCTTGTGGTGGGGTCTAGTGAGGCGCTCCTTCTGCAAATGTAGCCATACTTTGTCGCCCACCTGGAAGTTGTGTGGCACCCGTGTTGATCATAGCGTTGCTTGTACTTGGCATTGGCTCGGTCCAATATATCATGAACCTGTTGGCGGATGTGTTGAATGCGCTCGATCAAGCTACTTGCTTTTTCAACTTCAGACTGGACATGAGCTGAATCGGCCTGAGCAGCTGCAAATGGTATGGCTACGTCACTAGGACATAGTGGCTGGAATCCCAAGACCACCTAAAAGGGGCTATGGTCAATTGAAATGTGGAGAGACTGATTATAACTATGTTGTAAATATGGGAGGCTCCCATCCCATGTGTGTGGATGCTTTGAATTGTACATGCACAAAATGTGTACAATCATTTTGTTGATGACCTCTGTCTGGCCATCTGTTTGGGGATGGAAAGTTGTGGACTTGGTGAGCTTGGTATCTAACATTGAACAGAGGCTAGACCAAAATGTGTTGAGGAACCTGCTATCCCGATATGATATGATAGACTGTGGGATCCCAAAGTGCACCCACACTTGTTCAAAGAAGAGTTTAGCAATGGCTTCTGCTGTGATATTCTTCTTGCAGGCCGCCATGATGGCCATCTTCGAGAATCTGTCGACGACCATGAAAACACAGTCATTTCCCTGCTTAGTAGAAGGCAGGCCTGACATGTAATCCATGGATATGGATTCCCAAGGTTGACTAGGGGTAGGTAGTAGAGTATATAGGCCTTGCTTCTTGATGGTCGGTTCGGCAATGGCACAAGCAGTGCAGGATCTGATGTGCTTCTCGACATCCTTTCGAAGGTTCGGCCAATATAAATACTTCTATAGGATTGCTACTATTTTCTCGACCCCGAAATGCCCAGCGACTCGACTGTAGTGTGCTTCCCATATCATCTTGGCACGCTCACTTGAAGGAACACAAAGGTGTCCCAGGTGACATAAAAGTGCATCTTGGAGGTGAAAATTTGGAACTTCCGTACCCCCCAAGAGTGCCTTGTAAGTTTGGTCGAATTTTGGGTCACTATCATAGAGAAGCGGCCAATCAGAAGTTTCATGCCAACAAGAGTTGAGCATAGTGGTGAGCGCCACGATCGGTGGTCAGCTGAGGTAGTCTGCAACATTATTGGTGCTACCCTTTTTGTACTTGATGTTCAAATGAAACTGTTGCAGATATGTGGACCACTTCTGATGGCGATCATTCTGCAACTTCCCTTGTGTCTGTATGAACTATAGGGGCCGATGGTCTGTGTGGATGATTGTTTCCTTCCCCAAAATGTAATGCTTCCATTGTCGACAAGCTTGCACAATGGAATACATTTCTTTGTCATAAGTGGGATACTTGCGAACTGTGTCAGACAATGTCTCGCTGTGATATGCCACTGGATGTCCCTGTTGAGTAAGAACTACCCCAATAGCATAGTCAGAGGCATCTATCTTGATCTCAAATGGCTATTTCAAGTCTAGTAAAGTGAGCATTGGGGCAAAACGGAGGCGATTTTTCAATTCTTTGAATTCCTTCTGTTGAGGTTCCAACCAAAATAATTTTTCTCTTGCTCCTCCCTTGGTGACTTGACTCAAGGGCCAAGTGATATGAGAGAATCCCAACACGAACCTCCGGTAGAAATTAACAAGACCTAGAAAGCTGCGAAGCTCTGTTATAGTAGTTGGGGCTGGCCAATCTCGAATGACTTGGATCTTGGTTGGATCCACATGCACCCCCCTTTCATCAATAATGTATCCCAGATATTGAACCTGGGTCATGCCAAAATTGCACTTCTTCAGATTGGCACACAACTTGTGTTGTTGCAGTGTTTGGAGGACTTGTCAGATGTGGTGAAGGTGGTCTTCCCAAGTCTGGCTGAAGATCAGAATGTCATCCAAGTACACCACTACAAATGAGTTTGTGAATGGCTGCAAGATGTCGTCCATCATCCTCATGAAGGTTGCGGGAGCATTCGTCAACCCGAAAAGCATGACCATCCATTCGAAAATGCCTTCCTTGGCTTTGAAGGCAGTCTTCCACACATCAGAGGGTTCAATTGGTACCTGGTGATACACAGACTTCAGGTTGATCTTGTTGAAATATTTTGCACCTTTGAGTTGGTCCAGAAGGTCATCAATCCATGGGATTGGGTACCTATTCCAGACAGTGATCTTGTTCAACGCTCGATAGTCAATACAGAGTCGCCACGTCCCATCCTTCTTCTGTACCAACACGATTGAGCTCCCACAAGGCGATGAACTTAGTCTGATGTGACATTTGTGCAACAGCTCCTGAATCTTCCTCTTGATTTCATCATTCTCCAGAACAGAGTGTCGATAGATCGGTCCATTGGGTAGTGGCGCACCTGGGGTCATATCAATTGGGTACTTGACCTGACAATGCAGAGGAACCCCTGTGGGTGAGGTGAAGATGTCCCCGTACTCCTCCACAACCTTATCCATTTGTTGTTGTTGTGCAGAGGAGCCCTATCTGGAGGTCGTGGCCACAGTCTTCTTCTTGCCCTGGGGGTAGATCATCATGAAAATGAATTTCCTGGTTTGGGAAATGACCTTACTGCATTGTTTTGCAGTAACCAAAGAGATAGCGGCAGGAGGTGGTACCTCTGGTATCCTGTACAACTTATTTCCCAAAGTAACAATAACAGCACGAGTTCAAGACTCATACACAGCATGACGCTTCCACAAGTATGGTTGTCCTAATAATGCATCAGAAACATCAATAGGAGTAACGTCACATAATACCTCATCCATGAAGGGCTTGATGCTATAGGGAAGGCGGCACTTCTGGCTGACGTGGAGATCTCTTCCTTGGTGAAGCCACCCGATGGTGTATGGATGTGGGTGAGCTATGGTCTTCAAGCCCAACCGCTTCACGGCGTCTACTCAAATGAGGTTCTTTTGGCTCCCATTTTCGACAGTGAATTGTACAGGGGAGCCCTTTACCCACATCTGGGAGTGGAAGAGATGTTCCTCCTCCTCTGGATCTTCCGGTTCCTCCTTCTGGATCTTTGTAGTGACAACAGTGGAGTTGGGCTCCACATCAATAACATGTTTCCCTTTTTCATTCCCCCTTTCAGGTTCTGATTCGGAGTCGGAGCATACATCTGACTCAGAAGCCCTCATCTCGGCCACTAGCGACTGCTTGGCTTGACACTCACTTGTGTTGTGAGTGGAGCTCTTATGGAACTCACACCACTTTCCCGTGTCCTTCTTTGGCTTTGCAGCGTTGTTCTTTTCTTGTGGCTTCGATGGGTTGTCTTTAGCCGTCATGCCTTGGCTCTGTCCTTTGTTCTGCGGTTTGGAAGCACCTTTCCCTTGCTTCTGATTTTCCACGAATATTTCCTTTTTCACTTTCCTACTTCTCCTTTTCCTTCTTGCTCCAAATCCCAAGTATGCCACACTGCTCCAAGAGTTCTCCAAGAAAACTCTAAGTGTCCAAGAGTATGAGAGCGATAGAGAGAGAGAGAGAGAGAGAGAGAGCTCCAAAATTTGAACTACCAAAAGTTGAATTGAAAAAAAGGCACCAACTAATCCCGAGACTCATTTTTATTAATGAGGCCTTTATTTTCTTCATTTCACATTATTTTCCTTAATTTTCCTCCTCACAAGAAACCTATGACCGTTCACCTTCCTTTTCTGCTATTTTTCATTATTTTCATAAATAAAATTCCAATAAATGTCTCATACTTTTCCAAATCCTTTGCCATTGACTTTGCCAATTTCCATAGCCATAATAAACCATATGAAAACCCACACTATGATTTTTTTCCCAACATTCAGCTCAGAATAAGTGTCCCATGACCATGTTTATTATTTTTCCTTTATTTTCTTTATTACATGGAATTTTTACTAGCGTTGTTACAAAATCCATGTGGTTGTTTTTAGAGAGGCAGAAGAGTCATTATGATGCTTGTTGCATGCGATAGTTGATAAACCACCTAGATGGTGTAGTCTCTCTCTTGTCTAGTTAACTTAATATCGGTATAAAATTCCCTTGAGCAATTAACTCCTCAAACTCTGAATTTGGCTAAAGGGTGGTCAGTAGTAAGAAATATTGCAGTGTAGTTGGCCTATGGTTGGGTGGAGAGTTTAAGTCCCTCCTTCAGTTGAAATCCTTCTTAAAGCACATAAATAAGTATATTTTATCATTGTTCAAAGTTATGTTCATGGAAGGTGTGATATTTTTGGGTGTTTATGGATGTAATGCATGTCTGGATTACATTGTTCATTAATTAAGACCATGATTGGGATATGAATCTTTATGACTATGCCTAGTTATTCTAGATTGTGTTGTTCCACATTACATTATGAATGATTTATAATTATGTGTGATCTTAGTCAATTGTTGATAAGGTCTCTCTAAATACATTTAAAAATAAACCAATATGTTTTGAATAATTCATTGTATATTCCGTGTTAATCCATGAGTTTTTTTTTATAGGTGCTGGGGCCTTTCCACTCTTGACCTCAAGTTCTTGTGTTATAATCTCAGAGAATGGGAGTGCAGGCAGCTTCCCATTTTTATTCACTTTTTGTTAAAATGCAGTTTGACATGTCTTGTAGGCTTTTGGTAGCCTCGACCTCTCGAAGTAGGATTTAAATGGTGTGTAGTTGAAATGACACGTGACCAGGATGACATATGAATGAGGGGGGGCGGCACTATAATCTTTTGCCTACATGTTTTTGGATAGAACCATAGTCAAGATTATTTATGTGTGGGAAGAGCCAATTGGTTTATTTTTCCTATGAGTTGCTAGATAGAACCACAATTGGGATGATGTATGCATGGGCGGATCCCATTGGGTTGTTTTTCTTGTGGTTTTTTGGATAGAGTAACAAGCAGGATGATGTATCTGCGTGCGGGATCCCACCGTGTTATTTTTTCTAGGGGTTGTTGGATAGAACCATAGCCAGGATGACATGTGAGTGGGTGGATTTGACCAAGTTCTCTTTCCTACAGGTTGTTGGATAGAGTTGTGATCAAGATGGCGTGGATAGGTGGACTAGATATAAGGGAAAATGGTCACAAAACATGTTGGGGTCAACCTAGTGAATCCCACAGCCTTATGCACACATGGAAGGTGTCGATAGGATAATACATGTCTATGTGGATGCTAAGTAGGTGCCACAAGGGAGAAAAGTGAGTTCGTCAGAGTCAACATGACAGGTCCACATGATCTCATGGGGGTGCCGTGTGGTGGTTCTTTATTAATGTGGAACTATCTAGTTGGTCAACCTGACATGGCCTTATTTTTTTATCCAGGATTAATATTTATATAAATATTATGTCATTAAAATTATTTTGATGAGCTAAGTACAATGATGATACTATAAATTAATTCCACAGGCTTTGAAGTGAGAGGAATTTGTAACCCCATTGTCATAATGAAACATGGATGTAGGTTTAATTATAAAGTAATGCCTCCCTCATCCCAAGAATATTTAAGAGGGTGGGAGCGAGAATTATAGATTGTGTTGTGGAAACATAGTTGTGGAACATTCACTTTGTCATGTTGTCACAACAAGGTTCTGAAGGTGTTGCAATGATATAAAGTTTTTTGTTGCAACGATATAGGGGTTTTGTTTCAACTTGAAGGTGTTACACCAACACAATGGGTATTGCAGCAACAATCCTTTTATTCTACTTCAAAGTTATTTATATGAATCTACTTGAATTGATCCTAAATAATTTCCATTGGTCAGCATAAAAATGAAAATTCCTTCCTAAATACACAAGAATGAACATTAAGATCACATAATTAGAAGCTAACCATACCTTGATAAAAAAATTAATCTTTATGGGGAAAATAGGTGATTGGGTGGAAATAGAATGGAAAAAAGGTAGTCAAAAGGTGTTGGAGAAGTGCTAAAATGATGCCAATGTGGGTGCTTGTCACCTTCCTAAGATAATTCTCCTTAGTATCCCAAAGTGCACCTAGACCTATTAAAAGAACATGTTTGTTTCTTCTTGTCCTTTGATGATATTTTAATAGGGCATGATAATGCACATATTGAAGAAACTATCAACTGCCACAAATAAATAACCATGTCCTTTCATGGTTGTTGGTACTTATCCAACAAAATCCATGGAAATGATTTCCCATGATCTAGTTAGTACTATTAAGGGGTGGTATAGACTTTTCTTTTTGTTATTGTTCTTGTTGGTACAAAAAATTATACATCATATAATATGTTATGGTAATATAGATACCTCTGTAAGTTGGAAACTAGCTTCCTAACACCAAAATATCCTCAACCTTATAGGTGTGAGATTCTCTAATAAGTTGTAATATTCCACCCTTCTGGACATATAGATTTTCCAACTTTTAGTGTAACCCATTATATAGATGATAATTAGGCTTACAATCACTATCTTTTACATGAATATGGCCTTGTAGCTAATAAAAACACCTTCTTGAAGTCCTCATATTCTATATATGCCTTTTTTTATGCATCATGTATAAATGGATCCATGTAAATAAAACTTCCTAGTGAGGTAATATTTATTGTGGGTGGTATTAAAGTATGACTTCTAACCTATTTATGCTACCCTTTTTATACATGATGAATAGATGAAACTATTGTAAAAATTCCATCCACCCGTAATGTGTGGGTTGCTGTTCCTTACTCTTGGCTTGCAAATATTGTACTGGCTAGTGATTTGTGTGGATGATGGTCTATTTTCCCATTAGATTGTGCTTCCACTTATTGACAGCTTGAACTAATGCATATATTTCCTTGTCACTAGTAGGGTATTTTAGAATTTTCCAATGAAATATTGTAGGATGATAGAATACATGCCTTCCTCCTTCATCAAGATTTCTCCCACGACATAACCACTTGTTTTTATATCTAGTTAAAAAAGTATTTTTAAAGCTTGGTAATATAATAAATAATGCTTGACTAATATTTCTCTTCAATTCATCAAAATACTTATGTTTATTCTTCCCTAGTGGAAACTCTTACTGCTCATTGTTATGGCACAGGGTGGCGTAGATATTGCTAAAAATGAAGCTATGAACTTTTGCAAGTATTGTGCTACCCAAATAATGCTCCTAAATTCAATGAAATTTGTAGGAGTTGGTCATTTCATGATGAAATCCATCTTTGTGGGATCTATATTGAACTCCCCTCCACTAATCACAAACCCCAAATACACAAAATATTGCTAAGAATACTCAAATTTATTGAGGTTACTCTTGTTAGTATCCTATGGTCATAGTAGTTAGAAATAAATTTTGTTTTTCAAATTTTGTTAAAAGTATAAAGTTATGGCTATGATCTTGTGGAAGATCAAGCTTTAGGTCTTAATATGGTTTGTGTTTCCATGCCTTGTCATCATGCACACATATTTGTAGGTGTCTTGATTTATTTCAGATGTCATATCATAATTGTACATGACATCAGCAATGGTACAACAATCAAGAGGATAATTGTTGTGATTTTTCCAAGTGTTACACTTTTGGTCATTCAAGTTCAAATCGTAATTATCACCATCAAGTCTTCTCTCAGACACCTTGGGAGGTTAATTGCATGGTTATATTCACATATGATCTCCAAACTCTTCTTTTTTTCCATCAGAAGCTCGGTGCATGGTTGTTTTTGGACATTGCAAAAAGGGGGCAAGGGAGCATTTCATTTCGAGACAGTGTTGTGTTTTCCTCAACATGGTCGTCAAATCCCTTCTTCAGGTGAAAACTCAATTTTTTTTCAATTCCTTGGTTTTGAATGAGTACCAAATTTCATGCATGAGCTAAGAAAACAACTTAGAAACCAGCAAAACAGTAAACTTCACCATCGCTTTGTTTTTTCATTTGGTGTGCTTTATGCCATCACTATGTTTTCTCTATTCATTGCACTTTCTTTGTGTCTTGTATTTTTGAAGTTACCTTTGTCAAACTGTAAAAAAATCCAATTTGAAGCCTCCATATGCACAGTATTCCATTCCATTAAATTGAATTCAAGCCCCTTACTATAATTTTTGTGTACCTTAGAGGTGTTTGAGGCTTGTTTCTCATGCATTGTGCTTTTGGTGTTGCGCCCGTCTTTTTTAATTTTCTATTTCTAGAATCAAGCATGCACTAATTTTCTTGGGGTTTTTTAGGAGGTAATTTGTGCCAAATGTTATGTTTTATGGGATTTTCCTCTTAATTATCATCAAATCTTAATTTGCAACCCTTTTTATTATTTTCATCACACTTGTTGCACAAATTAAGTTTGCATTGAAATTTCAGTTTTAAAAACCCTAGAGTATCCCTCTTGCTACAAAAAAATACCATTTCAACTCTAGAGGGAAGGAAATAAAAGGGAGGGGAAATTTTCATATTTGAACCCCAAGACCTAACATTCATCAATGCAGACCTAGCTATTAGAGTTTCCTTTGAGCATGTTGGACATTAGAGGAAATTTCAGCGTAGAAGTGCCCATGAAATTTTCATGTAATTTCCATTTAATAATATATAAACCAATCAAAAACCTTTAAATTGAAAAAGAGGTAAATATAAATATTTTGGAGGGAAAAGGAGAAAATCTAATTTTTTTTTAATTGTATTTTTGGCTTATCTCCTTATAGGTTTACTCTAATTCCAAGTGTAGACACTCGTTGGATGAAAAATTAACTTCCACATCCAATCATTACCCATTATGCATACTTTAGAGAAGACCCACATTGATAAAAATTGAAGATATATTAAAAATGTGTGTTTGAACAAACATTTTTAATTTATCTTCAATTTTTATCAATGTGGGTCTTCTCTAAAGTATATATAATGGGTACTCGTTGGATGTGGAGTTTAATTCTACATCCAATGAGTGCCTACATTTGAAATTAGAGAGGAGATAAGAAAAAAATGCAATTAAAAAATACAATTTTCTTCTTTTTCCTCCAAAATTCATAAATGTTAATTTATTATTTTAACTATTATTTTATTATTTTTCCTTAAGAGGCCAATTTTAGGCTACAATTTTTTCTAATGTGTAACATATTTTGTGAAAAAATTCAAGGGTATAATGTACAACTCACCAAGAAGATTTCCATGAACTTTAATGGGTTGGAAGCTAAGGTTCGAGAGCTCACCTTTCTAGATCTAGATGTCACAATATCAACTATAAAAGAGATTCCCCTTCTGGGAGAGAAATGGTTGAAGGGAATGCCCCTTGATATTTCCCATTACAAATATTTTTTGAAGCCTAATTATAGAGATAAGGAGTATGGGTCCATTGTTCCTAAAGAATATTTGCTTGAACATGACAACAAGATTTTGCAAGCCATTCAAAGGTATTTTACATGTGAAGGTAGGTTTGGAAGCATTTATAAATACCATTTTAGACTCTTGATGCATTTTACAGGGAAGAGCCTCTTGAATTTACACTTTTATCTATTTAGGAGCCTCAGCAAGTTGGCAAACCAAGTGTAGGGAAAATAAAGCCAAGTGGAAGAAGAAAACACCCTCAGCAGTGGCAAAAGACATTTAGTCACCAACTGGGAGTTCATTGAAGATGTCCTCCACTATGGTGCAATCCAAAGAAGAGAAGAAATACAAGAAGCTGCATTTTTCTCCAGAAGTGATGGATGTCCCTAAGAATCCCCTCATTAGGTCTGCTGCAAAAATATTTCCCATGGAGTAGACATTTGAACACATGGAAACTGTACCAGAAGATGATGATGTTGAGGATAAGGTCAAGGATATTGTGTAGTTGATATAACAATGAAATAAGACCCATATGGTTATTGCACAATTGCAGCAAGACAATAGGCAGTTAAATAAGGTTATTATAGAAAAGATAGCTAAATCTAGTGAATATGTGCCAATTACCAAAGCTACACCATCTGTGACTAAATCCAAGGGCAAGGAAAAGGTAGGGATAGAAGACATTAAGAAAGCAGAAGTTCTAGCCGTTATAGTTACCAGATCCTCATCTAGAAAGCTAAAAATACAAGAAGAGAAGGAAGTGCAATAAATGGAAAAAAATGAGGTAGATGAGGGGAAGCACACCTTTAACAGATTGAGAATTCAATTGAAGAAATCACACAATGATATTTTTGATCTCGAGCAACAATGTGGGACAACCAGAAAGAGGTAAGTGAGCTTTTGGATGTGTATGAACCAGCTATGGATAATTCCAGGTATATGTTGAAGAGGTCTCTCCCACTGCATAGGAAAAAAAAAGAACATATGCAGGAAGAATATTGATCTAGGTGGATATCTGTGGCCACCCACCTATTCCATTTGGACCCACACCATCAATTCTTGAAGCTTTTCACATTCAGCACCACTTACTATTTTTAGCACGTTTTTAGGTCCTGCACTCCTGGAGCTGTTTTGTGGCCTTAATGATCCAGGTGGATATTGGTGGCCACCCACCTATTCCATTTGAACCCCCACCATCAGCTCGTTTAGTTTTTAAGTTGCAGCACAACTTACTATTTTTAGCAGTTTTTTGGGTCCTGAACTTCTGGAGTTGTTTTCAGACCATAAACGACATTTTTTGGGAAAACCGGGAGCAACATCAGTTCATGAGCACATCAAACAGAGATCGGATGCCAAATTTATGTCCTGGGAAGTTGAAACTCCAATTTCCCCAAACGGGACCCACAATTTTTGCACTTCATCTCCTAGAGTTGGGTTTTTGGATGTTTCATTTTTTCCATTGTTTCTCAATAATAAATAGGCCCTCGAGCCTCATTGTAACATAGTTTACAGGTCTGTAGCCACCACATCTCTTCTCAAAGATTCGCTACCAGCACCCTAGCTATTTTATTTCCATTATGTCTGTAAGCATATTTCTTTTATTTGATATTAATGAAATGAAGCATTATTTCCACTGCATCTCTATGTTTATGGTTATTTTTGTACTCTGTTGCATTCCTGCATAAATCTGGATCAGTGGTATCAGAGCGATCTGCTCTTTCTTTGTTTTTCTTTTCATGTCCCCAACGCAGTCATGGTATAAGGAGTTAGGGCTCGATCTGGTTGAACCCTTGCAAGATCAGCCTCGAAAACACCAACGACCTCCCATGGCGGAAGAAAAGAAAGACAAGGGAGCAGGAGATCCTATCAATATATTGCTCGAGGAGGCCCTCAAGAAACAAAGGAACGCGATGATGGATAACTTTGCTCAGATCCTTCAAGGTATAGGTAGACTTTGATATTCCTGTATTTGAAAGCCAAATAGATGCAAACACCGTAGATAGATGGTTGAATTTTCTGGAAGGGTATTTCTCGGTCCATGATTTCTCTGACCGAGAAAAGATCATTTTTTCACTCCTCAAAGCTGGCCCCCATGTCAAAGACTGGTGGGAAACCTACCGTGAGAAAGAGGATGAAGGGGAACCCTCTGTGTTCTCGGCCACACCGACTTGGAATTCATTCTGAGACGGCATCAAGGAACAATATTACCCCATGGAGAGCTATGAGGACAAATACATCCAATGGACCACTTTGTGGCAACAAAGGGATCAAGATGTGCACGAACTGACGAATCTGTTCGATACCCTGCGCACAAAGTTGGGTATTAAAGATTCAGAGAGACATTTGGTGCTCAAGTACAATGGTTGTCTACACAAACACATTTAGGAGGAAATGGAGTTCCTCAACATTACATCGCTTGGCATGGCATATCGTTATGCCGTCAAGATCGAGCAGAAATTTAAGCAGAAGAAGCGAGACTTTGGATCTGCAAATCCGAAAGGTGCCCCCAAATCGAAGAACAAGGGGCAAGTCCAAAG
Organism: Pinus albicaulis; assembly: GCA_034641835.2. NCBI lineage: Eukaryota > Viridiplantae > Streptophyta > Pinopsida > Pinales > Pinaceae > Pinus > Pinus albicaulis. Next base: position 1,220,297,491 of record CM076584.1, on the reverse strand, counting down.
TGGTGCGACTAAGAACAACACCAAAAATAAAAATAAGGACACAAGGAAGTGGTGTGAATTTCATAACAACCCCACTCACAGCACAAACGAGTGTCAAGCCAAACAGTCATTGGTGGGCGAACTAAAGGCACCCAAATTAGATGCATTTTTTGATCCTAAGTCAGAACCAGACAAAGGCAATGACAAAGGGAAGCAGATCATTGATGGGGATCCTAGTGCCATTGTTGCCACCGCCAAGATCCAGAGGGAGGAGCCATAGGATCCAGAGGAGGGGGAGCACCTCTTCCATTCACAAATGTGGGTGAAGGGTTCCCCGCTACAATTTCTTGTCGATAGCGGAAGCCAAAAGAACCTCATTTCAGCAGAGGTCATGAAGCGGCTCGGCCTACCGACCATAGCACACCCAAAGCCATATACCATCGGGTGTCTTCACCCAGGGAGAGATATCCACATCCGCCAACAGTGCCGCCTTCCGTACAGCATCAAGCCATTCACGGATGAGGTATTATGTGAAGTTGCTCCTCTTGATGTACCTGATGTATTATTGGGCCAACCATACTTGTGGAGGCGACATGCTGTGTATGATTCTAGGCCTCGTGTTGTTATTATTACTTTGGGAAATAACTTGTACAGGATACCAAAGGTAGTCTTGCCTCCTGTCATCTCTTTGACTACTGCAAAACAACGCAGTAAGATTGTTTCCCAAACCAGGAAATTCATTTTCCTTACAACTCGCTCACAGGGAAAGAAGAATATTGTGGCCACAACCTCGAAACAGGGCTCCCCTGCACAGCTGCAGCAGATGGAAAAATTCATGGAGGAATATGAGGACATTTTCTCCTCACTCACAGAGGTTCCTCTACACTGTCAGGACAAGCACTCCATTGATCTGACCCCCAATGCACCTCCGCCTGATGTTGCCATACCTCCTGAAAATACACATATAGAATCCACACATGTACTGTCTGAGGCTGATAAAGAAACCAAATTTACTAAACGCATCCAAAATGTCTGCCCACAGGTCCATGACATCTTCAAAAAATCTAATACCCAGTTCAACAGAATTTGCTTCATCTCAAGGAGGATCTCAACGCAATGGGGACCATTGCTTCCTAAGGAGGGATTAATGATCCAAGTGGATATCGGTGGCCACCCACCTATTCCATTTGGACCCACACCATCAATTATTTCAACTTTTCACATTCAACACCACCTTACTATTTTTAGCAGGTTTTTGGGTCCTGCACTCCTGGAGCCATTTTGGGGCCTTAATGATTCAGGTGGATATTGGTGGCCACCCACCTATTCCATTTGAACCCCCACCAACAGTTCTTTCAGTTTTTAAGTTGCAGCACAACTTACATTTTTTAGTAGTTTTTCGGGTCCTGAACTTCTGGAGCCGTTTTGAGGCCCTAAACGACGTTTTTTGGGAAAACCGGGAGCAACATATTTGCTACTAGCACTTCTCAGATATATATTTCTAACATCGAAAGTTTTAATTCTCATGTATATATTTCTAACGAGTTATTGAGCGCATCAAATAGATATCAGATGCCAAATTTACGTCCCTGGGAATTTGAAACACCACTTTACCCAAACGGGACCCACAATTTTGGCACTTCATCTCCTAGAGTTAGGTTTTTGGACGTTTCAGTTTTTCCATTGTTTCTCAATAATAAATAGGCCCTCGGGCCTCATTATAACAAAATTTAGAGGTCTGTAGCCACCACATCTCTTCTTAGATATTCACTACCAGCACCCTAGCTATTTTATTTCCATTATGTCTGTAAGCATATTTCTGATATTTGATATTAATGAAATGAAGCATTATTTCCACTGCATCTCTATGTTTATGGTTATTTATGTATTTTGTTGCAGTCCTACATAAATCCGGATCAAATATTTATATGAGCAAAGAATTAAGAGCCACCAAGCAGGAGAAAGATAGAGCCAGGCTGTACCTATTGGCTAAGGCATCCAAAATTTTGAATGTTGGAAGGGATGAAATAACACAATTTTTATTATTGATTTTTTCCTAAGGCATGCTTGTTTATCAGGTTAACTTTATAGGTGATAATTTGTCGCATAAATTCCCTCTTTCAGCCAAATTTATTCATAATTTTGAAGTAATTTATGAAGAAGCAACTTTCACGTCATTTTGTGCCCTAGCTCACATTAGGGTTAGGGGTTTTTGATGTGGAAAGAAAAATTTTGTATTTTCGGTGAAGGGAGGCTTGATATGGATATGTGGCATGATTATTATAGTTTTAGTATCATCATTAACATGAGAATATTTTCCAGCTACCTCACTATCACTAAAACCATGAAAACAGATGGCGCTACGCTTTTTAAACTGGTGTTGTGTTTTTGGCTAATCATGAAATTGTCAAAATTGGAAGACTTGTGTGGTGAAAGAAATATTCTAGGGAGGAAATTATTCATGTGAAAAAAAATTTACACATGTTGCAGTCATCAGGCTGCGTTTTTTTTATGTTCTGGAGAATCTGGAGGTTGTGCAACACCGACACTACCCTTCCATACAATCATCTTTTTTACCAATTTACCCAAGTAAAAATATTATGAAATTTTTTTTATGGTCTTAGTAATTTTTATAAAGCATTTAGTGACTCATTAGCTCAATTTTGGTTGAGGATTTAATGTAAAAAGATTAGAAAATATCTAGTTAAGTAGTTCCTAGTTTTCATAAATATGTTCTATTTTCATTGCATAAGTTAGAAACGGAAAACCCAATGAGGAATTTGAACCCTAGAGGTGGTAACTGAGTCATTTTTATCTAATATTTATGATTTTAATGTAATTGATAAAAGTTTTGGTCAGGTTTAGAAGAAAGGACATTGTGTACTGCACATTTTTTGATATATTTTTATAGTAAATGAAGACCGAGGTGGAATTTACAGGGATTCTTGAGTTAGTTTTCTTTGGAGATGTGCTATTCTTATTTTCAATTTATTTTCTCTGAAAATAATGCTTTAAATGTGTCTTATGGCTTATTTAAACAAATATATTGATTTAGAGGTCATTCCAAAAAGAGATATGTTTCAATTTTCTAAACATATATGTTTTTCCACTTAAATGGAATTTAGAATTCATCTTGTTTTTTGATGTTATGTTTGTCATTTTCCATCTATATTAAACTCACCCTCCTACAATTAATTTGACTGAAAAAAATCCAAAATACTACCTACCTTTCCCCTTTAAAATATCCTCTTTCTCTTCATCTTATCACTGGAAACATAATCAACTTGACATGACTCCATGCCCAATGGATATTTCTTCTTTCCTACCAACAAACCTTTAAACTTATACGCCATTGAGCACCCTACCTAGACTAAGGTCCAAGTGACTGAAAAATTTAGATAGAGAGAGCCCTCTCTAAAGTTGGAAGGACTAGATTCCAACTTATAAGTGGTTAGTGGTTACCTCTGAGTTTCTCTCCTCAACTTAGAGAAATTACGGAGTGCTAACAATTATAAAACTAGTGTTTCTTCAATGTCTCTAACACCTACGTGAGATATGTAATGTACTCCTACTAGGTAGCAATATAAACTAATATATCATCCAAATAGATTATAAAAAATGAATCTAGATATCGGCATATTGCATCATTCTTTACTATCATAAACTTATTTGGTGCATTACAAAAACCAAGTGGCATGACCAACCATTCATAAACCCAATTCCTTCTCTTAAAGGCATCTTTCTAGTTTTTCTTATTTGAAATGTAACTAGTGGTATCTTGATTTTAGGTCTATCTTGGGAAGTACTTGGAATGCTACAATTGGTGTAAAAATTAATAAATCTTGAGTAGGTGGTATCAATTCTTAAGTGTAATATTATTCAAAGGCTTGTACTTGATAAACATTAACCAAGCCCCACCCTTCTTTGGTACAATTATGGTAGGTGACCCACAAGATGAGGTACTTGGTTGAATTACACCCTACTCTAGTAGCTATTGCAATTTCTTATTCAGTGCTTCATTCAATTACAAAATGGATTGTCTATATAGCCCAATATTCAACAGTAAGGAGTTTGGAAATAATTTCATTTTGTGATTCACTTATCTCCTTATTGGAAACCCTTTAGGCTCCTAGAACACTCCTCTAGATGTGTATAAAAACTTATCCAACTAATGTTTTTCCGATTTATACACCCCTCCAAGGACTCCTTTACTCTTACCAGTTCATCATGATTCAAATTAATTTTATATCAAGAAAAGTAAAACATATCTATATTGGAAAAAATTAACTTTGGCTTGGTTGGAACTTACCAATGAGATATTTGACTTTCCTTATGTGTGTTGATGATGTAGGGCTTCCCTTTGTTGTTTAGGTGCTATTTTTTAGACATATACATGAATATTTCATATTTCATATACATTTAGGTACTTATAAACACTACTCCATATATGTCAAGGGGTATTACATCCAATTCCACTTCACTAATAAAATTGGTACTAAAAAAAAAAATCTTACATTGTTTCATTACCTTGATTTGTGTGTCCTATTTTACCCATCCCAATGGATATGGGATAGGAAGATTGTGAACCTTCAATCCAATATCTCTAACTATATCTATTTATGTGAGATTAACTTATGAATGGGAGTTTAATCAAACATTTAGCTTGGTCTTATTGACTTAGATCGTGATATGGAAGAGTTTGGTAATTTCCTTCTCTTTCTCATGATGAAGTCAACTCAGGTTCACCTACTCCTACACTAATCTGCATACAATATTTTCATATAAATAGGAGTGTATTTTTACGTGATTACTCAAATATACTTCTAGAATATTCATTTTCTTTGCATCCTTCTTATGGTTCTTAAATTTCAACTCTGAATGTAGTTTCAGATAATTTTATTTAGTGTGACCATCAATATTGTAATGGTTACAATGGTTTTTGGGACCTTTTCACTTATACACAATGGTTTTCATCTTCTTATCCTTCCATTCTTTCCATTTCTTCTTCATTACTTGGAATATTTTTGGTGTTCTTTCTACTTGGAACCACTTGACTTCCCTTTCTTTTGGCTTATATTTTCTAGATGATATTTTTGTACGCATGCCTCATCCATTATATGTGTCGTGAAAAGCATCACTTTCTTTTGTAGTTGACTATGTCGATACTTGAGGAGTAAATATGTGTTCTTGGGAGAGATACCTGGCATGATGGACATATTTTTGAATTGTATGGTGTACTCTATACATTTTGTCCTTGCTACTACTTAATTTAGTGCCACTAGATCCATTCGTCCTTTATATACATGATAGGGTATAATTAGGACTTAATGATGGTTTTAAATTCCTCCCACCTAGTTATTAGGAGATCACCCTCTAACCTAGTTTCCATATGACTTTCCCACCAAGTTAAAGCACAACCTTCTAAATTTAGTATGGAAATTTATATCTTTTGTTCTTTAATTATACGGTGAACATTGAAATAAAAATATAATTGTTGCAATTGATGGTTTCATTTTAATGCATTGATCTCACCATTGTATGGCTTTATGTCCACTTTTTCTTCCTTCTTGAATATGGACTGTGAAGGGTTAACGACCTGGAATTCAATTGCTCTTTCTCAAGTTCTTTTCTTACCTTCCTTTTGGATCTTCTTTTATGCAACCAAATCACAAAATATAATAAAAGATAGATTAAAAACTTAAAATTAGCCTCTTCAAGTGGGAAACGTAATTTACATTACATAAATGAACAATTCTTGGATGATACAAATGACAATGCCTTCTTTCTATATATAGGATTCTAATAGGGGTCACAATATAATCAGAGCCTACATAACAATAATAATGTAAGGGCACAACATTAAAAATAAGGGGGATACACTAAGAATAACAATAAGGGGCTACACTAGTATTGTAGGGACCTAACATGCCCCTCTCCTTCGAAAAATTGTTTTCCTCAACTCTTGAGTAGTTATGGATGCTTCTATATAAATTATCATCCTCCCATGTGGAACCTTCAGCGGGTAAGTTCTTCCATTTGATGAGATACTCTGAAATTGATCAATTTCGTAGTTGTAGGGTTTCTTTTTTTGTGACTGTTTCAGGTTCCAATATGATTTTTCCTTCCTTGTCAAGTTTTGGAAATATTTTTTGAACTGGTATTTTGTCACCTATAACCTTCTTTAAGCATGAAACATGGAAAACTTGGTGCACTTGAGAAGATGTAGTAATCTCCAATTGGTATGCCATAGTAGCAATATTTTGCAATACCTTGTAAGGACCATAAAACTTTGGTGATAATTTATTATCCTTCTTAGCTTTCTTGATGGACATTTGTTTTTATGATTGTAGCCATAAAAATACCCAATTTCCTACATAAAAAATTCTTTCACTATGATGTTGATATGCATGTTGTTTCATTCAATTCTGTGCCAAAGGGAAGTTATCCTTTAAGAGTTGGAGAACTTCTTGTTGATGCTCGTTGTGACCTTCCACTGCTTGAATCTTAGAATTTTCTCTTAAAGATGATGTGATGGGTTGTTGATGATATCCATAAAGTACCATAAATGGGGTCATTTTTTCTTAAGTATGGAAGGAAGTGTTATACCACCATTCAGCCAAAGGTAACCACTTGACCCATTATGTTTTTTTATTAGATACAAAGAAACAAATATATCATTCCAAACATTTATTTGCTATCTCAGTTTTCCCATCATATTGAGGATGATAATATGAGCTATGAGCTAATTGAGTACCCAGACAAGAAAATAATTCCATCCAGAATTTTCCAGTGAAAATGGGACCTCTTTTGATAACAATAATCATTGGGTTTCCATGTAGATTTTGAATTGTTTCCATAAATGTAGTAGCAACTCTACTGGATTTAAATGGATGAGATAATGCATAAAAGTGTGCATACTGTAGAAATTATATAACATATGCATTATATATCCAGATTCTCCTGATCTAACAATATTTTATATTCTTGCTAAATACATAATCCTTCCACTGTTAATCTTTTGCGGAAATTATAAACTCAATTTCAAACACATGAAGCAATAAAAACAATGGCACATAACACAGTTGTTTAATGGGAAAGCTTGAAGCTAAAACCCCAAATATCATATATTATGTATCATTGAGATCATGTAATAATCTCATACAAAGATTAGTACATCAAGCTCTCAGTACAATCAATCGTCACACACTAACAAGAAGAAATCTCCAAATCCATGCACTGATTTCTTGCCACCTAATAGCCTGTCTCCACCGCAAAATCCCTGTTGAAGAATAACTTTGAATGAATTCAAATTACCCTTGCCTTGACTACGCAATCCTCATTGGAAACTCCAATGTGTGTATGATGCAATCAATGCATCACTATATTCACAACAGATAGTCCATCTCACCCTTTCACCTACCTCTCCACTAGGTCTCCACTGGAACTGACATGCACTGTAGTTAACTGTTGTATTTTTTCAGTTGAATATTGAGTTGTTATTTGTGAATTAATTAACTAATTAATTCACTCCACTCTCACTAGTGTATCATTCAGTTAGACTAGATAAAAATAGCTCAACTGAGTTTAACTCCAATAACTGAGTTAAACTGAATAACAACTCCTTCAACTACTCTTCCAACTCTATCATAACTTTGCCACTTCAATTCTAACTGAGTCCTCCATGCATGAACCACCAGTAAACCCTAGGAATTGTGAAATTCCTTCTGCCCACTGATTTTCCAAATATGTATACTGAAATTAAGTGCTCCAAGAGAATAAGTTGATGTTTATTGTCTAATTATTATTAAGGGCTAATAATAATCAACATGCATCTATTTTTAGATCGACGATCTATAAATAGACTTCGCCCAATATTCTAAAAATAGAATTTCATCTATTTTTCCAACTTGAACAATCAACCACAAATAGCATCCTGCAACTTCTGAAATATGATCACCATGTCTAAAAATAGACTTGCACCTAAAAATAGTCTGTGGGCCCACTTAGTGAAGGCGACTGATTTTCACTAAGCTCCATCATCTTTTTGAATCTCAACACTCCCTCTCAACAAGATAGGGATTATCCTTCACCCCGATCCTACCTCTCTTGTATTTGAATTTTCTCCTTGTGAGCGTCTTCGTCAGAATATCTGCATCCTAATATTCTGTAGGAATGTACTAAAGCAACATGATCTTCTGTTGCACACAATATTTGATATGATGATATCGGATATCAATATGTTTAGATCTATCATGAAACACAGAATTAATCGAGAGTTTAATGCAACTCTAATTATCACAATGTATCACTGTAGGATCTAAATGTGAACCGAACAAACCAACCAGGATATTCCTCATCCAGATAGCCTCACATGCAGCTTGACTTGCTGCCATGAATTATGTTTCTATTGAAATGAGTGCCATGGATATTTTTTTCCTCTTGTACCAAGAAACTGTTGTAGATCCGATACTAAAAATCCCTCCTGATGTGCTCTTTTTATCTGTTGGGCTACTTGCCCAATCTGAATCAGTGAAGCCATGAAACTTCACCTCATCCGTCTATTTGTACCATAATCCATACATATGTGCCCCTAAGATACCTCAGGACATGCTTTCTTTCCTTCCAAAAGAGCTTGGTAGGCTTAACCATCACTTTTGAAAGTTGGTTCATCGCATAGCATATGTCTGGTCTTGTATTAACTAAATAGATGAGTGAACCCACCAATTGTCGATAAACAATGGAATCCACTACCTCTGTCGATGTAGCATCCTCTTTCCTCCAATTTCCTGGAAGAGGAGTGTCAATAGGCTTGCAGCCTTGCATGTGAAACTTCTCCAGTATCTCTCGGGCATACTTGCCTTGAGACACAAACAGTTCACCTTCCACTGCCATATTTCCAATCCAAGGAAATAATGAAGGAGGCCCAAATCCTTCATCTCAAACTCCTTTGCAAGATCTACCTTGCTTGAGTGTATCGACTGCTCATCACTCATTAGTATTAAATCATCAAAATAATGAACAATGATTAAAAGCTTACCCTCCACCACAATTTGATACAGGTTTGCATTTGCCTCACTCTTGGTGAAACCAAGTCTTGTGAAATAGTTGTCGATCCATGTGTACCAAGCACGAGGTCCTTGTTTCAACCCATGTAGTGCTCTTTTGAGCCTGCACACATGTGAATCACTGCTAGAGATCTCAAATCCTTCAGGCTTCTCAATGTAAACTTCTTCCTCAACGATCCCATTAAGGAACACAGTCTTCACATCCATTTCATGAATTTTCCAACCCATCTGCACTGAGAGAGCAAGGATGGTCCTTATGGAATAATATTATGTGACAGGTGCAAAGGTTTCTTCATATTAAATCCCCTCGATATGTGAGAAGCCCCGGGCAACAAATCTTGCCTTATACTTCTCGACGCTCCCATCGGAAACTTTCTTTACCTTGTAGATCTATCTTGATCCTACAACTGATTTACCCACCGGCCTTGGAAAAATATCCCAAGCACTATTTCTAACAATGGAGTCATACTCCTCCACCATGGCATCTACCCATGTGGGCTCCTGCACTGCTTCTTTGAAATAAGATGGCTCTGCCACGATACACTTGCTCATAAGAGCCATGTATCCAGTAAATCGGTCAAGTGACTATCTATGTCTGCACTATGATGTAGGGACTCCTACATTTTTTGCCTCATCAAGCTTCAGTCTCTCAACTTTTGTGGTGCTTTCTGCCTTTTCTAATGTTTGGTTCTACATGAGTGGAATCCTCCACTCCATGAATCTCCTCCTGTGGCTGATCCACATCTAGAGGCTCATCTTTGGGAACAAGTAGCTCCTCCTCTACATGCAAGTGTAGCTCCCTCTCAAGTGACAACTTCATGGATTTCACCCCATTGAATTTTATGTCCCATCGCACCACAGTCATCCGACTATTTTTAAAATACACACGATAATTATGGGGTGTCTCTGTGTACCCCACAAGCATCCCAACTTTTGCAGTCGTCTCCAACTTCTTCCTAGCGTCTTTAGTCACATGAATGTAAACAAATGAGCCAAAAATATTCAAATGAAAAATATCAGGCTTCTTACGAGTAAAAGCTTCTTCAGGTGTACTCATGCCAAGTAGCCTATGAGGTCAAAGGTTTTGCACATAAACTGTAGTGTTGCATGCTTCCGCCCACAAGTGCATCAGTAGGCCCTGGTCACGCAGCATAGCTCGTGCCGCACCCACGATCGTTTTGTTCTTCCTCTATGCAACCCCATTCTGCTATGGGTTATGAGGCACTATGATTTCTCTTCGAATTCCTTCTTTTCTACTAAATTATTTGAATTCACCCAAGATATATTCACCACCATTATCACTCCGTAGAGCCTTCACTTGCTTCCCCAACTCCTTCTCCACCAATGCTTTAAACTCACATAACTTTGAGAATGTATCGCTCTTCTTCTGCATGAAGAAGATCCAGAATCTACGAGAATAGTCATCAACAAAAATAACATAATATCTGTGTTTTGTTGTTGAAGCAACCGAGAAAGGTCAACACACGTTTTTTGTGAATTCTCTCAAGGATCACCGAAGCACGATTCTCCTTCTCATGAAAAGTGGTCTTCACAAACTTACCCATATTACATCCCTTGCACTGATATGACTACACAAGAGTACCCTTGGGAAGTCCAGTAGAAATCTACTGCAAAATCTTCAAAGTGCCATGGTGAAGATGGCCCAATCTCCTGTGCCATAATTCACCCTCATCCCGGCTCACCACTTCTTCTTCTTTGCCCATCATTGCAGCACAGCCATCTACCTCCATCTTGTAGAGATTCTTAACAAGAATCACTATCTTCTTGATTTGACCCATTGTTTTATGTCGAAGGAAATATTTTCCCTCACTGAAAACAATGTCATAACCTTTTTCTTCCAACATTGCGACCGAGACCAAGTTCTTCTTCAGACCTAGAACATGCATAACTTCTTTCAAAAAAAATGGATTACCTGACTCCCTCTCAAAGTTAATGATCCCAATGCCAGTCGCACTGTATCAACCATTGTCACCCATCTCTATATGCATTTGGAGGTCCTTCTCCTCTATATCACTAAACAACTCCTTGTCTCCCGTCATAATGAAAGACGCACCACTATCAAGATACCACACCAATCCCATTGCGCTTGAAACCAAGCATGCAATTAAAGAGAAATCAAGTTCAAAATGTGAGGCTAAGGCATCTCCAACTGCAGCTCCATCAGCCTTCTTGTTCTTGTTCTTCTCTGGGCAGTTAGTGGCGAAATTCCCATGTTCGTGACAGTGAAAACACTTCACTTTGGACAAATCCTGCTTCTTGCCTTTAGCCTCAGATTTTGAAGGGAATTTCTTCCCCTTCCCTTTCCTTGCTTTGGTAGCCAAAGTGAAATTCTCTTCATCTTCATTATTCGATGAAGAACCATCCCTGGTACTTCGCCTTATCTCCTCCTACACAAGATCTGACCAAAGTCACTCCCAACCTGGCAGTTTCTCCTGTCCATTGACAGAGTCTTCGTAGCTATGCCAACTCTTCATAAGCCCAAGAATATCCAATCTCACCAATTCTTCATCATCAACAGTAATTCCCACACTTCCCAGTTCATGCCTAAAGTGGAAAAACTTCGTGAGATATTTTGGAATACTGTCGCCCTTCTCCATTTTTATTTTTCTAATCTTATCTTTAAGCGCCAGCTTCCTCTGGTCGCTTCTAATTTGGAAAAAATCTGTCAAAGCCTTCCACATTGCAAATGGAGTGGCTTTCTTGTGAAGGTTAGACACAATATGGTCCTTCACACCTTCCAACAAAATTCTTATTTTCTTTGCTAGCTTCTTTTGCCATGCGTCAAGTCCTGCAGCATCACTAGAATCCAGCTTAGGAACATCGCTATCAATGAACTCCTTCAGTCCATTATCATATAGCATCGCCTCCATCCTGTCCTTCCAGGCTTTGTAATTCAAGCTGCCATCAAGGGAATACTCGAATCGCAACCCATTGAAAGACATTTCAATGAATACTCAGCTGTCGCACCAAGAATTTTCTGCAGCAAATTCGAATTGTCCACCAGCACAAACTCAAAATTTTTTCACAATTGTAATCTTAAAGAATTAACACTGCTCTGATACCATGTAGAAATTATATAGAATATGCATTATATATCTAGATTCTCCTGATCTAACAATATTTTATCTTCTTGCTAAATACAGAATCCTTCCATTGTTAATCATTTGCGGAAATTATAAACTCAATAGTAAACACATGAAGAAATAAAAACAATCACACATAACACAATTATTTAACGAGAAAGCATGAAGCTAAAAACCCCAAATATCATATATTATGTATCATGGATATATTGTAACAATCTCATACAAATCTTAGTACATCAAGCTCTTGGTACAATCAATCATCACACACTAACAAGAAGAAATCTGCAAAACCATGCAATGATTTCTTGCCACCTGATAGCCTGCCTCCACTGCGCAATCCCTGCTAAAGAATAGCTCTGAATGAATTTGAATTACCCTTGCCTTTACTAGGCAATCCTCATTGGCAACTCCAATGTGTGTGTGATGCAATCAATGCATCACTATATTCACAACAGACAGTCCATCTCACCCTTTCACCTACCTCTCCACTGGGTCTCCACTGGAACTAACATGCACTGTAGTTAACTTTTGTATTTCTTTAGTTGATTAATGACTTATTATTTGTGAATTAATTAACTAATTAATTCACTCCACTCTCACTAGTGTATCATTCAGTTAGACTAGATACAACTAGCTCAACTAAGTTTAACTCCAATAACTGAGCTAAACTAAATAAAAACTCCATGAACTACTATTCCAACTCTATCATAACTTTTCCACTTCAGTTCTAACTGATTCCTCCATGCATGAACCACCAATAAACCCTAGGAATTGCGTAATTCCTTCATCCCATTGATTTTACAAATCTGTATACTGAAATTAAGTGCTCCAAGAGACTAAGTTGATGTTTATTATCTGATTATTATTAAGGGCTAATAATAATCGACATGCATCTATTTTTATATCGACAATCTATAAATAGACTTCACCCAATATTCTAAAAATATAATTTCAACTATTTTTCCAACTTGACCAATCATCCACAAATAGCATCCTACAACTTCTGAAATATGGTCACCATCTAAAAATAGACATAGTCTAAAAATAGAATTGCACCTAAAAATAGCCTGCGGGCTGATTTTCACTAAGCTCCATCATCTTGTTGAATCTCAACACATACTTGGTAATTCTATCAACTACCACCATGTCGACACTCTTTCCTTCAGAGTTGAATAAACTTGTTATAAAATCCATTGAAACCTTCTCTCAACATTGACTTGGAATGGATAAAGGTTGTAATAGACCCAGGGTATTAATTTTCTCCACTTTATTTTGTTCGAAAACCAAACATGCTGCCATAAACTTTTGAATATCAGATTTAAGGCCATCCCAAAAAAGTTCCTTCTTGACCCTGTGGTAAGTTTTTAAAAATCCAAAGTGCCCTGCTAAGGGAGAGGTGTGCAATTCCAAAAGAATATTTTGTTTGAGTTGGAAATTCTTACAAACATATAAGCAATTTTTGTACCATAATGAATGATTTTTTTAGCTAAATATATCAGATGTACAAGGATCTTGTTGCAGCTTTTGTATGAGTGTCCGCACTTCTTCTTCATTCTTCCATTCATCTCTTTCTTCGGTTATCCAATATGGTTGGATAATATAAATGGAACAAAACAATTCTTCCACATCCTCATCCTTTCTTGAGTGTGCATATGCAACAAAAGTTTTCTTCCCTTTTTTGTAAATGATTTCAAAGTCACAACCCAACATATTTGTGACCCATTTTTGTTTCTCTTTTAATGATAATCCTTTTTCTAAAAAGTATTTAAGACTATCATGATCTGTTTTTACCTTGAAGTGTTTGCCCATTAGGTAGGGTCACCATTTCTTTAGTGCATGTAGTATTTCCAACATTTCCTTCTCATAAATAGGTTTGTGTAAATAATTCCCTTTGATTAGATGACTCTCAAAAGAAATGGGCCTTCCTTCTTGCATTAAAACAACACCAATTCCATTTCCTAAGGCATCACATTCCACAATAAATGTTTTTTTGAAGTATGGTGTAGCTAAGACCGATGCTTGGAACATTTCCTCTTTAAGTTGTTTAAAGGAATTAGCTGCTTCTGGAATCAAAGAAATTGCATATTTCTTCAGTAATATTGTTAGAGGTGTTGCTATTTTCCAATAGTTCTTAGCAAACATGGGATAAAACCCTGTCAACCTGAGAAATCCTCGAATATGATTTATGGTTGTGTGGATTTTCCATTCCCTAATGGCTTTAATTTTGTTAGGTTCTACCTAAACACCCTCATGAGATACAGTATGACCCATATATTTCACCTCTTATACTCCAAAGAAACATTTCAAGGTTTTTTCATATAATCGTTTCTCTGCCAACAGTTTGAGAACCCTGTTAACATGTTGAACATGATCCTTCCAAGACTTGTTGTAGATTAGTATATCATCAAAAAATAATAGCACAAATTTTCTAAGGAAGGGTTTGAAAATGGAATTCATTAAACCTTGAAATGTAGGAGGTGCATTGGTAATGCCAAAAGGCATGACCAAAAATTCATAATGACCCTCATGAGTTCTAAATGTTTTTTTCGGAATGTCTTCAATCTTCATTATAATTTGATGATATCTTGAATGGAGATCCAAATTGGTGAAGTAAATTTCTCCATGTAATTCATCCAACAATTCATCAATGACACGAATGGGAAATTTATCTTTAAATTGAGCTCATTGAGCTCCATATAATGCGAACATGTGTGCCATGATCTGTCCTTCTTATGCACCAATACTACTGGAGCAGATAAAGAACTTTGACTAGGTTGAATTATACTGGCCTCTAACATTTCTGAAACCATACGTTCAATTTCAATATTTTAGGAATAGGTATATTTGTAAGGCCTAATGTTTCTAGGAAGAATTCTTGGAATCAAATCAATAGCATGATCAATGTTATGTGGAATTATGAATTACGGATAAAAAATTCTTCCCTAGATGTGGTGCTTGTCTAGAACAACAGGTTAAAAACTTTGCAACTACTTTTCCTATTAGTAAATAGACACACATAATAGATCAGGAAACTCAATTTGAGTCCAAGCACTTCCAATTCTCCTTCTGTCGCTCTTGCTGTAGCTTCAAATCCGAGCTAGATCGCCAAAATATTTCCTGCAAGAATGAACACTAAACAACAAAGAGATAGCAATATACAGATGTCTATTCAAGTTATTCAGTTAAATCAATGAAACATGAGCCATATACATTAGATAAGAATTCATAATATGAAAGACAAAAGCTTATACGAATACATATGTGGGAAAGTAAGAAGAAATCTTTATTAATGGATAGAAGGGGAGGTTACAACCAAGCGATTGATTTGATGTCACCATCTCCAGCATCATCCTAGCCTCATCATAATGCACATCTCTCCAACATCATGTCACTCAAATCAACTCCTCAATTGAAATTCCACCAACATTTCTCTACTCAAATTATTCCTTACCAATCACTAGGATCTGTGCTCAATTTATAGAGCTGAAGGTAGTTTTACAATCAATGACTTTCTAATAATATGCAATACATGTTCCCAGTCTCAGAGGTATCAAATGGACACATGGATTTGAAGTTTGACACATATGCACTCTTCTAAAAGGCACTCGCCAAGTGGATATTCTGGAACAATGAGAATTTCGCTCCCAAATGACCAACACACCCTTAAGTGTCGAGAAGTTCTTTGCAGAGCACCTTTGAATGGAGGTACCTGCATATGCAACACACTTAGCCCCTTTAGAGACTACGTTGGTGAGCTCATAGGTGATATAAAATATGCTTCAAATCTTGGAAACCTTGCAGTGGAAGTCATTCATGGTTTGTTATTTTTCTTTATCTTAGGGCATGTAGAAACTGAAACGATAGGGGTTGATAGACCCTATTCATCGATTTTTGGGATGATGTCTAGTTAACCAGGTCATTGGGAGTGGTGCCCAAATTGACCTATAACAATTGCCCCCTAAAGCATGAAGTCAGAATAATAATAAAAATATTTTGATTGAGATGCTTTACACTATGATGGTCTGGAGATGAAGCGGAGTGGCAACCTACATCAATATTATAGTGCATTACATCATGATATATCCTCTTGATCATAAATTGCTAAGGGAAGGCATTCCCATGCTCAGCAAATAAACTATCTAATAACATGTACATAGTGTAGAAAGTCGTCTACATTGGAATGTTGCCCAATATAAACATGCCTACAGATATAGGGCCATGTTTGGATGACGATATGTAAGTAAGGTCACCGTATAGATGATGTGTACAACAATCCTGAAACTGCAGCTTGGATGGCTGAAACTAGATCCAAGGTCTTCTTATCTCATTCACTCAATCATTTGGGTACAAGTCTAGCCATGCGAATATATGATTTGTAGTCGAACATGGTAATACATTGTTTGATTACCAGCCAATAATGTGAGTTGTTAACAAACGCGAGAGAACCACCATTGATGTCAATGGCCCTCAAGGTACTACATTACATTTCGTAAGGCGTGAATAGATGATTTGATGTCGAAAGACAAACAAAATATTTCGGTCGAAAAGGTCTGGAAGCAAGGATCTTCTCAATGTTGTAACAAGCCTCATGGTACTGGAATATGATGTTTCTAAGTGAAATTCCTGGATAATGATTTTTCGTCGACGGGAAGCCATCTTATTGTAAAATAGGAGTTACTAATTTTGAAAAAAAATGAATGACTTGATATAGCAATGTTCAGGGATGACTGTCATGAGAATTAAGGTTTATGAGTATTGCAGAAGGATGAGTATTCACTGGATGACTTCTCTTGAACATATCGGCGACACTGAGATGAGTTGGTAGTATTGACCCAAAATTTAAGTGAAGGTATGATGAACCATAGGGACAAATGAACCGTCAAGAATATTACCCAACCTAAACAATCACGGTGATGGAGTGAAGTGTCATGTTTAAGACCGACTTGCTACTGTAAAAATTTCTTCTCACTTTCCCAAATTTTCCTCGATCATTTGTCGACCAATACCTCTTTATTTTTTAACAAGCTTGAGGAGGATAACATATGCTTGATCTATAATTCAACCCTTTGGGCAAACAATGTATCACTATTTAATAATTTAACGAGTCTAGTGATGAATGAAACTTGATTCTTGCCATGATCAACAAGCTCGTCACTATTTTATGTTTTAATGAGCCTATTGACAGTGACAACCTGGTCCTTTTTCATATTTAGAGATTTTGAAAAAGAGGATGAAAGAAAACTCCATAAGTACTTTTTCATAAATTTGTCACTCAGATCTGAAAAAGTGTAAAATAATATCTGAGGGAACCTCTTTAGTCATGTTTGACCAAGGTATTCATTTTTCGTAAATAATCTATCTCAGTTTGGAAAAGGGTTAAACTTATACTGAGTATATATCAATTCATTTACTTTTACGAGCTCGAAAAGACAAGTGCTCGGCAATCTTTTCACATTATTGGAATCTGAAAAGAGCTAAAAGAAGACTCTAGGGGTTCCTTTTTCACTATTATCAAAGCTCAAAAAAGAGATAAAGTGCGCTTCAAATCATTTTTCATTTTTAACAACGCTTGAAAAATAAGGATAAAAGGTATGCTTTGTGGTCAAATATTTCTTGAAATAGATCTGCTCATCAGTTGTAAAACCTATTCATAACAACATCAAATGGATTAAAAATACATGTTTCATGAT